>SSNR01000105.1:842886-940171 GCA_006937965.1 Callopanchax toddi | reverse complement strand
TTTGTGCTTCCTGTACTTTTTTCTGCTACCTGTAGATCCAGGATGAAACTTGATTGAGGCGCATTTACCTTTTTATTAGAGGCCATAGGTCTGTGGGGGTTTACCTCCTCTGGTCATTCAGGTCTTATTCCTGTGCCTCCTAACCCTGGCCCCTCCAGAGTAACACTCCGGTTTCTGGTCGACCTCCTTCCCGGTTCGGTTTGCTTTCAGCTGCAGCGCGAGGTGAGGTCGGGTCCAGAAGGAGAGCAGCGTGTCAGGGTGCAGGGTGTAACCAGGAAAACATGGAGTGGATTTCAGCGGTCTGAGTAATTTCTAATGAATCAAGTGGAATGGATTTCTTTGAGAACAACCGAACGAGCGCAAGACGGACTCGGTAAATGTGGGGGGGTCCAAATGCCTGATTTTACAAAGTGGGGGGGACACGTCCCCTCCTGACATAATGGTTGCGACGCCCATGCAACATAGTATAGCCATAAATATATTGTGGAGATTAAAAAAACCCCGAAAGAAATCAATAAAGTAGTTGTCCCGCAGTTCTCTAAAAACTTCAGCTGTAGCCTCACCAAATAGGCTACATCCTCTGACCTTTGACCTCTGTTGACCATCACAACAATAATCCATCTTTTTCCCAATAACTTGGAATACAATCACTCTTGGATTATGTTTAACCTGAATCAAGATCCCTACAGGTGTCCAACTGTCCACTTTCAGGTGTCCATCTCCCAGATGACCTTAACTGGGCACTAGCTGGTCTAATAAAACACTCTCTGTAAAGAAGTCTTTTCTGTAACACCACAGACTGGTGTTCCAACTGTAATCTCTTGTTTACAGAACATTCTCTGGTTGTTCCTGTTCAGGGTCACCCACACACTCACACTCAAAGTGTTATAATGCTTTTCTGCTATTTTCATGCATTTTCTACCATTATAAGGTGAGTGTCTTAACGGGCAGAAGTCATGTGAATTGGTAACTCCCTCACAGTCCCCTTGGGGCGGCATTAGCTCAGTTGGTAGAGTGGCCGGTCTGGTAACCGGAGGGTCGCTGGCTCGATCCCCAGCTCCGGCTGGGTTAGATTGTCGCTGTGTCCTTGGGCAAGACACTTCACCCAACTTGCCTACTGGTGGTGGTCAGAGGGTCTTGGAGGGCGCCGGTGCATGGCAGCCCCCGCCTCCGTCAGAGTGTCCGAGGGCAGCTGAGACTACAACGTAGTTTATCACCACCAGTGTGTGAGTGTGAGTGTGAATGGGTGAGTGACTGTTCGTGTTGTACAGCACTTTGGGGTGTTCTGCACTGTAGAAAGCGCTCTATAAATACAAGCCATTTACCATTTTACCATTTATCCAGTCAGAGCCATTCACAACTCCACTAAATCAGTTTTGATTAGTACACTTAATATCTTCTGATTGGTTAAATTTAAGATAACTCGTCTCAAAACTAATATTCAGTTCCGGTACGAATCAGTCTAGTCTTGTGAGTCTTGTCTTGCCAGTCTTTTGAGACAGTCTTGTCTGAGCCTGAAAGCAGTTGGAGCTGCTATGCTGCTATCTTAGCTGAACCTTTATCAGCTTTGAACAAGGCCTCTCAGTCTCTCCCTCACTACGGAGCTGATCAGAAATGACTTCAGCATGCCTGCTGAAATGCCTCCCTTGCTGACCGGGACGTATCCACGGACTGTCCGGCGAGGTCCTCGGCGGCCACGCCTTCCAGGACCACCACTCCGAGTCTGGGGACTCCAGCCTCAGCTCGTGGAGAAACCAACGCCTGCCAGATCTAGGAACGTCCACCTGTCAGTGAGCGAACACCACTTTCTGATCGAGAGGTTTGCTTTGATAAAGCTTAATTCTTCCACTCTAAATTAAGCCAAAACTAAATCCCATTCCAAACTCAAATTAGCCCTAAATTGACTCTTAAAGTCCCAACTAGGTTAACTAAATTAACTAACTTCCCTAGTCATTAAAACATATGCTACGGTCCGTTAAAACTCACAATTAACCATCTTTAACATCCTCAACATGTTTAAGAATATTAATTGTGTTTACATCAAACTTTCAAACTGTCTTATCTGTCTGTGTTCTTAGGTTTTTCAAATTAAATGGTTGTTCAATCTTATCTGGTCTCAGCTTCACATTATTAATAAGGTATTTCAATTCACTGTACTCTTTCAAAGAACCTAAAGATACCTTCAATAAATATTAGCTATTATCAGGGTTAAATGACAGTTTATCACTTTTCATTATAAACCAACAATAAGCTAATGTTATCTGAAGAGGGTGTAGTTAAAATAACTAAAAGTTATTTCAAAACGCTACACAGCCAATCATTCGGTCCGAACGATAGGATTGGACAATCCAGCTGTCTGTCTGCCGCATTTCCTCACTGCTTGGATTCACCAATAATCCGCCCGGACACATTTTCCGTCTGAACATCCCGGAAGTGAAAGGAGGACAGAATTAGCCGGTGGTCAGCGCTTTCATTTTAAGATAAAAATACCAGAATCCCCCCAAAAAATGCCTTTTCAGCTAGCAGAAAACTAAAATCGTTTGGAGGTGAGAAGAGGAAAAGCTGGGGGAACGTTTCTACGGCTGAAGTTAGACTCTGCATTGTTATCGTCGCAAAACGGGGTCCCATGTCCGCGGGAAGGCTGGCGTACCGATTATACCCGACGGGAGGGGTGAGTGCTCTGAGTTGTGTTTCTGTAAACTAGCTAGCGAGACCTAGCTTGTTTACCTGGCTACTGAGTATGCCTTTAAGTAGTATCGTTATCAGTTAGCTGATGTCGGTGTCAGCATCCCTCCTGAAAAGGTCGATTTATTTATAAAAGTAATGAACAAAATCTGGAAACAAGAAGAAACAGCTGGAAAACCATGAAAAATAAATAGTTCGGTTAGCTTCTGTGACACAGAGTCAGATTTGTGTATATTATACACATTACACTGATATGTTATAGGGGTTGCACGACTACTTTTGTGGGCTGTAGTGACTTTTTAAACCAAAGGTCGACTAGTCGCTGATCACGTGAACTTTTATTTTGAAGGGGTTTCCTTTGATTAGTTTAGTTTTCTTTGATGAGTTCCGGTCTGGCGCTGCGTTATTAAAATGGATATTTACTCAAAGAATACTTCTTGGCAGCTTTTGATGCCCTTGCCAATCGATTGTCCTTATTTAATCAACTTAATGGTGAGTCTTTGCTTTCTTTATCTCTTGTTTTACTAAAAAAACGGCGCTATTCAGCCCATTCAAACCTCCGATGTGCTAACGGCTAAGCTAACGAGCTAATGGCTCGGCTATCAAGCTTTGAGTGATTTTATTCATTAAATAGCGAATGTCTTTGTTATGATTATGGCCGAACAATAGACCACAGTCTGACTAAAATAGACTACAATCTGAATTTTCAATCTTTTGCAATAAAACCTGTAGTTTTAGTCAGATTAAAACAGTTTTGCATATAAACCTGACTAAAATGTGACTAAAACTAATCAGCATTTTAGTCTAAAGACTTGATATTAAAACCAAAGTGCTCCTAAAACAACTGCTCTCTCTGAGCTGTTGTCAGCATAAAAATACGTTTTTGCAACAAAGCCTGTCATGTTTTATAAAGCCGTCCTGTATACGCCGTATGTATGACGTCATCAGCGATTAGTCGAAGTCGACGCAACTTTTATTACTTGGTAATCGACTTGTAAAAATAGCAAATCGTTCAACCCCTAATATGTTATACTACTATTGACAGCTAGATGCTCATACATAAAACGTGAAATTGATTGTGGTGTAAAGTTTATAATGCAGTGGTCACATGACCTGCTGTTAGGATCAGAACCATTTTGGTCTCGACCCTGTTCAGATTAGCGGTCAGATCTAATCTCTATTTCTCCTAAATGAGGCTGTTTATGGAGACATCTATATGGTAGTTGTTACTAAGCGTTGCACAGAAACTCTATTTGACATCCACTTTGGTGTAAACACACATTATAACCTGTGTTCTGGTTAAATAGGGGCTCAAAGGACGACGGCGAACTTTGACCAGATGTTTTTACTGAAGATTGAAGTCACTGTAAAATAAATTCATACTTAAACATTAACCTCCAAACAGCTTCATTTAAAAACAAAACCCTAATGTCAACATATTAATGATAAAATGGATTTATAGGATGAGACTGGCCGAGTTTGTCTGCTGCAAAAAACACGTAGTAGTGTGAAAGTATAAAATATGTCTGAGTATTAAAAACCTATTTAGCTTAGATGCACTCTAATCTATTTGTCATCCTGCTGTAAAGCTGCTGTCTGAGTCTTTAACAACACCCACCAATAAAACGACGAGGCCAAAATGAGTGTGAAATAGGGATTTAGTTTAATTTAGCTTTCAAACAATCCATGATTTGGATGCAAAGTATGAAGAAGTAGCTGCACATTTTGTGCCTCCTGCCGTTTGTGCATCTAAAACAGACTCAGAAATAAAGTAAAATCTTTTAATCTCGATGCTACAAAAACAGACCGGAATGCTTTGTCATGGTAACGTCTTCTGAGAGCCTTTAAAACAGAACCAGTACCAACAGAAGGTGTGTGTGATTGGACTGTAAAGTAGCTTTATAGCTGTAGGTGGCAGAGGGAGGGCAGCGCTCGTACGGAGCCATGTGTTACTTTTTGGACTCAGAGGAAGCCTTTAGTTGGGAATTTTTATTCAGCACGCCTCCAGCGAGCTGCTACATTGAGGGCAACTAATGCATCTTCAATAATTCAGAGCTGTAGTAGAGCAAGTCGCTGGGAGGGATGAGACCTGGGACCAACGGTGGGAAAAAAGAGCACCAAGGTGGATTATAGAACACGCCCAGGACCACAGAGTCTCCACAACTTTATAGATCCACTGCATCTTTATTTTATAACTAAAATATTTAACAGAATTTGAACCAAAAGGATATCATCTGCACTGATTATATATTAGTGGTTCTGATTTTATGGGATCCAAGCAGCTGCTGCCTCAAACCAGGACGTCAAAGATGATGATGGTTTTCTAGTAAACGAAGACAAACTGAACGTGCACCTTGAACTCGTACGACTCCTCGATGACCACCTCCAGGCGGCTGTGCTCCCCCAGGATGGGCTTCCCCATCTCGGCTATCCTCCGAGCCTCCTCCTCCTCGGCGCTCAGCTGCCCCTCTGCTCCCTCTGCGGGAAACACAAGAACACTCAGCGTGCACGAAGATTAAAATACCAGTCACGTTTTTTCCAGGTTCCACTCCTATCAATAATAGATTCGAGTCAGCGTTTTACTGAGAGCTGCACAGAATCACCCGTGTGCACAATCTGAAAGACACGTCTGTGTCCGACTGAGAGGAACACGGGGAGGGTGGAGACTGGGTTGTGTTTGTGTGTGAGCGACAGCCATGCAGGAGATTACATGTTCTCCAGAAAACAGAGGGTTATTCGAGGTCAGACCAACATTAAAAATGAATAAACAAACCTAAGCTGCTCATTCAAGCTCCATAAACTCTATGAGTCAAAACGGGTTCTGAGAGCAACAACAAGGGATTCATTAAACATCTCATTCACCAGGAGCTGGGAAACGTTTTCTACTTTTTGTTAATATTTCTATGGAAAATTATTGTTCAGTGACTTGCACATCATGTGACTCCAAATCAATTGTGTCCCTAAACTGGACTAAACACAGCAGTTTTTAAAATATATAAAAAGTTCTATTTATTAATATTTTCATCAGAATAATCTCAGGCCACAGAGACACTTTGGAATGTTTGGGATTTTCTACCGTGTTGTGTAAATGGGGGAGTGATGTGTGTCCACATACTAAGTGTTGAAATAGCGCTGCATCCCCACCAATAGTATGTGCAGCCCAGTGGACGAGGTGCTGTCCTGCTGCGTCCAGGGGAAGGAGGCGTGTTTGCCACGCGGCGGTTGCCCATGCTGACCTGACCCGGTCACTGGGCTGGACTGGCCATCGGGCATTTTCCCAGTGGGGTAACTTTGGGCCAGTCCCGGATCTGAGCGGCTCTTTTATTCTTCTGTTACGGCACGTGCTCGAACAAGCCCCACCCCCAGTCCCATCCCATGCTGATCCCTAATGTCATGAACAAATTTACGCCATCGGTTTATACCTCAGTACGCAGTGGACTTTATCCTGTATTTAACCCACCAATGAGGAGCAGCAGTCAGTTCGATGGCGCCCAGGAGGTCGTTGGGGGTTTAGTATTTTGTCTAAAGATACTTCGACACATGGCCTGTGCCTAAGATTGAACCTTGACCTTCTGACAAGTCAACAACCTCTCTCCTCCTGAGCTACAGTCGCCCACATCTCCTCACATTCAAACACAAACTTAAAGGCGGTTCACACGGCAGGATTTTCAAATTGTCGGACGATTTTAAATCTTAAGAGACCACACACGTGGCGAGAAATTTTCCTTTAAAAATGGCGGACACTGACCGTCCTGATCCTACAGTGTGTGGTGGGATGACACACGAACTGATTTTACACACAAACATTCCCAGATCTGACGTGAAATCTCGCAGAACTTCACGAGATCAAACGTGACTTTAGAGTAAACAAACGTGAAAGCTTTTATTTTTATTAAAAACAATGAACGGGAGCCGGCAGGAGGCCCCCGGGTCGACCCAATCTGGAGGAAATACATGTCCAGGTTGACCGGGGAACGCCTGGGCGTCCCAGCTGAGGAGCTGGTAGACTTGGCCGAGGATGGTCTGGGATGCCTGGCTGCCCCCCGGACCCGAATCTGGATAAGGCGAGGAAGGCGAGGTGAGTAAAATGAACTTGTGACAGTTTTAAATAATCCGAGCAGCTGTTTTGATGAGAGATTCATTTCGCTCCACACAGCGGAGTCTGTCAACTCGCTCTCTGATTGGCTACACGTCGATCTCCACAGGGAGATTCTCGGGGGACACCACACGCTGCGATGTCGGGTCTAGACAATCCAACATGTTCGATTTCACAGATTTGTGATCGGAGCGGTTCTGACGGCGTTCCAAGAGGACCAGAGCGCTCTTAACCCACCACACACGAGAGGATTATCTGATAAGATTATCTTTAACGATCAGGCACGTCTTAAGATTGTCGGAGGAGGAGAATCGGGGCAAAAATCGGGTTAAAAAATAAAAATCCTGCCGTGTGAACTGACCATTAGTTTTGGTGGAAAAAAAAACATTTTCAACCTCTTATAAACTGTTGAAAATTAGCTTCAAACCACTTCTGGACTTAAAGCAGCCAAGTGGAGCATCAGGATTAGTACTTTCATCAAATCTACGTCTTCTGCCCTCTGGTGGAGGATCTACAGAGAAATTAACCGACTGGTCATCTGCAGGAATGAGGGTGTTTCTATGGTTTGTTGTGGTGAGGAGGAGCTGAACCCAGAGGCAAAGCTCTTGATTTACCGTCTGTGCTCCAGCCCTCATCTATGACCTACGGCCCCTTAAACAAGCAGCTGTAATGAGCTTCCTGTGTAGGGCGGTCGGGCTCAGCCTCACAGGCGAGGTCAGCTTCATCAGCGAAGGAAAACTTGGAGCATAAAACTTCTGCTACTTCAAATTGAGAGGAGTCAACTGAGGAGTTTCAAGTATCTGATTAGGATGCCTCCTGGTCGCCTCCCTACTGGGAGGAGACGCCAGGGCAGAGCATGAGGAACGCTGAGATCCCAAAGAGAGATGAGGAGAGGGAGGATAAATGTTTAAAAAAACATCAGTAGATTTTTACCTAATAACTTATTTAATACATATTTTGTTCAAGTCATATGCTTTTGTAGGGATTATTTGTTAAATTTGAGATATTCAATATAATTAGTATTTATCCACCAAACGATCGCACGACAAACAAACAGAATCTAGCAAATAACATCTTTTAATTCTAGATCAAATCACACACACACACACACACACACACACACACACACACACACACACACACGTATTTACCTCCAACAGAAAGCAAACAGCTGAGCTCAAACATGACTTCCCTCTGCCTTCAGGGGCTTCTAGTTCAGCCTTTCTGGCTGCAGGTATCACCACCTGTTCTCTGATATGAGTGAGCTGAACCAGAATCACCTCGAGGACAACAACAAGGTGAGTCATCTGCACCGTAAACACTTCTCTCTCATCCTCTCGTCTCTGAGTTTGGCTTTTTTCTGCCTCAAATCTTCAGCTGTTTGAGGTTCAAACTGTTCAGCTGAATCCCAATTAACTAAATCTACAAACAAATGAATCAATCTGTTTCTGTTAACTTTAAACAGACACTGAATTATCTTAGTGAAAAGCCCACACCCGTGTTAAATAATAATAATGCAGCGGGACAGAAAACGAGGAGCTCTGACTCATCTGTAGGTGTTTTATCTCTGAGCTGCTTCATGCAGGTCAGCTGTGATTCAGACACAAACAGACAAAAAGCCTCACCGTCTCCGTAGGAGGCCAGAGGAGAAGTCAGAACCACGAGTCGGGTCATTATGATGTAAACAACGCGCTGGCTGAGCTGCAAAGTTGAAAAACTGAGAATGTGGCATCTTGTTAAAGCTGCTGCAAATAAAAACAAACAAGTGTTTTCACAGTTTTTAAAGAATGTGAGGAGATATAAATAATGGGGCCTCCTCAAGTTTCATATAAAAGCAGGATTAACTTTCCTCTCTGAGGGTTATCCCAGAAAAGAGTCGAGTTTATCTGTAAACTCTGAGTTGATTTTCTCTTAGCGGGTTTTAGATCAGCTGATTTTAATGAGTTCAGTCTGCTATCAGCATCGACCCTGAGTTGAAAAGTCATTATTAGTGTTTTTCCTGTATGTGGACGTACATACACACACACACACATATATGCATGTAATATTACCTATATACCGGTATATCTATATATATTCTATATACCTATATCTATGTATGTCTATCTATCTCTATCTCTATATATCTCTATCTATATATCTCTCTCTCTATATATATACAGTATATATATATCTGAGATAGATATAGATAGAGAGATATATATAGAGATTCTCTATATCTATCTATCTATCTATCTATATATATCTTTCTCTATATCTATCCATCTATCTATCTATATATATCTTTCTCTATATCTATCTATCTATCTATCTATCTATCTATATATATCTTTCTCTATATCTATCTATCTATCTATCTCTATATATATATCTTTCTCTATATCTATCTATCTATCTATCTATCTATCTATCTATATCTTTCTCTATATCTATCTATCTATCTATCTATCTATCTATCTCTCTATATATATGCACACACATATATGCATGTAATATTATCTATCTATATATCTCTATATGTATCTATCTCTGTCTATCCATCTATCTATCCATCCATCTATCTATCTATCTATCTCTATATGCACACACACATATATACAGTATCTATACATATACACATATATACATACACACATATGTATGTATGTAAGCATGTGTTTATCTGTATATGTGTGTGTATTTGTATATAAGTGTGTTTTAAATGCCTCTTCTGATGTTTTCTGAGAGATCACATGTTGTTGCTTGAACACATAATGACAATAAATTATAATAATTCTGCTCCTCCTCAACGGAGCCCTGATATACAGAATTACCATGGCAACCGCAGGAAGAAAAACATCAAAAGAGACAGATATAACCATGAACATAAAAAATAACACGAGGAGAAAGAGGCTGCGTGGATGAGTTTGACTGATTGACATTTATAGCTCTTCCTGTCGCAGCATGAAGGAGAAGAAGTGAACGGAGTAAAAGAATTTCCTTTAATCCACCAGGAGAGACCGAGGACTTAAAATTAAGTTTAAAATTCAAAGTTAGGAGGTGATTTTCTCCTTACTTCACATCCTGTTACAGGAAATATGAATTCAGAGGCTGTTTCAACATTAAAACCCCCAGAATCCTCTCTGCTATCTACATTTTTATTTAACATCTGATACATATTACAGTCACTGATTTTTAGACTATAAGAACATTTAAAATACAGATTGTTGGAGGTTTACACTCACAAGTTCTGAGCCTCCCACCAGCTGACAGTTTCCCCGGAAACAGCCGACTTCTAGTCATAACAAAAGCAGTGACTGTGTGCCAAGAAGCACGGACAGACAAGGCAGAATGCTGTGGACTTCACGAGAGGAAGCATGATTCTCCGACCGGTCGTTAGGATCCAATTTTCTTGTCAGAACTTTAATAAATGTTACATACAAGATACAAGATGACTTTATTGTCATTGCATCAGCGTCCTGATACAACGAAACTTAGTTTCAGTACAACTGTTCCAAGATTCAGACAACATGATACAAAACAGGAAACAGGTGACTGCGGGCATGCACATTTCTATGCGCTCCCTTTAGTAGAGGAAAACGCTTGGAGGGTAGGGTGTGTGGAGGTGATAAAAAACATGTTCATTCCCCTAGGCTCAAAGGAACTCAGAGACTTGAACAGGGAAAAAAAGCCTCAGACATAAAAAGCACAAAACTCTGACAATCACAAAAACCTAGGACACGTGATGGTGGGTGGGAAGGTAAAGGGAACCCCCATGCCCCCGGTCGAGTTCGCAGCATCAGCGCGGCCTTCAGACCGAGTTAACAGAAGTGGAAGGAGTCGATAAGGAGATGGAGAACGTTATTCCAGGTCAGCGTCCTCATCATACATTCCAGAGGGGGGAGTTGTGGGTCCAACTCCAAGGTTGGAGGGAGTCCGATTAGATTATAGGATTTGTTTTGGCTTCAGACAGAGAACCATTTTCTCTCTGACTTAGAGTCCTACAGCTGGCTCCATACATCCAATTCAGCCAAATTACGGGCATTCCTTTGAGCCAGGACTTCTCTCCAAGCTGGTTCCAAAATTGCGCACAAGTCCACTAAGATCCACAATCTTATGATTAGATCTCGCAGCGCCAAGAGTCTGAGTCCCCCGGCCTGACACACTCGGTGAGAGCGGGTAGTTTCCCAATAGAACCCGTCTTCTCCAGAATTTTTCGGTTCCCCAGGGATCCACAAGCTCCAATCAGTAGAAACCTGGTGAACATAATCCGAATCATGTAGAAATCTTCGTCTTCCATGGAAAGAAGAATCATGTTCCCACAATGATTATTTTAAAAATGAGATGTTAACTCTGATGAATGGCTCCCTTCAGACAGGGGTCTTTCCTGCTGCTTTTAAACGGGCAGTGGTGAGACCTCTGTTGAAGAAGAGTAATTTAGATTTTAATGATTTAAACAACTTCCGACCTTAAGCAACATTTTAGAAAAGCTTGTGTTGAACCAACTCAACGATTTTATTAACACTAATAATGTCCTAGAGAAATGTCAGACTGGTTTTAGAGTGAACCACAGCACCGAGACGGCCCTTCTGAAGATTTTAAATGATTTTAGAGTAAATTCTGATGCTCGGAGGGCGACAGTGTTGGTTCTGCTGGATCTAAGCGCTGCCTTTGATACCGTAGACCACATTGTTCTTTTAACCCATCTAAAACAGATCGGCATCTCTGGTGCTGTTCATAGATGGGTCACTTCCTGTCTCACAGCCCGATGGCTCGGGCTGAAATTGAGACCTCTAGTGATAAACACAGAGCAGCTCTCAGGTCACTTCTCTCAGCATCAGCTGTGTTTTTAACCGCAACGAAACACAAGGTGTCCATCAGACGCGATCAGAAACATCAATGAAGTGATTTATTCAGCCGTTCTGATGGTCAGGTTGTGTTTAAACGAGATCAGTGTGAAAATGTTCATGCCTGTCTGAGAGAAGTGTATAAAGTGTGCAGTGAGGGGTTTTACAGCCTTAACACATCTGGAATAATTGTAAAAATATAAAACAAGAATAACCAGAATAAACGAGGAATCACTGTATAGACACATTTGCTTAAACAAAAATGAAATTTACAAATTAACTTTGTTTCAATTACTGGGCCCACCCAAGTTTTATTAGGCCCGGCTGAAAATCTATTTCTGATGTGGACGTTTCTTATGCTCAGCTGTCAAATATTACAAATATTAGGTCCTAAATTCTGAAGATGTTCTTTGATTTTCAACAAGCTTTACTGGATTATTTCACACCAGAAAGTGAGAAACTCTCAGGAACTCCAGCAAAAGAAGCACAACATTTAAATAAAAGCTTGTTTTTAACCAAAGCGTTTGTTTGAAGCACAGCTGAATCAGAGAGATGGCAGAATGTCAGAGAGCTGAGTCAGGCTGTGTTAACCATGCATCTCTTTTAATTTCAGAAAAAACCCCCCACTCCAGCTGCTTGTCTGATAATTGCATAATTAGACCAATTTTACACAGTTAAATGTGGAATATCTTGGAGCTGTTGCTCAGACTGAATCTGACAGCAAACATGAAGCAAATCGAATTTAAAGCATTTTTCATTACGTTCTGACATTCAAGACAAAAATGAATCAGCCAAGTTGAAAATAATGAGGGGATTAAGTGTTGGTGTAAAGCTGCAGGCGTACACACAGCTCCTGACTAATCTAATCAGTTCTGGACCTTCAAGCAGAAAGAACAATCAGCTGGTCTTACCTTGGTTCAGCAGCAGAGCTGAGGACAAAAACATCAAAAAGAGTTTTAAGTTGAAGACAAATCCACAAAAGCTCACAGAACCAACACCAAACATCAAATAATATTCACTCCCACCCAACTTAAGAGTATCGTGTTTTTATGAAATAGACAGAAATTCAATAACAGCTTCTAAAATCCACACAGACTCACCTGAGATTCCCCTCTTCAGCCAGCGAGGCTCCTCCAGCACGATGAAGAAGTTCTCATGTTTTTCATATTCCTCATCATCAATGATCCTCACCTGGAGCGTCTGACTGCAAACACAAAGCGTAGAGTTACAGGTGGCTTGATGAGGAGATGCTTTTCACCGCAGGTTGTCCTCGTTATCACGTCACACTGGAGGCGTTCTGCCTCCTGTCGTCTGTCAGCAGCTGCTGGGATGATCAGAGCAGAAGGAAGCTGGTGGCATTTACAGGATACATAATCAATACCTGAGGCAGGGCGTCGAGTCAGAAAACAGGAGAGTAAAAACCCATTTAGAAATCAGAAGGAGAAAACGGTAAACTGTGATGGTTTTTACACATCGAGGTTAGAACCTGATTTTAGAAAACATGCTTTCTCTGTAATTCCTGTGCCTGGTGTGTTTGTGGAGGGTGTTTGTATTTAAATTGAGCCAAAATGACTTCAATCTAATGCAAACGAGGGTAAATTTCACACAAATGTCATCATTTTTGTTGTGATCTGTGCAGCAGGATGCAACAGCATGAATGAGCTCTCACACCAGTAAAGTCTCATTCATTTGGTTATAAAAGGAGCTTGTTGAGATGAAAAGAATCCATAAAGCTCTTATTATTATCAATATCTGCCGTTCATGAAGTCAGAATAGGATCATTTTTCTGTTCTTGTGATTGTGGCTCTGAATCAGTCAACAATGTGATGAAACAGGTTTTATTTACAGAACGATTCACAGTCAAAGGTTAAAACAGCTGGTAGAAAACCTCTTTAATTACATTTGTAAACAAACCGTAGTTTGTTTTTATTTGTGAGTGGATGCTGCTCCATTAGGTTTAGAGTGATAGCTCACATGTTTAGAGGTGTATTTCCATACAGTATTAACAAACACTTCATATCTGTTGTAGAAAACACTTTGAACAGCTTCAGTTTGGAGAAAGAGAGATTAGCTCTGAACAGCTAGTCACAATGAGGTCAGCACCTTAAAACTAATTCAATCTTTAAAATGACCAGTTTTTGTAAATGTCATTTTATCACCTTTACGTTGCCACAAATTTTGAATTTCATGATTTTTCTTGTAGAATTATAAAATTCCTGGCAGCAGCAGCTAGCATCACGGCTACTTTCTGCTGCAAATAACCATAGAAATCGAGGCCTGATGTAGGCATGGGCAAGGGAGGGCATTGCCCCCCCAAATTCCATGACTGCCCCCCAAACGCAAATGCATGCAGAAATAACAAATTTTAAAAATATTTCAGTGAAAAATGGTCAGAGTGAGCGCTCTCTTCCATTTGTCCTCATTCAAAGTAGCTACTGATGAATGACACAGAAAGAAAGAAAAAGAAAACACACACAAAAAAGAACAAAACACACACAAAAAACAAAAAAACACACAAAAAAACAAAAAAACCCACAAGAACAAAAAACACACACAAAAGAACAAAACACACACACAAAAGAACAAAAAACACAAAAACGAACAAAAAACACAAAAACGAACAAAAAACACAAAAACGAACAAAAAACACAAAAACGAACAAAAAACACAAAAAAGAACAAAACACAAAAAAAAGAACAAAAAACACAAAAAAGAACAAAAAACACAAAAAAGAACAAAAAACACAAAAGAGAACAAAAAACACAAAAAAGAACAAAAAACAAAACAAAAAAAAACAAAAAAAAACAAAAAACAAAACAAAAAAACACAAAAAGAACAAAAAACAAAAAAAAAAACAAAAAACACAAAAAAGAACAAAAAAACACAAAAAGAACAAAAAACACAAAAAGAACAAAAAACACAAAAAGAACAAAAAAACACAAAAAGAACAAAAAACACAAAAACGAACAAAAAACGCAAAAAAGAACAAAAAACACAAAAAGAACAAAAAACACAAAAAAGAACAAAAAACAAAACAAAAAAACACAAAAAGAACAAAAAACCCAAACCAAACCTAACCAGATGAGGTCAGCCTCAACAGGGCATCAGCCAGTGTCCTACTTGTTCCGTCCCAAGCCCGGGTAAATGCAGAGGGTAGGGATCAAATATGAACATAAATCTATGGATAGAGGAACTGATCTGATGATGTCATAGTTTTTGATGCTTTTAAGGGATTGGAGGGATGTGATGACCAAAACATTCTTAACATGTCCAGACTGGCCCCCCCTGATATTCTACCTGCCCCCCTTAGTGGAGCTGGCTAGATCCGGCCCTGATAGAAATCAATGTAAATGACCATGCAATGTTAAATTGATGTACACGTTGGGAAAATAACATTTGAATGGACTGCTGTGACATTTTTGAGATGAAAATTAATTTAAGGAAACGTAACTGATTAGCCGTTAGCTCATCACTCTGGACTACAAACTTCTTTTTAAAAATCAAATGCTTTAGTTTCTATTAAACACATCAAACTAAATTTAAAGTTTGACAGGAATGAAGTAAAAGTCACAGACGTCCTGATGCAGTTAAAATAAAACAACTTAGTGTGAGATGGTTCCACCTGCCTTCAATGAGCCGACTAAACCTCAGCACAGGAGATACGATCATCAGACAACACGACTTCGCTGTGAGTTATGGTGGCATTTCAACTCCAACTCTGAATAAATCTGACACATGGGACTCGTCCTGGACCAGGATGAAATGAATGTGTTTGATCAGACGTCTGAAAACTCTCTGCACATTTAGTTAATGCTGTCGTAATGTAATATAACTCTTCTGTCTGCAGAATGAAAGGCTTGTAGTCCTGAAGTCTGTCAGCGTTGCATCATGTGACCATGCTTAGGTGATCTTTTACTAAACAAAATTTAAAGATAAGAACAAATAATTCCCTTTATAGCAGTCCTAATATACTCTAACATGTTGTCAGGGGCCAGATTGACCTGCTGTCCAAACTGGAATCTGGACTTTGAGAATTGCTGCTGTTTACTGAATATTCTATAACTGATCAGATTATTACACTGTCAGATTGGGTCTGGTATTTACAGTGTCAGACACACATCACTGAAAAGTGTTTCATTATATTTTCTGTCATGCTGCAGCAGCCTGTCTTCTTGTATCATAATTACTACCTGCTCTGAGAAAAGGCTAAAAACACTCAGCAAACAGCTCAGATCTTTAAGAAGTTGATGCTTTCTTCCCACAGCATTCATTTACATAAAAAGGAACTTTTTCTACTAAATGCATTAAAAAGCATCTTAAATATGGCCAAACTGCACCAGAATTAAGACAAATTTGAGGAAGACATCATTCTTTGTGTACAAAAACAACACAAACCTAAACTCCAGTCCATAAAGCTTCGGTCCGATAGGTTTTAGCGTCTATCCTGATCCAAACACACCTGAAGCTTTTTAAATGACAGCTTTGCTTTTCCTCAACTTCTACAGAATCAAATCAGCCGTTGATTGAAATCAGGTGTGATGGAGCTGAGAAACATCTAGCAGCCCTCCAGGTCTGAAGTTTGTCACATGTGACTGAACCAGTGGTTTTGTTTCTTCTCCACCCGACAGCTCCGTGAAACGAGTCGTCTATTGTTGGACATTTAAAAGGTCTGAGAAGTGACGACTTCTGTTACAGGAGAGGAAGAAGTCAGGGTGAAGTGATGATGAGGATGATGATGAGATGAGTTAGTGTCTCTATGGATCGCCATCCTGAAATGTCACCATGGAGATCAGCTCACCGAAGGCAGAGAAAAATCCACACAGACAACCAGCAGAAAGAAATAAAGGAGAGGAAAATATCAAGTACAGAGGGAGGAAAAGGACTGAAAAAGAGGAGGAGGAGGAAGTGGAGTCTGAAGGGAAACAGTTGACATTAAACCAAGCAGATAAATGAAGGAGGTACATTTATGAAGCACAAAACTGGAAAAACACCATTTACTGAAACAGTCTGAGAGATGAGGAAGTGAAAGCTGAAATAGAAGATGGACAGATTCAATCAGTGAGGAATCATCCAGAAGAGCAACATGGTGTGAAATGACAGAAATGAGGGACAGAAGAGCAGGTAAAACTCTGCTGACAGCTCTAGAGTTAATTAAAAAACCTCTTCCAGCAGCTGCAGTCCAGTCCAGTGTTAGAGGTAAGAAAAGATAAACTACAGCAGCAGGAAGCAACGACCAGAGGCTCTGGATCAGCTGCTTCACGGACAAGAACGAAAACATCAGGGGGCGGAAAGGTTGCATCAGTGGAGAGGAGTCAGCGGCAGCTCACAGGTTTGCAAACCCTCTATCCGATTAAATAAAATAAATAAAAATAAAATAAAAATAAAATAAATACATAAAAAAATTAATAAAATAAAATATAAATAAATAAATAAAAATATATAAATATTAATAAATAAATAAATAATAAAATTACTTTTTAATAAAAAAAGTAATAAAACATAAACACATAAATTAAAATAAAATATTAATATTACTTAATAAATAAAAAAATATAAATAAAATATGAATAAATAAATAAAAACATAAATAAATTAAATTACATAAAAAAATAAATAACGTTTTTTTAACAAAAAAAAAAACAAAGTATAAAAAATAAAATAAAAAATTTAATGACATTACACTATAACAATTTTTTATTAAATAACAAATACAAATATAAAATATAAAATTTAAATAAAGTAAAAAAATAAATAAAATAAAAAGTGAATCACAATCAGCTTGAGTCATCAAATACTTAAACAGCAGATCAGTTGGGTACTGGGGAAATGAAGGGTTAAATTCAGGCATGATGAGGATGTAGGCAGGAAGAAAAACTACAAATATGGAGACAGTAGAGCAGGTGTGTCCAAAGTGTGGCCCGCGGGCCCTCAACTGCATTTCAAGATCAGTAGAATTTAGTCGTCCATCAGTTGTGGATGCAGAGACACTTTATCATTTTAATGTTCAGATTTCTACTCATGTGAGGCCAAACAAGATAAAAATAAATTTAACTGTTTTTAAAATGTAAACGTTTCAGTCAAATCTAAAGAAATTGTTTTTTATTAAAGGGTCCATGGCACGATATTTAAATCACTTTCTATTAAACAGGTGTAATATTTGATGCCCCTAGATCAGCGTTGCACTATTAGAACTCAAAATACGCTGTAATTATTTCCTAACGAGCAACTCAGAGATCAGAAGAATGCGCCGCCTTCCGGTTCTGCTGGGTTTCTCCTTATTTGGCAGCCTGACACTTCTGCTGCAGTAGGGGGCAGTGCCCAGTAGGGGGCAGTGCCGTCACGTGAAAGAGAAACTAAACACTCGCTAAAAGAAAAGAGAAACACGAGAGGATAACTGTGTCTGTGCTACACGGTCTATGGTCAATGGCGGCAGCAGCACTGGCGTTCTCCTCGCTCCAGGTGTCGTGAACGTGCATGTGGGAGGAGAATTGACCATATAAGCAAGTCCGGATCACTATGACCTCATAGCGAGCTGGAGTGAAAAAAACTGTTTGAAACCTGGGTCTGAAATCTGGAAGAGCTTCTCACTGGCTGGACTAGGAGACAGATGGACGCCGTTTTTTGCTCTTTCTGACAGGTTTAAAGGAGTGGTTTTCTGGGTAATTTTATAGTTTTGCATTGTTCTCTAGTGTAATCCAATGCTATCTGTGTAATTTTTATAAAGAAAGAAGCTTTGATGCTTATAATAGAAGCTTTAGAAGTTTCCCATCTGACACCTGAATTTGAAACAGCAGGATTCTCATTAGTATTCATGATATGCACAGCACTCGCTTCTGATTGGATGACCGAAACGTCAATACTCCGCCCCCTGAAATGTCCCGAGATACTTTGGAAAGTGAAAGAGTGAAAAAGTTAAAACCCAGGTAACAAACAGTAGCTTCTAGTCTTTACTAAAGATTAGCTTTGAGGGAGCTGCTTCCTGAAAAAACTCATTTCCTCAGCGTTCCTCCTCTTGCTGTGTCAGCTGTGCTCCCCTCTGACAGGGGGGGGGGGGGGTCGCGCAGCGCTCTGCTGACCGACCGCACGGCTTAAACACACACACGTATACACACACAGAGAGACGGAGGAGAAAAAAAACAGGGAGAGAGGGATCTGCGCCAGTCAGGTACATCCCCGAGTTGGCAACACTGCATCTGCGTGCGTTCCGCCATGTTGAATTTTCAACAAAAACAAAAGCTAGCAGCTGGGCGAACCGAAAGGCGTTACCATCTCAGCCAGTACACGTTGTGACGTCAAACCGGGCACAAATGCTGATGGCATTTTTAAGTTTCATTTCTTAGAGATTCTGTTTCTGCTTAATAACCAGGGAACAGAGAGTTTTCATGTTTGGCCGACATGACAGGCTCAGGGACCTATTAGAAACTATGACAACCTGAAAAAAATGGATTCTGACAAAACCACCCCTTCAAGGTGAGAACTCAACGTTGCAACATGATAGATAAGTCAGAAAACACGGAAAACCAGGACACGGGACCTTTAACCAGGTTTCTTCTTTTCATTTAATCTCCTGGTAAATGGAACCACAGCCATCACTGACTTTTACTGAGAAGCAGCTCTGTTCATTAAACCTGACTCAATCCAGCAGTTTTACTGAAAAACGACCCAGATCCTGTGTTGTTTTTTTCTCATGAAGCCAGAAAACAATCGACCAATCAAATTCAGGGAAACTGTTTTTCTTTTACTAAGGCAAACGTACGAGACTCTTTTGTCTCTCGGATGGACTTTCAACTCTGAGGTTTGAAAAGTTTGGACACCCCTGCATCAGAGGAAGTCGAGGGAGGAACATTCTCTTACAGGATGCTGACAGCAGACGACTGGAGGCTGAACACCAAACCTGTTTTAAACCATGACTCCTCCTCCTCAACAGTTTAGTCCAATCATGTTGCAGACAGATGTTGGTGGTAATGTGTGTGCAGTGTGTGGATTTTCCTGGGGGATTCTTGGCTGTGATGCTGCAGATTCAAAGGCTGGCGTGGAGTCTGGACTCCAACTGGAGCGAATCCTCAGATAAATCCACTCTGCTGAGGTCGGACCACGTGTGGACGATCCTGTTTGAACAGAACCGTGTGATCACCTCCCACTGTGTCTGTCAAATTTAAACAGGATGTTTGATCTGAACAAAATTTTAAAAGTGAATGTTTTTTTACTCTGCAGCTCTTTAAACCTAAAAAAGCAGATGAATTTACTAATCTGGATGTAAAAATCAACCACTTCTACACTCAAACGATTCTTTACTTTCAGATAATGCTGCACTGAGGCCTGGATCTGCTCCAGTAGAAATGTTCAGCTGCCAAAACTCGACACTGTGCAACATAAAGTCAGACAGAAAGTGTGAGGATTCCCGGAGAACGTGCTGGGACTCCCCCTGGGTCAGCTTTGATGAATAATGGATGAGACGACCATCTGGAAGCTAAAGGTGAGCACAGACGGCTTGAGACAAGACAGAGCTGAAAGAGGTGAAGAGGAGGTTTACAACAAGACAGAACGTGAAAAACGAAGAGCAGGAAGGACGAGGTGGAGGATAAGAATATGAACTTTGTGTGAAGGGGTTTCTAACCAGTGCATCGGTTTTTAAATTAATCTCAGCTTCATCCAGCCAGGAGGATTAACTCAACTTTCAAAGGAAAAATCTCCCCGTTGTAGCAAAATATCTGTTTTACTTGATCTCATCACATGATCTGATTCACTTCCTGCAGCAGGAGATCAGGAGACTCCATTAACTGACTGACTTGAATCCAACACACGTTCAGTTTGGACTCACGTGGTCTGGTCGTTGGTGAACTCCAGCTCCCCCCTCGCCTCCTCGTAGTCCTCTCCGGCCTTGGCGCTGCCGCACTCCGTGTGGTACGGCAGGATGACGGTGCCTCGGGCGCCGGAGTTACGCACCACCGTCACCTCCATGGTTCCCACGCTCTCGCTTACGCGCACCAAGCGCTCGCTGAACGTGAAGATCCCAGCGTGATCGTCGTCCAGGATGGTCACCGTGGCAACCAGGGGCTCAACCAAGCGAGCTTTGGGGGCAGCGCCCACCTCGTCGCTTTCGAACATCCCCTCTGCATCGCCGACACGAAGGTTGAGCAGTCGGACGAAGAAGTGTTCGTCTTCTTCAAATATGTCATCGTCGATTATACCGACCTGCAGACAGAACAGGAACGACGGTTAACGAGGACAGATCACCATAAAGGCAGGGAGCTGATCATTTTGCTACTGTGGGAGCAGAACATATTTGATCCAAAAAAGGGTTTTAAGTAAAGGCAACTGGACTTATTTGGTACTTTGAAGACGTTTCGCTGCTCATCAGAGTAGCGAAAGCTACTGTAACAAACAAAAAACAACACATTTATAAAGGAAACACTGGTAGAAGAATTCACTCGAACCACGCAGCTATCCAAGATAACATGATAAACGATCACTACCTCTATAAATCTATAACGCACTTTATTTAAAGCACAGCTGAGAACACCGTTTAACTTTGATTGTTCTCAAATATACCGTAAAAGAAGATCAATGCATCCACTTCTTCTGAGAATGATGAAAGTAATAGCTTTGAGCACATAATACAGCTCTCAAGTCCCTCATCTATTAAACAAAGCATTTTGTGAATCTCAAACAATACAGGTGACAACATCCCTTAAACAAAACCCTCCCATTCCCAATAAAGGCATGGTGAAAACACAATGACAGAAACTGTCTTTACAAAAGCTTTCGCAGAACAAACCTGACTCCAGACCAGATCTGGTCCCTCCTGGACCGTTTGCCTCTCCACCACCTACTTCAAACACAACAAGCTCTACAGGCAGAAACATGGATGTGCCATGGGCTCTCCAGTCTCACCCATTGTCGCTAACATCTACATGGAGGAAGTGGAAAACAAAGCACTGAACTCCTCCAATGGAACAGCACCGAGCCACTGGTTCAGACATGTGGACGACACATGGGTCAAGATCCTGACTCCTGAAGTAGAAGGCTTCAGCAAACACATCAACGCTGTGGATCAAAACATCAGGTCCACCAGGAGGATGCACACAACAACAAACTGCCCTTCTTGGACTGCGCTGTACAAATTCAACAGGATGGAAGTCTCAGCACTGAGGTTTACAGGAAACCTCCTCACACAGACCAGTACCTGCATTTTGACTCCCATCACCCACTGGGGCACACACTATCAGTTATCAGGACTTTACACCACCAAGCTGAGAACATTCCACCAGAACTGAAGAGAAACAAAAGGAACAGAAACACGTCAAAGAAGCTCTCCAGACCCAAACTGGGCCTTCACTAAATCAAGAAAGAAATCTGGAAAAGACTCCACAGCAGCTAAAAAAGACGAGGACAACAAGCGCTAAAGCACCGTCATCCCATACGTAGCAGGAGTCTCAGAGAAACTGAGAAGAATTTTCTCCAAACACAGCATCCCAGTAAAGTTCCAACCCAACAACACCCTCAGACAGGAACTGGTCCATCCTGAGGACAAGACTCCCAAACAGAAGACCAGTGGTGTTGTTTCTGAGGACTGTTCAGAGCTTTACACTGGAGAAACAAAACAACAAATACACAAGCGCATTGTTACGACCTCCACTAGGTCTAGGAGAAAAAAAGGAGGTCTAACAAAAAGATAATGGAGACTTGTGTCAGTTGTAAAACAAAAATGATATTTATTATCATATTAAAAGATTTACAACAAAGGAAGGAGCTATAAAAACTATGGTTAAGAAACAAAACAAAAATAGCTCTAAGTTTATCAATACAGTATAAATAAGGATCTAAACTGAAAACACCGGAGGATAAGCCTCCGGGAAATAAAGCACTATGGCTAGTAAACTAAAGATCGATATAATATACTAACTAAGGGAGAGTTTTTAAATCTAAGAATGTTATTTAACTAAAGTTGTTCTTAAACTAAAGGGTTCTTTAACTAAACTAAAAACAGGCTTTTACCAGTCCTGAACAAAAGAACCTCAAACAACAAACAAAGATAAAGTGCCAAACTAAACCACTACTATTTAGGTCTAAATTAGACTAAGAGAACTACTTCTATACTCACTACTTTAAACTAGATAATCTCTAGAAGCCAATGCTCAGACAAATGGGGAGAAGAGGCACGGATCCTTTCTCCCCTGATCTGAGGCTGTGTTCGAATTCAGGGGTAGGATCTTCTGAGGACGTGGACTTGCTGCTCTACCTAGGTTGGGTCCTTGCTCGACCGCTAAGACAGGAAATAAGTGGCTCTGAATTCAGACGGTCTAGCCTCATACTTATCCCCGCCCCTCAGTCCAGTCGCTTAGCAGCCGTGACAGCGCTGACAGACAGGCTAAAGCTAATAAAATGGATCTAAAGAAACACTTGAAGCTCTTTTATGGTGACTTATTTCCTAAACTTTCATTTAAAACATTCAAGCTAGCTTACATTGATTTCTTGTTTAAATAGCATTAAAAATAAAACATTCAACCTCTTTTGTGGAGATTTTTATTATTAAACTTCATATAAAGAGAAGCAAAACATTCCTAAACACAAGCTTTTTATAATCTTTTGAGAAACTGACATTTAAAACTGACTGCTCTCTGGTTTTTTCTGCTGCTGCAGCAAAATTGAACCAGTAGAATCCAACTGTGTCCTGTGTTGTAAATTCAATAAAGTTGAGAAAAAAAAAGTAGAGTCCTACGGCCGGCACGCAAAGCATCCTGGGATAGCCTTGGCCAGCGAGGATACACCAGACCCATCCTCGAAATTGGGGTGGAGCGAGGACGCATTTGAGGACGCATGGATGAGTATCCTTCGAATTCGGACAGCACTTGTCGCTGCGCTGTGACGTCATCGGCCTCAAAATGCGTCCTCATAAGCGTCCTACCCCTGAATTCGAACACAGCCTGAAAGTGAACAGCCTTTTTATCTCTGCTCCTTGATGAGCTGATGAGCTGCAGCCGATCGGGAGTGGGTGTCACTGTGTCGGCAGCAGGAAAGGACAACAGCCCAACGGTAGCAGCCACGGTCATCCACCAGAGTGAGACAAAAACCCAGGGACATAACGTGCATGTCTCAACACAGGAGAGCCACATCATCAGGCCAGGACTCAGCAGTCCACCTCAAAGACAAGGGACACACCTTTGAAAATGACAACGTCCACATTTTGGACAGAGAAGACCGATGGTTTGAGAGAGGAGTTAAAGAAGACATCTATGTCAAACGTGAAAAACCAACTTTAAACAGAGGAGGAGGACTCAGATTTCATCTTTCCACCACCTACCAGTCTGCTCTGAACTTCATTCTCTCCTCTAATCAAAACACCTCACCAGGACTCCAGTGGAATACAGTGGAGCGAACACCTCCTCAAGGGGGAGAAGGAGGTGTGTCACAGACAGAGGAAGAGAAGACTCTCTCTCCTTTACTACAGACAGAATTGACAAAGCTACTCGGATGAGCAGCGAAACGTCTTCAAAGAACCAAATAAGTTCAGTTGTCTTTATTTAAAACACTTTTTTGAATTATCATGACCTGGATGACTGAGAACCTTCACCAGCATATTTGATGTAATCTAATCCGGTTCTTAATGTATTCTCTTTGAAACCCCAAAAAACCCTCTGACTTACATTAAGACGGCATTTAACCCTAAAGGAGACGGAGGCCTAGAGGTAGAGAAAGTCTCCCAGGTGGAGGGTTTAAAACCTGGCATCAGCATCAGGCATTAGTACAGGCCGTATATGGCTGGTGGGACAGAAATATGCAGGTCGGGTGCTGCGTCTGGCCCACGGGCCGCCTATTGAGTAGCCCGACTTTAGACCTTTAAATTCAGTGAAACACAGTCAAACAGCCTGATGTTTAAAGTCAAGTTCAGAATAAAAATAATCTCTTCTTCTTCTGTTGATTTATCAAAAAATAATCTTCTAAACTTCACAATGTTAAACTGAATGTTTGACCTTGTATTAATGGTCAAATAAAATGATAAAAACTTTAGAGTTTTATGGATCTTTGGTTCTCTTTTTGTCCATTTAAACGGTGGACATTCCCAATAAGTGGTGATGCTTCATAAATCAGAAAACTGAACTTAAATGACCGACGGAGCCCACCAGTTTAACTTCTATTACAGAGACAACATCTCTAAAGTTAAAATCTGACATGCAGCTAAATAAACCATTTTTAAAACAAGATAAATGTTTTATCTCTTATTTCTGAAAACATTCAGTAACTTCTGCTCTTTATTCACAGTTAGAGCTCTCACATCTTCAGGAACAGTTCAAAGTTTTATTGCAGCCAACAGCTGCAGCAGGATCTTTTATCCCACCTTCTGTTCTTCTTCAGCCTCTCTCTGGAGCTCCTGCTGGGACTCTCATTGTGTATCTCATCATCTTCATCCCCCCTTCTTTCTTTTTGCTTTGATCTCCTTGAATATGTTTCCACCCTGCAGGTTAGTCACTAGTCTGCAGCGCACCTCCAGCAGTAAACCATCTCCTGCAGCAGAACCAGCGTCTAATGCCAGAGTCTCAAAATGTTTGCATGGGTTTTAAATTTCCATGCGAGTCACACGGCCTTGCTCTTTGGAACTTATAAAAGTTATTCTTAGAAAGTGTGAGACAGCTTTGGGAGGAGTTGGAGACCAAATAGTGAATAAAATGAGGATAAATTTAAAGGAAAATGAACACCTGACTATTTCAGACACCTTGACAAGAGAACTTGCCCAATGGTCAAAAATCTTTAACATTTACATCACGCTGACATCATTTTGATGTCTCTAAAGATTCTCGTTGAGTTATAAAATACGTTCTATACACAGCTTTGATGTTTGGCATGAATAGCTTGATCTTTTGTTGTTATGACTGTTTTGAATATGCCGAGTATCACCCATCCATCCATCCATCCATCCATCCATCCATCCATCCATCCATCCATCCATCCATCCATCCATCCATCCATCCATCCATCCATCCATCCATCCATCCATCCATCCATCCTCTGCCTCTGATTCAGGACCAGGTCCATCCTTAGACCTCTCTCCTGCAGCTCCTCTGCAGCAATAATACTTGATTTCTGGGACTTCCTTCAGTCCTCGTCTCAGTGGGACCAAAATAAATGACAAGTGAAAGTGGCAACTTATGAGAACCCACTGTACGTGACGAGGTGTGCTACGCGCTATCTCGCGTGTTATTTTTTCCATGTCTAGGGCCGCTGTAGCTCAGCAGGTAAGGACAGTCTGCTGACTAAAACGTGGTTCAGTCTCCGGTTCCTGCAGACCACGTGCTGAAGCATCCTCTGGCAAGACCCCACAGTCACCCCCTGATTCAAATCAGGTGTGATGGAGCTGAGAAACCAAACATGCTGGATAGCGCTCCTCCAGGACTGGACTTTGATGCAGTGATTTATACAAATGTTATTATGAGCGATGGTAAAATGGCTCTTCTAGTTATAAAGGCTGCAGACCCCTATAGAGTATCAACACATATTACACTCAGCAGAATACATCTCTGTGGTGCTGCAGGTAGTTACTGTGAAAGACAAGAACTCAGAGCCTAATGGGAAATCCAGAACCGCAGCACAGATCCCCAGACCTCCCTCTCTTCAGGTACCTCCTCCAGCTCATCTAGAGGGACTCCAGGGTGTTCCCAGACCACCTGAGACATCATCCACAGTCAGTACACAGTCTGTCCTGATGTCTCCTCCCAGTGGGACATGTCTGGAACAAAAGCCATCCTGAACAAAGTCCTGAACAGCCTCAGCTGGCTCCATTAGAAGTGGAGGAGCACTCTGAGCTCTTCACCCGATCCCTGAAGATCAGCCCGATTCAAACGTCTCCACCTGAGACTGGAGCTCACACCCAGCCCAGAGCGGTCATTCGCCCAAGGCCAGTGTTGGTCCTCAAACCAGATTTTAAAGTATCACCTTATATCCTTAAAAACAAAGTCAAAAAAGTCAATAAAATAATGACAGGCGTAAATTATAATTCAGCTTTTCCAATAAGTCTAGATTAGTTTGAAACCAAAAGCTGTTAAAACAATGTCCAACTGAGAAGAATAAATAAAGACGACAGGCAACAGGTTTGTTAAGACGTTTGAATTAATGCCTTTTAAACCTGAATGAGGATTCATTTTCATCACGTGGAGGTTAAAAGGAGTTTCCTTCTGCTTCAGAATTCAAGCAAAAAGGAAAATGCTAAATCCTCTCAGGTCAACAAGTCCAGGGCTTTAGTGCCTCCTCGCTGTGTGTTTGATAAGCAGCTCCCTCCTCTCAGGACCAATAGATGCTCATCAGTGAAAGCCAGAGAGACGACCTCGAAGGAGAGGAAGTCTCATCATTTCACACAAAGTCCTTCCTCTTTTCATTTCCCAGGAAAACATCTGTTAGTGATAATTCAGAAAGACTTGAAGAGACTGAAAGCAGGTTCAACCTGAAGTCACCTCAGTGAGTTTTAATCCCGGTCCTCTTTCAGGCTTCAGGTCTGAATTTTCAGAGCGCCTGTGAAGCAGAGCCCTCTTTTCTCCTTCATCTTCCAGTCTGAACTCACCTTGATCTCTTTTTGAGTCTCTCCAGGTTTGAACACCAGCGTTCCCTCGCTGTAGTCGTAATCTGACCCAGCATTGGCTGAGCCGTCTTCAGTTCTGTAGTCCACGTAGAAGGTGTTCTCCTCAAGACCTCCTGAACGGGTCAAACACACCAACGGGTTCAGGGAGTTTCTTTAGAAAGCTGTGATGTTCACAATCTTTACATTATGCTTGGATTTCATACACTTCTCTCTAAAATTATTATTGATTAAAGTTTTTATCCACACAAAATGTCACTTTAGTGCTTAAAACACATATCGGAAAAGCAAAACATGAAAAAATTTGGTATTTCGTAAAAAAAAAAAAAAAGAAAAGAAAACAGGCAGCATAATAAAAATTATTGCAGTTTTTGATTGCATAAAAACAACAAAACAGAGAAACTTTACTAAATTGAGGAGAAAATATTTCTTCTCCCTTGTTTCAAGTGATTAAAATGTCAAAATAAAAGACCTACAAGAAAAAAAGTCAAAATGTTGAGACTAAAGTTGTAATTTTGAGGTTAAAATGGGAATCAGAATGTCAACGAGCACTGGAACGAAAACCTATAATGTGTAGATTTGCTCTTGACATTGGTGAGGACCAGGACGAGACGCGAGGTTTGTTTTTTGTTTTTTTGGGGGGTTGAGCGCGCACTGACACAGGAAATATTTAAAGTGCAGATTTGGTTCAGCGCACATAAAGCTACCGTTCGGCCCCTGTCAGTGTGACCCAGAACTAGACCTCCTCCAACAGCCCCGGGTCCCCTTGGTCCTGGTTCTGGGTCCCAGTAGCTGGTTCCAGAAGCATTTTAGAGGGGTTTTGATGAGGACAGCATCCTAGCACCAGACCTTTCTTCCCAGGTAACAGCCCCAGGTTGCCCAGGTCCTGGTCCTGGGTCTGGCATCCAGGAGCATTGTCAAGGGGAATTTTGCATAACTGAGGCCCGGAACTGGGCTTCCTTAGTTGGCCCGGTCCTGGTCCCGGGTCCATAGTGGGTTCAAAGAGCATTTGAGATGAGTTTTGAACAGGATGAACCAGACCGCCTCCATGGGTAACAGCCTCGGGTCCCCTGTTAATTCTCGAGTTTAGTGTTTTCTGTCATTGAGGAAAAAGTCAGGGATCTTCAGCTGGTGTCTGCCCTGCAGGACACCGATTGGATAAAATGCCTTTAAAAGTCGTGGCTGAGACTTAATAAAACAGCCTCCTGATGATAAAATATGTAAAAAAACGCCACCACAGGTTATTTACACCACCTTAAAACATGATCGCCACCGTGCGTTGGGATTCACAAACGTGTGACCCACGTCATTTTACGGATGTATTTTGATTAATCCGACACCTGGTGGACACAGGTCTGTTCGCGCTCAGCAGCTGGTCCGAAGGGCAGCACGTATTATTGCTGCGTTATTTCTGCATCCTTAGATTGATTTATTGGTGGGGACACGTCACCTCCGTCCATGCCAGATCTACGCCCATGATTCAACCCACATCTGGTCTGGAACCTGGAGATGATGTCATTAGTTTATAAATGTCTTCCTTGTCTTTTGACTTTTTCTCAGTAATTTAAATCTCAACATTTCAACTTTATTCTTAAACAGATTTTTAAATTTACATTGTTTTTTTTTTTTGACCTTGCTCCTAAAAATAGGAAACAAAAAAGTTCATCTCTTTTCTCCTGATGACATCACGGGGGTTTTACAGCTCCAGGAAGTTTCAAATTTTTGATCCACAAATGTGAGTTTCTGACCGCTGTAGCTGAAGAAGCTTAAACCTCTGGCTCAGCTGCGTCCTGTTTAACGAGAATAAAACGTCACAGAACCACCTGGGATTTTATTCACGCTCTACCTTGACAGACGACAGTCAGTGAGAGAACGCCACAGTTCTCCATGCACTGACTGTGGGAGCTCTCGAATGAGATGTGGCTGCAGACGGCCAGGTCGTCTTCTTCTGCTGCCTCCTCGTCCGTCACCACCGCGCGGCGTGCGTGGTCGGCGGCGTGTTTCTTCAGCACGTTTCCGGCTCCGATCATCATACGAGTCGCCTTGACGGAGACAAGAGACAAAAGAAAATGTGTGTATTTGCTTCCACCTTCTGAAACAACCTGCAGTAAATCAACTGATAAAGTCTTTTAGTGTTTTCTGCAGCCCTGAGCCACGTTTAGAGTTCACGTCAGCGCGAGGCAGGTGTGTGTTACCTGGATACGGTAGAAGGCCCTGCTCTTCTGTTGATGCAGGAGAGCGTAGTAGTTAGCCAGCTCCACCAGCTGGTCCAGCTCTTTGTCAGGATACTTCTGCTTCAGCTCCTTCAGGATGCGAATCACCTGCAGGAAAAAAAAAAAACCCTTCAGAATCTACAGGAGCAAATGATGATGAGATTTGTCATCTTTTCTAAAACCGCTGATTAGATCTTGAAAAGCTTCGGGTTTAACGAGAGGCTCCTGTGAGCTTCTGACTGTGACAAACTGAAGATTCCTGAAGGTTAAGCCTCCTTCTGATAACATCTCACCGACTCAGGGATTCATTTCTACAACCCGACGGTGAGTTTGCCCTGAAACGATTAGGCTGAATAAAGCGGTTCATTAGAAGTCAGGAGCAGACGGCTCGGTTCAGACCGAAGATAAATGTTTTCATAGTTCGACGCTTGAGATTCAGAGTTAAATTCATCTCACTGGCTGCAACTGATGGAGATATTTGTGAGAAAATGCACACTTTTTACACAGTGAGTTGGTGTTATTTGATATATTTAATATATCAAAATGGAAAATTGTGACCTTTATATGTGTCACAATTTTTCTTTATGCAATTTAGTGACAAAGTGTCTTATTTATATCTTAATTTGTTTGCAATATACTTAAATAAAGCTCTTGATTTTCTGGTGTATCGACATAACACCCTTCACTTACGTGCATGAGATTTAAATTATGACAAAACAAAGTCCATAATCCTTGAGGTGGCTGAGCCCTGAAGATGAAGTCAGGAGCTTCTTTATCTGAGAGGAGCTTGGAGAAGAGCTGCTCCTCTCTACTGGGGTGGATCAAGCATCTACTGAGGATGTCTCCATGGTCTACCTCCATCCTGCTATGGCAGAACCAGAACTCACTGGAGGGATTATAAATCTCTAATTTGAGAACACCAGGGGAGAGGGATGACTGGGCATCCTACCTCGACCCCTTACCTCTTTTAGACTCAACCTCATTGAAGAAAATGGATGGAGGTCTGGACAGATCTATTTATTATGATGTCACATCCTGTAAGTCTGAATCTTTCTGGTTTTAATCGTCTCTGAGTCTCACCTCTTTGCGGCTCTCGTCCAGCTCCTTCCCGCTCTCCACGTTGACCATCGTGCTGTTAGAGGTGGGCAGGTTGACCCCGGTTCCAGACCCGTCCGGGGCTCCGCCCCCACCGTTCTCAGCAGGGACCACGACGCCCCCTTGAGGTGTGAGCTTCCCATCGATCATCATCTCCATACCACCCTTAGTAGGAGTCAGGTCTCCTTCCGTTTCCACGACGATGCCATGACGCTTGTCGGCACGGTAACGCTTGCCCATGTACTTATAGAAGAGCAGACGGCGGTCGGCGATCCAAGCCAGGAGGACGCAGACGGGGAAGAAGAGCAGCGTCACCAGAGCTTCCCAGACCTGAAAAAGAAACCAAACTACCAACCTCTGAAAAGAAACATCTGACCTGCAATACAGCTGTTCATTAATGACTTATAACGTGTTTATAAACTCACCAACAATCTATTTATAGTAGGGATATCGATTACGATATCGGTATCGGTTAAAGTTACCCGATACCAGGAACCGATACCAGTGGCTTCACCGTCTGTGACTTGTGATTTCTGTTGTAGTTTCCTATATTGAACACTAGGGGGGCTATTGAGAGCTAAAGAGGAACAGTGTGGGTTGAGAGCTGGAGATGGTGCCAAATAGTTCATTTTATTTGGTTAAAATGTGGAAAACTGCAGTAATTTCACTGTGAAATCACAGAAAATGGTTATTTTTCACCTTATATTTTAGTTTTGTGATCATTTTTATTAATATATTTTATTTTTTTTATCTAACTCAGTTATTTGTTGTAAAAAGCAGAGAAGAAAAAATAAAACCTGTATTCCAATTTGTTGCATTTTTTTGTAGAAGTATCGGTATCGGCACTCGGTATCGGTGAGTACTCAGATTTAAGTATCGGTATCGGATCGGTTTTGAAAAAAGTGGTATCGGTACATCCCTAATTTATAGGTAACCTTATTGTGAAGTTGTGCTTGGTCAAGGAGTTCATTACATATCCGACTACACCAGATGGTCATTGGTTTAAAATAGGTTTGACTTCCTGTCTTCCTCACCTCCACGATTCCCGGCGACATGACAGACAGGATGAGGTAGAGCCAGATGTAGGCAAAGATGCTCCAGAAGGCGGTGATGAAGAACACCCTCAGGTGTTTGATCTTACGTGACTCTCCGTTCGGGATCACCCAAACACAGATCCCAATGATCACGAACATGTTGAAGGCGGCGCTGCCGACGATGGTCCCCGGTCCCAGCTGACCGGCCTCGAAGTCATGACCGCACACCTGCAGGGAGTCGGACGGTTTAGAGAGCTGCTGTCAGTGATGAGTGAAAGGCGGCGCGGGGAGGAGTGTCTACCTCGATCACAGACAGCAGAATCTCTGGAGCGCTGGAGCCCAGAGCCATCAGGGTCAGATTAGAAACCGTCTCATTCCAGATCCGGACCGTCGCCACGGAGGTTTCTCCATTAGGCATAGTGATGGTCACCTCTTTCTCCTGCAGCGAGCACACACACACACACTGTTTATTGACATAGACTGAAGGATAAATCTGAACAGAAAGAGTTAAAGTTACAGTCCGGAGAATTTGAGCAATAGAGAACTTTTTGAACCCAACATACCAAGGCCCCTCCTAAACATGCCTTCTCTGCTCCTGCACCTCTATAATTGCTCATGCACGTCACTCTGATGCGTTAAGTCACATGACTTTTCTTTGTTTTTCTTTCTGAAGTTGATGTAGCCCTCAGTAGCCGGGGAATGGAGAACTTTTTAGCAGACGGTTGTTCTCCATGACCGGCCGCTCTCTTCCAGTACGATGACAAACAGGAAGACACGGAGCGTCCTGTGAGTGGTCCCACCTTTACAGGTTTGCACGTCGTGCGTGCACGTTGACTGACAGCCGACAATGCAGAAACTCAAATCCTATTGACTTAAAACACTTGGTGTGTGAAATCATAGGGGTCTATGGGAGGAAGGAGGAACTTCATCAGAATAACAGGTGTTAGACCTGAATATCATTTAAAACATTTAGAAAACTTTGACTCTTAAATAAATTCTCCAGACTGCAGCTTTAAATCAGGACAAAACTCTCAAAATTCAAATGTCATGAATCAGTCACATCCTGCTGACTTAACAGATCTGTAGAGCTGCCATGGTTGCTGCAGTGATGGATTGTGGGAAATCTAAAAGGACAGTTAATCACCCTGACCTTGAGGAGGATGGAGGGAGAGCCGACCTCCTTTAACTCATTCTGTCTGCCCTTCGCTCCGAGCTGTCAGCTCCGTTATCTCCTCCTCCCTCCCTTCACCTCCATCTTATCGGACTAGATTTCCATAATGGGAAATCCCACTGCAGTCAGTCCCATCTTTTCACGTCTACCGAGCCCAGGAGGAACGAGACAGCTACTCTGGAAATTCACTCAGAAAGCTTTCACTGAAGTCAAATGTTTTTAATTACTGGTCTGAAATAAGACAAAGTTGTGGAGTTTCTAAAACTATTTGCAACATAAAATGTTATTTATTTGAGAAGACTCATGGACATTTTATCAAACATCTTAATCTTTTAAAATAATGAGTAAAACAAATAAGAAAAAAGATTTTCAAGACCTTAGAACTTAATTTGTTGGAGGTATTGTTTACCTCTTGAAGCCATAAAGAGGAAGAGGCTTTCGTTTGATAAATGAGGTCTTTCTGATAACGTGTCCTCTCAGAACAGAAACAGGATCCATTTTGTGTTTTTATGCAAATCGACACAAGTCTGGTTTTCTGGCGATAAAAAAGAAGCACCGCAAGGTTTGACTTTAGGCCTGATTTCATTCTTATTAAAACTCCTGAGATGAATATGTCTACAGCTAAAACACAGCTTTATGATTCAGATGGTTCTAGTCTCATCCAGGAGATTCAAAAGTGGCTGCAGAAAACTTTATACTGGTTCTTCGCTCAAAGCTGTTTTCCAGAAACCACTGTCACACCTTAGATAATACTGGACGTTCTACGTTAAAGGAGGAGCTTACTGAAACAGGACCATCCTATGAATATCTGGATACTGGCATTCATTTAAAAAGCTGAAACTTAAACTGGGATTTTATCACAACAAACCCTGTCTTAATTCACCAGTCAGAATAAAACGAGTCCAGGCTACATTTATAAATGTTCTGTACTAAAGTGAGATTTATGTTGCTTCCTCTACAGTCTATTTAGATCCAGTCTGTTTTTGTTCTTTATGTTTTAAATCACACTCATTTTAAATATCTCTGTAATCCTGGCTCTTCTTTTAGCCTGAGAACAAAACAGCGTTGGGAGATTTTCATGACTTCATCATAAAATCTTCTTTTAAATATTTTTCCTTAGTTTAAAAAAGTCTTCTGTAACTGAAGAAAGGAGCTGTCCTCCAGACATAAGATGAGACTAAGGACTCAGTCATTTTCAGGTAAATGCACCACCTGGTTCAGTCTTGCTGTGTGTGTGTGTGTGTGTGCTCCTTACCTGTGAAGTGATGACCTCTATGGAGGCCATGAAGCGATCTGCGATGATGGAGACTCCCAGGAACATGTACATGAGAGACATGAAGTAGACCACAGCTCGGGCCACCTGGTACCCGAGTCCAGGCTGATCCGGCTTCCAAACGGGAAGCAGGATGCCGGGTTTGCACGTCGTCACTTCCTCACACTTCCCATCTTTACTGAGAGCAAGAGTGCTGTTTTCATAAAACAAAGATGGAGCGAGAGATGAAGGCAGCGTGGAGGGGAGGACGGTCCTCAGGCTGGGGTCGACACTGGGCTCACTGCGCCGGGACTCTGGCTGGCAGGGAGGCAGCAGGATGAGGAAGACGAGGAGGAGGAAAGGCCCAGGAGCGGTAAAGAGAGACATGGTGCTCAGTTTCCACAAACAAGAAGGAAGGAAGATGAAGAGGGGGATGGGATTAGACGGGAACAGGAGATGCTGGGTAGAGCTGAGAGTGGTGCGACTGGCAAACCTGCAAAGAAAAGACACAACATGTATTAGGACTAGAAAAAGACACCAGCTGGAATGAACCTGAGGCTTTTATAAATCAAATGTTTGATGTCCTCTTTGATCAACTCGGCCACTCGTTCAGGACAAACATCACGCCTGATGAGTTCAGTGTGCTTCGGTTTGGATTTGTCAAACATGTTTACCCTTCATGTTTGATCTTCACCGTGTCAGCAGGACAACACCGGCTGCAGCCGATAAAACAAGCTGAGCAACAATCAAATGTTTGGAAAAAAATATGGATGCCCGATATCGGCTTTTTTACTGATATCCGATATTGTCTAACTCTTAATTTTCGATACCAATATAAGCGTGGTAGCCCTCATTAAAAAAAGACAGTATTTAATGCAAGGTGTGCCAAATAAAAAAATATATCTCTCTAAAACTAAACATCAGATTTGTTATATTTTGACATTTTGGGAGAGAGGAGAAGTAGCCGAATAGTTTGATGTATAACATGTGCACGGTATGTAAAGGTCATGTGTGTCATCGTTATAAAAACCAATACCGATATTTACCGATATTATCGGTAGATCGATACCGATATTTACCGATATTATCAGTAGACGATACCGATATTTACCGATATCATCGGTAGACCGATACCGATATTTACCGATATTATATTTTAATGCCAATATCGGCCGATATTATCGGTAGACCGATACCGACTCCCATCCCTAAAAATAACCCATTATGGCTCCTTTTCCGCCTGAGCAATGCTGATCCGTTGGTCCAGATCTCACTCCATGCCACCAGATACCTACCTACTTCAACTAGGGCGGCCATATTTAGAAAAAGAGGACACTTGGCTCGTGAAACACCTTTTAATTAAAGAAGACCTAAAGCTATCTACAGTATGCAGTCTCTGTGCGGGTAACAACCTTCAGAACGGCTTTCACAAGTCAACAAGAACAAAAATGACCCAATATAACCCAGACGGAGCAGGATTCGAACCTACGATCATTCAGTCAGATCAACATCTTATCCAATGAGCTACTACCTCTCAACTGCCACCTCAGGAAAATCTTTTGTAGTGTCTGAAATTATATTTCAAAAGAAACCTGCTATTTGTTCTGTCTGTGAGAGCGATGACGTCACACGCAACACAAACTGCTTTATTCGCACTTTAAGTACATGCCTATTTCCAGGTAAAAACGATAAAACCTGGACATTTTCATAAATCTGTGAAACCCCCAAACACGAAAGTTTGGTCACCCTACTTCAACCTCCTGTTTGAGACAAAATCTCACTCCAAACCTTTGGGCAGCATTCCATTTTCTTAAACCACCAGCTCTTCTCGAGGGGCTCAGAATATAAACTCAGTTTTAGAATAATTGTGTGGCTCTGTATTGATCATCAGCTGACTGCTGGGATGCAGAAAAGACGCCAAACACCTAATAAAAATCTCTCTTTAGATTGATCATTAAATGAATTAAAATCAGTTTAATGTAGTGTATGGATAATAATAAACTAAACAAATGAATATGTTTTATTATAGAGGTGAACAGGTGGAGATGTGGTGACTGCAATTAGTAGGATAGCAAGAAAACGTTGGATGTGGAATGAAAGCTTCACTTCACAGAAATGGGATCAACAGGGAGCATGAAGAGATCAATGGGAATGAAGTGAAGGAGGGAGGAATAAAGAGGGGCGATAAATACAAGAGAGGGAGGGCGTGAGAGGAGGGGAGGCCCCGAGGAGAGCCTGTTTGAAGTCGTCAATCAGAGTACAGCCGCAGCGTGTTGTCATGGTGACCGTCTGTGTGTGTAGGGGGGTAAAGCTCTGGTGTGGTAATCGATCATGAGGGGTGAGCTCAGGTTGGAAAGTGATAGAGAGGGAGGCAGACACACAGCGGGCAAAATGCATCATCAGGAGCAAGCTGAGGTCCACACACACACACACACACACACACACACACACACACACACACACACACACACACACACACACACACACACACACACACACACACACACGGATTTCCTTCTACAGACTGATTTCTGCAGGACTAAAAGACTTTCACACCTCGACTCTAAAACACTCCGTTATGGATGAAGTTGTGCTGATTGGTCTTAAGTTTTTATTATTTTTCGTCCATTTTCACATGTAGTTTTATTATTTATTCACCAAAGCTCTGATTAAGAATTTATTTTGGTAAATATTTTTAAATAAAACGACTCTTCCTGGTCTGTTCTCTTTATTTCATCATCATCAGTCCACATGGTTACACTTTCAGCCACCCTACCATATATATGATAGGGCTTTTTATCCAATCAGATTTCAGCTAGCTTGTGTTGTCAGGCTGTATGAAATCTGCCCGAGGCCTTCAGAATCATCAGCAGGCTCCTGGCCGCTGTAGGTGAATAGAAACGGGTGCGATAGCCAATCAGCTCTCGGGTCTGACACCAGCTAGCAGGTCTTACGCTGATGTTGACATGAACACATCCTGTGATTGGGTAAGTGCACGTTTTAGCCTGAACAACAGAAATATCTGAAGTAAAGCCAGAGATCTGTGGATTGTTTAAACCCACGACGGCGGACGGAGGAGAAGGGATCCTGTCCCAGCAGTTTGTCATTTTCAGACAAAGAACTATAAACGTTACCCGTAGCTTCAGAGAAATGCTGGAACTATACTGCTGGGAACACTTGTTACTTACAGCTGATGGATTTGGTGTTTGGAGCCACACCACTGAAATCTTCTTGAGAATTTTTTATTTTGAAATAAGCAGACGATGTGGAGGAGGTCCATGCTGGTGAGTGGAAGCGTTTGAGGTTTTATAGGAAATGGAGACATGTCGGATTTCATTGGACAGACTTGTTTAGGCTCACACATCAGACTTTTATTTTAATTTCCTGGAGCCACAAACCATCACTGACTTTGACTAAAAAACAGACTTGTGGGCTCCGTTCTTAAAACCTGACTAAATCCAGCAGGTTTACTGAAAAGTGGCCCAGATCTTGTTTTTTTCCCTCCACAAATCTAGAAAACAATCGACCAATCAAATCCAGGGACTTTGATGCTTTTCTAAGGCAAACATACAAGACCCTTTTATGTCCTTTTAAACCTAAAAACCCATTTTGAGGCCTGTGAGAACTTTTAACTTGGACATTTTGAGCCTAAGTTTCCACATCCCTGCAGTTAGGAGTCTGCTGGACTCAGCGCTTTTCACCCTGATCTCTCTGATCCTCCTGCACACTCCACCCTCTGCAAAGACAGTAATAAGTAGCAATTCTTTCCAGAAACGGTCTTGGAGATAAATGATATTTCTGAGGCAGTGCTAGAGGAGATTAAAGTGAAATCAGAGGATGATTATCAGAGCGATGCTGCTGCAGTGGCTGAACAGAGAGTTGTTTCTGCTGGTGAGCAGTCAGTCAGTGTTCTCCTCGCTCTGCGTCCCGTCATCCTGTTACAGGAATCATCAGCCTCTGACTGGAATCTCTCACTGATCAAAACGACTGCTGGCTGAGAGACACCTGTTCACAGCTCAGTATGAGTATCAGTATGAGCGTAGTAAGTACTTATTTATAACTCGGATTGCCTTTTTTTGTAAAGTTTTTATTAGTTTTAGGTTTGTTTTGAAGGTTGAGCCCCATATTTCTATACAGTACGACATGTAAGGTTGAATGAGTGAGCAATAAATTAAACGTAAAGCCTTGGAGTAGGGATGTACCGATACCACTTTTTTCAAAACCGATCCGATACCGATACTTAAATCTGAGTACTCGCCGATACCGAGTACCGATACAGATACTTTTACCACACAAAAAAATGCAACAAATTGGAATACAGGTTTTATTTTTTCTTCTCTGCTTTTTACAACAAATAACTGAGTTAGATAAAAAAAATAAAAAATATTAAAAAATGATCACAAAACTAAAATATAAGGTGAAAAATCACCATTTTCTGTGATTTCACAGTGAAATTATTGCAGTTTTCCACATTTTAACCAAATAAAATGAACTATTTGGCACCATCTCCAACTCTCAACCCACACTGTTCCTCTTTAGCTCAATAGCTCCCCCTAGTGTTCAATATAGGAAACTACAACAGAAATCACAAGTCAGACGGTGAAGCTACTGGTATCGGTTCCTGGTATCGGGTAACTTTATAACGATATCGGTATGGGTGCATACCTACCTTGGAGTTTAATAAATCTTTAACTTTATGAAGTATTGCCACTGATTTAGATATTGTTCCTTTAATAAAGTTCAAATGTTCTTTCCATGACAGGTCAATGACCAATCAATCAATGACAACTCCAAGAAATTTTGTTTCAAAAACTCTTTCGATTTCAATATTTGAAATTTTTAATTTAAATTCCACATTTTTCACTTTTTGATTTCCAAATATCATAAATTTAGTTTTTCTTTATATTCAGTGATAATTTATTCACATCAAACCAAGATTTTAGCAAGTGTAACTCTTTTTCAGTTCTCTTTAAAAGTTAATTTAGATCCTTACCTGAACGCACTAAATTTGTATCATCTGCAAACATTATAAATTTGAAAAATTCTGTAGTGTTACATATATCGTTTATAAATAATATGAATAGTTTTGGACCTATTACTGACCCTTGTGGAACACCACAGACTATTTCTCTAAATCCTGATGTTGTATTTTTAATTTTTACACACAGTTGTCAGGCTTGTACATAACTTTCTAACCATGAATTTGCTATACCTCGTAGTCCATAATAAATATATTTAATAATAGGTGCGTCTTTCTTTTAGAGCAATATTTGTGATATAATTGTCATATTTTTAATCATCTTTTATATGAAATTAGGAGAAAATGAAGTGATAAAATATAAAGTCCTTATCATAACTAACACGTTAGCTTCTCTTTTACCTTTTCTTTAAATCAACTGTGATCTACCAGTTAGTTTCTTTATACCAACATTTTATACACAGAAAAGTCAGTGATATTCATATTAAAAAGGTTCTTTTTTTTACCCACAAATCACTCATTTAACCATTTTAAACGATGTGAACTTTCACTTCCTCCAACAGGAGGTTGATTCACGCGTTTTCTGTTTGCACTAATGAGCAACTTTCATTTGAAGCTAATTTGAAGCGGCAGACTTTGACATTCAACAATTAATTAACTAACGAGCATCAAAATCAGGCTCAAAACCTTGTTTCTGTGAGTATTTCTGAACACAGAGTCCTCTAACTTTAACCCGTCTCCGCTGGGAGCGTCTTTCATCAGACGCTCTCAGGAAAACACGTTTAAGTGTTCGAAACGCCAGCTAAAGGTTTTAATTTACAGGAAATACAGTCTGTTCTGATAAAAGACCCAGAAATCAAATCATTTAAAGACCTGAAAGAATGGGGGTTTAATCAGAATCTATTTGTGTTTGTATCTGAAATAAAATATCCAAGTCACGTTTTAAAAAGTTTACATTTTCCTGAGCACCCTGGTGATCCACGGACCGGTACCGGACCTCGGCTCTGGGTTTAGAAAGCTCAGAGGAAAGAAAAGGGATCCAGCATTGTTTTGCAAGATTTGGCAGCCATTTCTAAAGTTCTTAAAGTGCCTGTGACTCCATATTTAAATCACTTTATATTAAACAGGTCTAATCTTTGATGCCTCTAGATCAGCGTTGCACCATTATAACTCAAAATACGCTGTAATTATTTCCTAACGAGCAACTCAGAGATCAGAAGAAAGCGCCGCCTTCCGGTTCTGCTGGGTTTCTCCTTATTTGGCAGCCTGACACTTCTGCTGCAGCAGGGGGCAGTGTTGTCGCGTGAAAGAGAAACGAAACTGAAACTAAACACTACACGGTCTATGGGCAATGGCGGCGGCACTGCCTCGCTCCAGGTGTCGTGAACGTGCATGTGGGAGGAGAATTGACCATATAAGCAAGTCCGGATCACTATGACCTCATAGCTGGCTGGAGTGAAAAAAACTGTTTGAAACCTGGGTCTGAAATCTTGAAGAGCTTCTCACTGGCTGTACTAGGAGACAGATGGACGCCGTTTTTTGCTCTTTCTGGCAGGTTGAAGGTGAGAACTCAACGTTGCAACATGACAGATAAGTCAGAAAACATGGAAACCGATGTCATGGGCACTTTAAAAATAGAATGACACCTGAAATTCCATATTCGCCCTCTTGTGTGTACTTCCTTTTCCTTTATATAGTTTTTTTTCATTTCAATTTATTTGTTTTTCCACTTCTAAGAGTTCACATATGCTGATTGAAATGTTAATTGAATCTACTTTTTGATCAAACTGTACCAGCATTTTGTGTATACTTGAGAAAATTAAAAGAAAATGTATTAAAAAAAGAAAGCTCAGAGGAAGATCAGCCGCCAACCAGAGAGATGCTGGTTTAATCCCAGCCTCCCCACCACGTCTCCCCCCTGGACTTCCTTGAAGACATCATTTATCTCAATGGGACCTCCCTGGTTGAATAAAAGCCCCGAAAAGAGCAGGTGTAGCTTCAGACTCACTGATTACTTCCTGTCATCGTTCCATCGGGATACAGAGGAGCCTATAGGGTTGGAAACGTTTCCTAAATCTGCTCAGGGTGAATGTTTTTCCATTTGTTTTTCAGGTGATGGTTCAGCTTTTGTTTTCGACTTAAACAGCAAAAAGTGGGGTCTCCTGGAGATTCTGCATAGTTTTTGCCCCTTAAATAAAACCTTAAGACAACACTCAAATCAGCCAAATAACAGCGTCAACATTATAAAAGGTTATGTAATAAAAAGTCCATTTAAAGGTTAATTAAAGCTTGTTCTGTTACCATCAGGACATAATGAAATCATAAAGCTGTTCATATCCGTTTATTTAGAGCAGACAGCAGCACGAGGAACCTCTGCAGGCCCACAGGGTTAAAGGCTAAGCGGCGTGGCATTCAGCTGAGTGCAGTCGCTCAAAGCCAGATGTCCTCCTGAGCGACTTCAACAGCCGTCAGCAGCTTAAAAGACTCAAAGTCTTTGAAAAGCAGACGGCATCAGCTGTGACACAAATGCATCACGGAGGAGAGGCTTCTCTCTCTTTAATGCTCTTCTAGTCCCGTCCTCTCGCTCCGTTCCCACCCTCTGACCTCTGTTTGGTCTCACTGCACATTGTGAAACTCAGCTTTGCAAACTGGCAGCAATTTGTCCACAATTGTCCTCCAGATGGCTCACAGTCAATTTACTTCATCATGAACGTCATCTCAGCTTCAGGAGATAGAATTTCTCTTTTGTGTCAGAAGAAACACGAAGAAAACTTCTGTTTTCTTTTTTCTGTTTCTCAAATTTGAATTGATTACTTTTTGTGAAAGACTCTTTTTTTTGTTTAACTGCTGTCAGACATCAGGTGGGCTACGTAAATGAGCTGATCTTCAGACCAGAAGCAGGAGGAAACGTCAATCAGACACGTCAAAGAAGGCCGGTGACTGATTTTAGAGATGATTATTACAATTTCAAAACGCTTAAAAGATTAAAAAAAAAAGCTTCTGGATACTTAAAGTGAACTATTGATTGTCAAATTTAAATCAAACTAAATTATATAAAGACTGGTGGATGCTAAAGGGGAAACATTTATTACTAATAAAGAGTAAGAAATACGTATTTGACATTTGTGTTGTGGTGTAGAGCAGTGATTCCCAACCTGGGGGTCGCGACCCCCACTAGGGGTCGCCAAAGCCTCTCAGGGGGTCGTCAGGACCTCTCTACTTTGAGGGGTTAAAAATGTATTTATTATATTTTTTAATTAAAGTTTACCAAATTAATTTATTCTGACCTTAATATTAAATAACATGCATTTATTTCATGTTTGTCTAACATAACGAAGTCTTTACAATTTTGTAATAATTATTGAGTTAATAAAAAATGAAAAATAACGCGATCTGTACAGGAAACCCGATCGGTACTGCGCATGTGCGAATCTTACGTATGAACACACCGGTCTAGTAGCGACGCATGTAGCTGCTGCAGAGAGCCCTCCTCCCTGTTGGATAAACTAAAGTTTCCAGCGGAGACACCTGGACAGTCCTACATGATCCAGTAAACTTTCAACAGCATCGCCAGTAACGGACTGGGCACCGGGAGATCTCCTGGTCTCCTCGCCGCTAAACCTGACCCGCTCCGTGATCATACCGACGATCAGGACGTTTCTAATCAATAAATAAACAATCCTTCATGGCTCCTCGGGCGTCAGTCCTCCTAAAAGCTGCTAAAACGCAGCAAAGTTGAGTCACAGACCCTCTCCTCTCTGTGGGTTCGAGTGCGCTGCAGACCTGACCCCCCTTCCTCCCCCCTCGACGGCCCGCGCGCGTGTGAGTGTGCGCGTCACCGAGGAAAGAAGCAGACAGGATAATAGACCTAAAAAGAACTAACAACTTTATAAACTAAAGTTTTAAGTTGTAACAAAGGATATTGCAGTGTTAGAAGATGGTCAACTACATACAAAAATACCTGATATTAATATTGAAATCCTTGTTTTATATTATTTTAATTAACCAGGTAAATTTAATTGAGATTAAGAACATGTGTTGAGCATTCTGAAAAGCTTTAGGTTTTGCAAATGACACTAATAGTCTGTCAGAGAAAGTCCAGCTTTAGACATTTTGGGATTTAATGGGATGATTCAAGTGTGATGTGATGAGTAGAACTGATTCTATAGGAGAGAAATCATCTGATATGAAGGCTGATTCAACCTGTCAGAGTCAGAATGGATGAACAGCTGATTTATTATCACGTCTTAGCAAGTGAAGTAACTGGTAAACCGCCTGGATTTAAATTAGTGTTACAGGAAATAATCTGTTGAGAAAAGTCAAACACATGTTGAAGTAGACGAAGTTTGGCTCACTTTTTTTTTCATGTGTCAAATTGAGATTAAGACTGATCTGTGTTTACAGGAAATCATCTGTTTAGAAAAATGCTGTTTTTAGTTTTATTTGTAATTATTTTTGTTAAAAAAAATCAAAGCATATTAAAAAGTGCTTGAACTATTTTATTGTTTCTTACTGGAAGTGGGAGGTGTGTGTGTGTGTGTGTGTGTGTGTGTGTGTGTGTGTGTGGGGGGGGTTCGGGTCGGGGGGTCGCCCAGAAAATTGACAGGTAAAATAGGGGTCCCTTGGAAAAAAGGTTGGGAACCACTGGTGTAGAGGAAGTGCTCTTTCATGGTGTCCTTGTGTTCTGGTTCTGTGGATCCGTCCTGCACACCTGTGATTCATCCACCGCCCCGCAGGACCGACTGAGCTGAAAATAAAAGTCCTGTTCAAAACGCTGCTGCTTTCATCTCCAGCCTTGGAGCCGTTTGACGTTTTAACAGCACGCTTTCTTCTTCTTCATGATTTTAGACTTGTTTTCAGTTTGTGTCACAAACTGGACATCTGTGGGATGGATAGTGTTAGGTTTAAAATGTTTATCATCTTTTGAAACTGAACTCAAGCCTCCTTTTCCAAGGATTCTGGTAAAAGCTATCAGATTTTTCACCCAGTGAACTACTGGGAATCTTTTGTTTTAAACCCTCGTGTCTCTCCCCAAGGTTGGGAAATGGAGCCATCGGGACTCCAGTTCTTGTAAATCATGCCTTATCTTGTCTGTTTCAATCTGTGTCTTGTAATAAAAAAGCGCCCTGAACTGAGGGAGGGCAGAAAGGTTTGGTGACTGTGACCTGCTGGACACATTGCTGAAATTGACTGCCTTTCTCCGGTTCCGGAACGTGATCAAATGGAAAGAAGTTGTTTTGTTTTTTGGGAAGTCTGAGTCTTTATAATGTTAGAGTTTTGCACCTGACAGATAGACGTGTTTGTTTTATCAAGACTTATTTATTATGGTTTATTTCCTTTTAATATAAATTAAGGATGTACCGATACGATACTGGTATCGGGCCGATACCACGTACTCGTTAAAGTTACCCGATACCAGTGGCTTCACTGTCTGTGACTTGTGATTTATGTTGTAGTTTCCTATATTGAACACTAGGGGGAGCTATTGAGCTAAAGAGGAACAGTGTGGGTTGAGAACTGGAGATGGTGCCAAAGAGTTCATTTTATTTGGTTAAAATGTGGAAAACTGCAATAATTTCACTGTGAAATCACAGAAAATGGGGTTATTTGTTGTAAAAAGCAGAGAAGAAAAAATAAAACCTGTATTCCAATTTGTTGCATTTTTTTGTGTGGTAGAAGTATCGGTATCGGTACACGGTATCGGCGAGTACTCAGATTTAAGTATTGGTATTGGATCGGTTTTGAAAAAAGTGGTATCGGTACATCCCTAATATAAATGCATCCGTGTATTTTAATGTGTTGTAAGGTGGGCTCCACATGAACTTAACATGCTAAAAACACGTGAGCCTATGGGAACACGAGACCACATGAACATGTTAAAAATGTTACAAATTCACATGGGGAACATGTGCAGAACCCCCCCCCCCCCCCCCCCCCCCCCCCCCCCCCCCCATCTCATTAACCAGGTTAAAGGTGATCTGATGATGATTGCTCTTCATCCTCTGCAGCATCAGCCAAAGCCAGCTGGATGAGTGAAAATAATCAGTTCCAAATATGGATGAAACTCATTTCATTATTAAGAAAAGGGACCTCCAGGAAAAACAAAACAGAAATCATCTAACTGAAGAAATCACAGCGTCGTTTGGAGCTATTTGTCTCTGGGATTTATTTTAATCTGCAGTCTGGTTGAGTTAAAATGAAGAAGCACCTGATTCCCTGCTGATGAGGCGTCGAAGTCAGGAATCCAAACCAGTGACGTCTTTATTGGGCAGCTCCTCAGTTCACAGTTTGAACTCTGAGCCAGGATTTGGTGCCAAACAGGCTCAATATCCTCAGTGTAATCAGGCTGAAGGGACACAGACGGAGGCTGGAAAACGCTCACAAGCTTACTTTTCTCCAAAATGACCCGTAATAGAGCCACAGGCTCTGTGGAGAATTTAAAGAGGCTTTCACTCATTCTAGTTTTTCCTCATAAATCTGTGTGTGTGTGTGTGTGTGTGTGTGTGTGTGTGTGTGTGTGGGTGTTGGGTGATGCCCTTTTGTAAATATGATGTCACTGGTTGCTGGCAAAATCACAAATAGAGACATCTGTGAATCAGCAGGACTCAAACACACCCAGGACCTGGTGTCTTCATCAGGACCGGATCACGAACAAAATACTGAAATAATAACCTGAGACTGCTGTATGAATAAATCAGGCGTGTCCAAAGTGCAGCCGGGGGCCAAATGCGGCCCTCAGAGTGAGTTTGTGTGGCCCTCAGCTGCATTTTAAAAATGATATAATTTAGTTTTCCTGCAGGATTTTGATGCAGAGAGACGCTTTGTGACATTTTTTAGATTTTTACTAACATGAGACCCAAAAAACAAAAACATCCAAGTAAATTAAAATCTTTTAAAATGCTAAAATGTTCCATTCAATCAAAAATATTCAATTTTTTTTGAGATTTCCAACTTTATTTCCTGGTAAAAAGAACCACAGATCCTCACTGACTTTGACCAAAACGCAGACTTGTGAGCTCTGTTCATAAAGCCTGACTAAATCCAGCTACAGGACTGGAGAAAGACCCAGATCCTGGTCTTGTTGCTGAGGATGGAACTAAATGTAGAAACCTAAAAACAGTCGACCAATCAGATCCAGTCAATCTGATGCTTTTTATTATTGAGTCAAACATACGAGATCCCTGTGTCGTATAAAGACTGTTTATTAAAATGTTGCATTTATAATGAATTTTTGAGCAGAACAAATTTTTTTTGCTCGTTTCTTTTAAGAAATATTCTAACTTTTGTGGCCCTGGAGGACTTGACACTTGGTGATTTTGGCCCTCATGTTGAAAAGTTTAGACCCCCCTGGAATAAACTAAACAACCTATTGATCTATTCTGGTCTTCTAAGGCAGTTTTTTGGTTACCAACTGAAGAAACCTTTATTAGTAGTAACACTACGCAGGGATGAGATCTGAGTGTGTAAGAGCTAAAGAGCCTAAATTAAAACAACCATAACAGACAGAGGATTTAGCTGTATAGTTGCCATGGCGACATGCCAAGGGTGGAGATTTGTAAGCCAAGCCTCAGCACAGCAGAGAGGGATGGAGGGGAGGGGCCTGTAAGTTGTAATGATTCCTTTTGACATTTAATTACTTTTACAATGGATTTCATTATATTCATTTTAATTATTATTATTTCAAGTTAATATTGGTTAATTATTCTTATGAAGACGTTCCCTCACAAGCAAAAACTGCATTCGCCTGATTTCACATCAACAATAAAAAAACTGAAATATTAAAATGTATCCTCTTAAAAAGTTTTAATATTTAATATCTGAAATCTGCTCTGTGCTTTTCTTGTTTTGAATTGATTTGAAGGGAAGCTCAGATTGAGATCTTTGGGTTATTTTAAACTTGCTTTTGTCTCTTCTGAAGACGATAATTCAGGTTCTCGTTTAATTCAATCATAAAACAATGAGCTTGTCTCGAGGTTGTCAAGTATCGTTATGAAAAAAAATGGAAGAAAAACAATCCAAGTTATTATAAAGTAACTGAAAATAGAAACCTCACTGAGTAGATCTGATTCTCCCAACATCCATCACCACATATTAAAGGGGTGTGTGTGTGTGTGTGTGTGTGTGTGTGTTAGCTACATTGAACATTACTGAATGAGTGGGACGTGTTAAATATACACTGTAAACACATATGCAACAATTTCTTCTGTGATGCAAACAAACGGACTTTGATCAATATTAAATGAACTCCATAAAATAAATCTAACTTTCACACTATAGTTTTAGCTAAATCTTTTTATACATGAAAATACAAATAAATGTTCACTCAGCAGCGCTCTTGAAAAGAAAAGATGCAAATCATCCAAAAATGACTTCATTTTTTTGTCTTGGTAGCTCACAAACCAACACTAGATGGAGGATCACTGATATCCCAGAACGTAAACGTTGTGTGTGATATTCCTGTATTTTATTTGGATGACCTGTCTTTGGGGCACCGGACTTTGTGCCCCAGGAACAAGAAGATTTAACCTCCTGACTTGCCAGTGTTCTTGTAAAGACGATATTTTACACAAATGTTTACAACTGAAACTTCTTGGTAACAGAATGGATTTGTATGCAATCTCACTCTAAAACAAACTAGACTTTTCAATGGCGTAGATTTGCTCTTGACATTGGTGGGGACCGGGACGGGGGGTACCAAAACAGAAAGAGGAGAGAAAAACGAGCCGCTCAGATCCGGACTGACCCGAACCGGCCCGAAGTTACCATAGGCCGACCGGGAAAATGCCCGATGGCCAGTCCAGCCTGGTCCACATGCAGACCCAGGGCAGGCGCCATCGGTGTGGGTGGCTCGCCTCGGTCAATCCAGACACGCCTCCTTCCTCTGAGTTAAGATCTACACCACAGCACCTCGGTCCACTGGGCTGCACGTGTTATTACTGGGGACACGTCACCTCCGTCCACGCCAAATCTACACTCATGATTCTTTGATTACTTTAAGTGAGCCTAGAGCTCCACAGCGCCATCTGGTGGGGCCCGGACTAAAGCCTGGGTCCAATCAGTGAGCGCTGCTCCGTGGTAGCGCCGCGTCTGAGGCGAGTTTACTACTCCCCTGGGAACGGAGCGCTGTTGAACGCAGTTTACAAAATCACGCGATAGTCACAGTATCTCGCGGGAACTGAGACCAGGAAGTATGAAGTCCATCAGTCAGATCAAAGCTACCGTTGTGTTTTGTGGGGATTATCTTTTAATTCTTCAACAACGGGTCAGTGAGTGATTTATTGGAATAGTCTGTTTCTAAAATCTCTATTACATAAATATTCCACAATGAAACGCTCCTCGTCCATGGACTGGCGGTTGTTTATATTTGCCGTACTAGTGGCGGTTCAGCGTATTGTCGTAATTTCTGAATCATAAAGTCCTCCAGAATGTCGTGACACACGCGCCGCGGTTAAAAAAAAGAACCGTCGCCAATCTTTAGCGCCACGGCGGAGACCCGCGCGTCTGGGACGCGACGTGGCGGACCCGGGGGGACTACTTTATCTGGTTACAATGGTTTCTTTTCAAATTCACGGCTCGCGCACTACACGGAGCGGCGCTCACGTCCCAGGCTTAATACAAGTGATGCACTTAAGCGAAGATCTGCATTAAGTTTATTTAGTTTACTCAGTATTTTTATAGAAGCTTCACTAAAAGCATCGATGAATTAGAATCAACCAGAACTTTCCAGCGGTATTAAGTCCAGCCTGTAAAGGAGAGGAAGATTAAACAACTCCTGAATATGAAGAGCTGTTTCCACCATCTGTGAATTATTTATAAAAGTAAAGAGAGACTCTGCAGGCAGGGCATAAAAGATAAAGTTACTCCACTCCAACTAGTTTTATTCCTTTACCTTTCAAACGTTTCCCGTTACAAGCTGCACTTAGAAAGAAGCCTCAACAAGAAGGGACGTCATTTAGACTTGATTTGAATACGATGTGAAGTAAAAAGTTAAGACAATCAAACTAAAAAGTGAATGTAGAAACATAAATGCTTGGATAGACTTGATTTGAGTTCAACAGAACATCTGTAGGTGTTAAAGGTTCAGCAGTCTGACGTCTAAAGCACTTTGAACGTCACAGAGCGTGATGCTGGCCTTCTTGAGAACCAGATGTGTGAAATTCAAAGATCTGCTCTGATGTTTGACCTTCCTTCCTAAACATCCTAACATTGGATACTTTCCCTCTTTCATTCTTGTGATTATAAGGACAGTAATAACCTGAAAATAAACTGTTTCATCAAACATGTTTGATGTGAGGATTCAGCAGGGCAGTGCTCAGTTGTTGGTCACGATGAGGAAAATTCATCAACCAGAAACGAGGAGAGAGGAACGAGTCTCTGCTTTAAGTGCAGGAGTTCATGGTGGGACGTGGGAGAGCTGAGCCGATGGGTCAGGGCTTCGTCTTAATAAAGGGGTCGTTGCTCCAGATGAAGAGGGTGTTGAGCCAAAAGGCAAAGCTCTTGATCTTCTGATCCGTCTGTGCTCCAGGTCAGAAACTTGGTGGAAGGATCAGAAATCCTCTGAAACCTTGGGATTCCCCAGGAGGATCTGTTAGTGACACTGGATGAAGGATGTCTCTCCTGGAACTCCATAACCCATCTTGGATGAGTGGATAATAATGACGAGTTCCTGATTTTTCCCAGAATACATCAGAAGTGCACCTGACAGATCAGATCATGACTTAAAGTCCTGGTGAACCTCAGGATAAACGAGTCCATGTCTGCAGGACGGGGAGTCTTTGGCGTGAGGAGGAACGCCAAACCACCCATAATGCTTTGGGGTTACAGTGAAAACGTTTCCAGGAGAAGATGAGTTCATTTTAGAATCAGATGATGAAGTCACTTAGTCATAAACTCTCCTGGATGAGGATCTCGGTTCACTCTCATCCTTCCTCCATCCTGCTCATTAACCAAGTTAAGGTGGTCTGACGGGTGATTGCTCTTCATCCTCTTCATCATCAACGTTTTCACGGTTGGTTCCCACGCTCAACCCGGAACCCTCACGGCATCTACAGCTCCACGATCATCCTCCACAGCTTCCTGGTCCTCACCTGCTCGTTCTCCAACTCTCTGTTCAGTCTGTATCCAGATCTCTTCGCGCCCCGTTCCACACACAGACCACCAGGACCATAACACCCTCCGATCCCATCAGCCAACTCATCTACAGCTCAATCAGTCCAGTTCCTCTCCTCGGCTCTGATAGAAACCTTTAGTGTCGTGTCTCCCATCTGGGTCAGGACACGGACCTCCACAGGGGTCAAAGGGTGATGCTAACATTTCAATTCTAGATGTGGATGACACCAATTCCTAAGTGTACCAAAAAAAACAAGACATGGACAAAACTAGATTGTAATGCTGAACAAACTTTACTTAAAAAACAAAGGTGTTGTTAGCTAAAACGCCTAGCTAGAAATCTGTTAGCTACTTTTATTACTTAAGTGAGGAAAAAAACAGCATCAAATTCAGTTCTGATTTTTGTTAAAGTCATCGAGAAAGTCTCAAATTGGCTTTTTAAAAATGAGTAACAAAGTAAAAGTTGCTAATCACATCCCAACAGTGAACAGTCTGACTTTTAGTCTGGAAACAAACACGACGGCTCTGATTTAAAGAATCTTCAGACACCAGAGAAACTCTCTAATAATAATTCATCTTTATTTCTGAACTCTGCATCTCATTCAGCATCCTGCTGTTCTGGGAGGTGAAACCAGCAGTGAGACATTGGCTGTGATAGGACCTTCTGTTTCACTGCATTCATTATTAATGAATGAAGAGAGGAGCTCCATCAGCCAGCAGCTGCAAAATTTAACAGTTGGTTATGAAATTAACCTGTTAATTCTTAGACTAAAATCTTTGTAAATCATAAAGCCCATGTTTATCATAGAGGTCACACTTTTATTAGGGTTTTTATTAAATGTTTTCTTTCATTTGAACCTTTTTGACCTGATTTTTATTTTGATAATTGTTGAGAAATTTAGAAATCTCTTCACATCTTTTCTGTGTTCAGATTTTAGTTTAATCGTCCAAGTGTCTCCGAGCTGCTCTACAACAGCTGTCTGTGTTTACTGATCAAAGTCAGACTTTATCCAGCGTTTTAGCTGCTGCACACGTTGTTCAGAAAACATCGAATCTCCTGACGGTACACCTAATAATTAAACGTATAGTTTCCATTCCCTCTGCCTGTATTAGTTACTACTGCTGTGATTTGAAACCTGTTCTGTTACCATTACCAGGAAAACTGTCTGGATTCAAATCTGTTCATCAGGGAGAATTCATATAAAAATGATTAAAGCATCAGTTTTCTTTATTTTTAACAAATTTAAATTAAAGACCAAAACCAGAAGTGTTTACATCTTAACCTTTTATGGGCTTAATGAGGATGTTGAACATCACATGACAGCTCACACACACAGCCACGAAATGGAGATGAGCTCCTTTCAAAAAGTTCTTCATAGTTTTTGAACATGTGAAATAAAAATACCTTAAAAGAAGTTCAGAGTTTGTGAATTCAGTTTCTGTGAAAAAGAACAATTACTGTTCTAGTTAGCTTTATAAATGGCCTCATGTGATATGCTTTATGTTGCATGAGTCTAATATTAGTTATTCCATGAAAATCAGACCAAAAGTTCAGACTCTACTGCTGCTAACATCTTCAAATAAACGTCAAATCTGCTCAAATAACCACATAACGGTAGATTTAGGGAAAAGAAAGGGTTTATAAAATGTCAGAAATTCACTTCATTGATAATGATTAAGCCACACTTCAGGATAATTATTCTAATTTTTGTCCCATATTCCCCTTAGGACAGTCTAAAGGACACCCCAATCACTGTAATGGCTCTGAAGAGGATCTTATCAGATATTCCGGTCGCGTATTAGGAGTGATCTGGTCTGATCAGAAGGACCGCTCCGAACATGTTGGACTGTCGTGACCTGATATCACAGCGTGTGTGTTGTTCCCCGAGGACAGATGCAGTCTGTGGCATCATGTGACGTGTAGCCAATCAGAGCGTGAGGTGACACAGGTGTGCTGCACGAAGAGAGGGGAGTCTAAAATTAAAACAGCTGTTTGTTACACAACAAAACGGTCATGAGCGCGTTGTTTATGATAAAGATAAAAGCTCTCATGTTTGTTAACTCAGTTCTCTTGAGTTCGGTCACATTAGATCTCGAGAAGTTCTTAGAGATTTTACGTCTGGCCTGGGAAAGCTTGTGGGTGAAATCGACTTGTGTGTGGAGCAGAACTGTCATCATCCATGACTTTGTATCAATGTGTGTGTGGTAGGGTTGGGCGATGTCTAACTTTTTTCTAATCGTCCATCGTCAGTCCAAAAATCGACGATGGGCGATTTATTTGCGCAGGTGACATGTTGACATATTTGTGGGCGGAGCAATGTAAACACACACTAATGGATTTGCCAAATTAGAACTCAGAAGTCCCAAAATTGAGGAAATAGTTGTAAAAAACACAGTGTCGCCTGTTTGGGGCTACTTTGGCTTTAAACAGACGTCTAGTGGCAGCAAAGAGCTCCAACGTCGAGTGTTTACGCTGTGTGCTAACTAAGCTAACACAGAGCTAGCAGCTAGCTGCTGCTGCTGCTCCGTCACCAAAATCGCTCAAAAAGACTTCAAACTGCAGCGGAGGTTTATTTTATGGAAGCGATGTTCACTGAAGGGGTTTTTATTGGTATTTCAGTTTTAGTTTCATGTTGTTTTTGTCGTTTATCAGACTTAGCTGAAGACAGTTGAACACCAGATCGGTGTTATAACTCGCTAAATATTCCTAGCACCGGTAGCCGACGCGTAAACACGGTTTAACTGGAACAAAGCCAGTCTCTGATGGTTTCCTCCCCACCACACCATAGATATTATTTAGATACATTTATTTTCTGAACACAAGCTGCTGCCGTTCTCTGTCTGTCTGCTACGGACTGAGGAAACACCGCTGCTCCGCCAGCTCTCGGGGGAGGAGGAGGAAAAAGGAAGCAGCTGGGAGGAGTTTGTGTTTGAAAAGAGCATTATTTATTATTTTTACGTGGGCTGCGTCCTTTGGCTTCAACCAAACGTTGTTAATAATTAAGAAATTAATTTATAGTGGGACGAATAAATCGTTCTTGAACAACGGGAGGCGATTGGCTGAGCCCATCGCCGATGGTCGATACATTCGTCTGATCGCCCATCCCTAGTGTGTGGTCACTCAGGTTTTAAAATTGGCAGACATTTTGAAAATCCTGCCTTGTGTTAGTCAATACAATCAAAAACTAATCTGTGTTTCTCCAAACTGAGCCTGTTCAAACAGCTATCTACAACAGGTGAAAAACTGTTTATAACCTCCACAAAAACATAAACATCTGGGTAAAATAAAAAGTTTTATGGAATTCCTAATTAAGTTTTATGTTGTTTCTTTGTCTTTTAAATATCCAAATCGTGTTAACGTTAGCAACGTAGCTAATGGTTTTATTTTGAAAAAACCAGATGCACCTTGCCTGCTAGCGTTTCACTTCCTGTTTGGTGCACGTAATGTCTTTAACTTGATGACAATCCACTGCGGTGTCTGGGAAAAATAGGCTTGTTGCGGAAAGTTAACTTTGCCCCGCAACCGCACTGGAGTCGGTGAGAAGTAGCCTTTAGGCTAACCCAATGTGGCTAGCTGTTATGCTAGCTCCGGAGTGTTTTTAGCTCATGATTCCTGATTTTTCCCATCTCTTCCTGCTTGAACAGCTGATTTCTTTGACTGAGTGATGAACCGTTCCAGTAGAAAGCAGTGAAGGCTGAGGAGACATTTCAACAGGTAGATTTAGGGCTTTCTGAGCAGAAACAATGCTAACGTTTTTACGACAGTGATTTAAAACAGACACTAGGGGGAGCTAAAAACAAAACAAAGCTGCATATGCCCCTTAAGCATTAAGCATCCCTATGTTGTTAAACTAAGCAGAAACGATGTTTTTTCTGCTGAGATGTTCAGCACGTCTCTTCAGAAAGCTTCATCCTCTTAGTGGAGTTTTCTTGCTGACATGTCCTGAAGACTTGTAGAAAATGCAACTCAGCATATCTCCCTGATTTCCTCCAGTAGAAGCTTGTCGGAGCTCCTGCTGTCCGTCAGTCTGACTTATTGGATTTCATTAAAGACTGAAACACACAGCCAGCTCCTTAAGCCGTCCTCTGAGAGTTTATTCTACACGGGTTTAATGTGTCTGTGGATAAATGTGCTTCTATTGTCAGACACAAAATGGTCTTTTCTAACATTGATCCAGCTGAATAATAAAATTATTATTTCTGATGATACTATTCATCATCACATGACTTCATACTGCAGTCACCATTACATCAGCTGGTATACAGGCCCTTATCAATAAAACAGATCATATATGGACAGGATGTTTAGTAAGTCAGAATGAGAGTTGGGTGGAGTTTAAAGGGAAATGTCAGAGAAAATGAGACTAATATAGGGAAAGGTGTTCTGAGATGACAGAGTGAGAAAAACAGATAAATTAAATGAGTTTTTATTTCTTCTGAATTCAGTTCTAAAGGCAGATTTAGACCTGCGTTTGGATAAACGTGGTTTTAACTCTGGGGTCAAACCACTGATCTAAATGATTTTGTTCCAGAACTCAGATCTCTCCTCATTTTACCACCAACCCATATATTTATGAGCTCTCCGCAAACATGTTGGACTTTTATCCTTTTTTCAGAGCTAAAATGACTTAAACAAAATCAGATTACACTGTAAAAAACAAACTGTTGAAATTTAACCAAAAAAATTAGTGTAACAATTTGCACACAATTTATTTGATTAAATTTTGCCCAAAACATTTTATTACATTTTATCCAATTTTCACAATTTAAAAAATAACTAAAAATATTAGTTAAATTCAAACGCCTTTGTTAGATTTATATTTAATGTAAAATATTGGTTAAATTTTATGCCTTTTATTTACCAGACTTGCATCTTTCTAGCCCTCCAACTTTTTTTTTCTTTTTTCTGTTCTTTTATTACAACATCAGTTCTTGTGTGCCATTGGCCTGTGTTACATTTACACATTTTATGAAGGTTGAACTGGGTTACCCACACTCTAAGGTAGGCTATGGGAGTCAACATCACTAACCACTACGACATCTGTTAGGACAGCACTGAAGTTTTAATGCTTATAATCATTTCAGTACTTAACTAATATATTTGGTTAAGTTCTAACCATTATATTTGAGTTCCATTTGTTAATTAAAAATATTAGGTGCATCGGTTAGAATCAAACCAGTTTTTCTTTTAATTTCAGTCGTTAACTAATATATTTAATTAGATTTTAAATAATTTTATTGGGTAATATTTAGCTTTCCCAAAAATCTGTTAAAACTCTGAGGTGAATTTAGGTTTGAGTGAGTGAAAATAAAAATCTTAATATGAAAATCTTTTAAAAAATAAAATACTAAATATTGTGGCCTGTGGATATTTATAAACAAATCATTTTGTCCCAAATGGGAAACAGTATGGACTCCACTGCTTTAGATAACACAAACAAAAAAAGGTCATGAATGTGTTTTAAACATTGCACTGATAAGTTTTGTATGTTTTAAATGAATTAACACTTGAAAAATACATTTAAAACACCCAAAAGACACGTAGACAACATGTGGAAGAGAGAAAACAACAGGCTTCTGTTCCTGCCTACACTAACTCTGCACCAACAATGCCTTACTGTTGATTAAGTCGACTGGCTGCTGCAGCAGAGTCCCTGAGCTGAGCGTCACTGGATGCTGGGAGGATTCAGGTTCCGAGTAAAAACACGGTGCAGAGCTGCTGCAGCTGTAAAGTCCACCTTAAAAAGGTCCAACTGAGTCACTGTGGAGTTTAAATCTGTGAAGGAAAAAAATGCTTAAACAAAAAAAGATGGATATACAGAAATTTAGATAATACATTTTTGGTATTTTATCCAGATTAAATCTAATAGTTTTTGCAGCTTTTTGCAGAAAAAGAACCATTCCTCTAGTCTAAACCATGGCTTCTAGGTGCCGTGCCATCTGCGCCCAGCCAACCGAGGAGCTTCTCGTTTAAAAATACAGGGTTTGTTTCCAGTACAGATAATAAAAAATCAATGTCTACGTTTATGAAATGTGAGGTAATAATATGAATCTGCTCAGTGCTTCATGAGTGACCATGACCTGATTTCATGCTGCACACAGTGTGAGAGCAGCTTTTCACTCACACAGGAGCGGTAATAGAGTTTGTGACCTGCTGAGGAGGAGGAGGAGGAGGAAGAGGAGGAGGTCTGCAGCTCGTTGCCTGCAGACGTCTTCTTCCACTCCTTTAATTCAAAAATGAAAAGTGAGTTGAGAAAAGCAGACTGCTGTCAGCTTTAACCTCATGCTTCTTGTAGAGTCGTTGTGTGGAGGCGCTTTGTAACGAGGATGAAGAGTAAAGCTGATGTCGGGGAAATAAAACTGTTCAGTTAAATCCAGGCTGTTGGATCAGAGCAGGGATTAAGGAAGTTCGGGATCTGAGAGTCTCTTTTATTCACTCAGGATTCATCCATCATATTAACACACAATAAAGCTTGGGTCTCACAGGACACGAGGGCGATTTATCTGGTCTGACAGGACGCGTTCCCGAAGCGGCACGCTGAGAAACGCTGCTTGTTGAATTGTGCGATAGTCACAATAGCTTGCAGGAACTGAGAACAGGAAGTATGAAGTGCGTCTCTTGGTCTGTGGTCAGAACTACCATCGTGTTTTGTGAGACTATCATTAAATTCTTCAACGACGAGTAAGTAATTTATTAGAATAGTCCGTTTCTTAAAGCTAAATTCCATAAATAATCCACAATGAGACGCTTCTCGTCCATGTACTGACGTTTGCTTTAGTTTGCCGTGATAGCATCGTGTCTGTGTCGTAAAGTTCTCCACAATATCATGACACATATCTCAGCCGCGCTACGGAGCTGAAATAGAACTGCCGTGAATCCTCAGCGCCGTGGCGTGGACCAGCACTGCTGGGACACGGCATGGTGCTCCCAGTGAGACCACTCTAACCGACTACAACAGTTTCTATTTAAAATCACGACTCTGGCGCGACGAGTTGCGGCCGTCTCTGGTGGGCCCAGCTATACGAGAAGAACTCTGGTTTGACTCCTGCAGCAGGTAGACCTCGTCCTGTTGGATTATGGTCACTTTGGTATAAAGGCTCAGACAGAAATACTGGTTCTGTGTTCATGTTAATTAGCTGAGTTATCAAAATGTCTCATGAACCACTTAAGAGGTTTTGTGAACTCGTTACCTTATGGAGTCAACTTGATTCAAGATGGCTGCCACACAACCAAGTGCTCTCAGCCTCCCAAGTCGGGCATCCCAGCCCATCCTCCCCCTGACCAAGTCCGCCAGCTCCTCAGCTGGGACGCTCAGGCGTTCCCTGAAAAACCTGGAGATGTATTTCCTCCAGCTTGTCCTGGGTCGACCCACGGGCCTCCTGCCGGCAGGACATGCCCAAAACACCTCCTGAAAGAGGCGTCCAGGAGGCATCCTGACCAGAACCACCTCAACTGGCTCCTCTTGATATGGAGGAGCAGCGGCTCTACTTTGAGTCTGTCCCGGATGCCCGAGCTACTCACTGTATCTCAGGATGAGCCCGGCCACCCTGTGAAGGAAACTCATTTCGGCCGCTTGTATCCACGATCTCGTTCTTTCGGTCATTACCCAAAGTTGAGGATTGGGAGGTTGATTGACTGATAAATCGAGAGCCTTGTTTCCATGGAAGGTACGGTTCAGTAGCGGGTCTGGTCGCAATTTTTTCTGTTTCCATTCTAAAACCGATCCATACAATCAAACCGTACCGCTCCATTCATGGTCCATGAACGGTCCTCCTCAGCTGGGGGTCCATAGAGCGGGTACGGTTAGGGCGGAGCTGTGGCGTTAAACAACACAGACCACTGATCACTGCTTGTGACAAGCAAAACAAACTCTGGAGTGCATTATTTTATTATTACTAAAGTGAGAAGTAAAAACAATCCGTCCTGTAAGGCTGGACCCAGCTCCTAAGGTCTGATCAGTGACTGAATCCCTTTGTCAGCAGGGATTCATTCACCGTCGCTGACCGTGGGTCTCCGCCTCCTCGGGTCTGGGTCACTCGCGGTCCAACCAACCCAACAGGTTGCACTGCGGACCGCGAGTGAATCACCGCGGCTGAACCCGGTGGTGCCGCGGCTCGACCGGCCGGACCCAGACCCGAGGAGGCGGAGACCCGCAGTCCGTGGCTCAACCAGCCGGGTCGGACCACGAGTGAATCCAACTGCGGATTCACCGCGGCTGAACCCGGTGATCTCCGCGGGATTCGTTTACTGATCCAGACCCGTATGCCTCCTCGGGTCTGTCGGCAGAGATCCAACCGTTGTACACGGAAGTGATAAAATGCCAGGAAGTTACACCAAGTTTGATCACTTTCAGAGCTCCAAACATTCAGCGATCAGCTGTGTTCAGGACGAGCTACATGGATCGGTAAAAAAATGAAAGAGTTTATAAAGAAGTTTCACAGGATGCAGCTGAAGGATTTGAGAGGACGGCGGAACAGTGTTGGGCCAAGCTGGAGAAATTAAAAGCCCCATATAAGGACAGCGCTGGCATGACGTGATGATACGCATTTACATTTAACTCCGCCTGCCGAGTGAGGGTCCGACAGCTGATGGAAACACTCAACTGAAATAGCGGATCTGTACCGGACTACGAGGACCCTCCATCGAACCGTACTGTGCCTTCCGTGGAAACGAGGCTTTAGTTTACAATGACAAGGTAACCCAGCCAGAAAGGTTACCGGGGTCCCACCCTGGAGCCAGGCCTGGGGTTGGTGCCCGTGGGCAAGCACCTAGTGGCCGGGCTTTTGCCCATGGGGTCTGACCGGGCCCAGCCCAAACAGGATACATGATGGGCTCATCCAACTGTGAACCCACTACCTGCAGAAGGAACATGAAGGGTCCGGTGCATTGTGGACCAGGTGGCAGACCGAGGCGGGAGCTTTGGCGGTCTGATCACCGGACAGGAAACTGCTCTCAGCCAGCACAAAAAAATGTCTAAAACTCAGTCACTTGTACAAATACTTAGCTAACTTTTATTTGCTTCACCTCCAACTCAAACTCCCTTAACCCTCTGGGCGCCAGAGTTTTTCCAAGAAAATCCTCTTTTTTGACATTACAATTTCAAAAAGTTGTAACTTTAATATGGTTAGAGATAAAGGCATACTGTAAATGAGAAAAATGTTCAGTTTGAATCAAAGTTGGTGATTGGAACAAATTCATGTATCTAATTTGCATATTATGACGTCATCATGCAGCACCATTGGGTGTGTAACTTTTACTGGTATTTACCATATCTTTATTTTTACAGTTTTGATTTTATGTGTATATATATATATATATATATATATATATATATATATATATATATATATATATATATATATTAGTGTATAAAAATGTAAAAGTATATAATCCATCATCTAAAGAACATACAGGAAACCAGTGGCCTCAGAACTGGACAGGCCTGTTTCCAAACACTCAACAGGTTCATCAAAGTGTCTGATGCACCTGTGATACTCTTCATCATCTCCCGGGAAAACCCCACCATCATCATCCTCATTTACAGAGGGACAGTGAACGCTGCTTCCCGTCTATTTACAGTTTTTTTCTCCCGCGGGTTCTGCTGAGTTTGCTGCGAATTTTTACATTTCCGCTCCTTTTGTTACTATTCGCGGTGTTTTTACTACCCTTGCTTGCTATGGACACCACATCCTTCCTCTCTGGACACCGCAAAGCAAAGCTGAACCGAACAGAACCGGACCTACGAGCTGCTTGGGCCGTCATGGCGAACCGGGTCACTCTCGCTGCCTGCAGACACAGCTGCAGTCTCCCTGGACGACTGATCATCTTCATCAGAGGTGGATTGTCCTCTTCAGAGTCTGAGTCAGCCATTACCTGATGAAGTGCTTGGTGTACATTGAACAGAAGTCTCCTCATAGTAAGTTTTCTCCTCCCTCCTCGCTCCGAAACTCGCTCTGAGCGGCGCGGCTGCGGTAACCACTCCCCTCCCGTCTCCTCCGACGGGAGGAGGTTTTTAAACTCCTTTTTCTCCAGAACTTTCAATATAAACACACCCAAAAATGTTGCTTAGTATGAAGTTACAGTTGTCCACGATCTTCTGATGTAAAGTAGAAACTAAAAAACGGCTCATGTCAGCAGCTGTGGCTCATTAAACTCAGTAATGACGCTTGTCGCAATATTGCGACTTTGGCGCCCAGAGGGTTAAACTGAACTGCTCTTCTTCACAGCCAAACCAAACACACAGCACAATATTTCAATCCAAAATAAATCCCTCTCTCTTCTTCCATCAATGGTTGCTAGAAATAGGGTGTCATGACTGATGACCAGCTGACCTTTAGAGGTCATGTTGCCTCAGACACTCGTTTGAGCTGCTTTGCATTGTTTACTGTACGAAAGATCAGGCCATACCCTGACCCAACTTGCAGCTCCTGGTGCAGTCTGTGGTATCTCCCATCTTGACTACTTCAACACCCTCCTAACTAATATTGTTGGCTTTCTAACCTCTACAAATGGTCTAGAATGTGGCAGAGCATTTGGTCTTCAATCAGCCTAAAAGAACACAGGTCACCTCTCTGTTCTTTGCTAGCATACAAAGTCCTGAATGGAACAGCTGACGTCACGGCTCGATCACTCCGGTCATCAAAGGATCATCAGCTAGCAGTGCCTACACCACGCTGGGACAGTCAGACTCTTTTCATGTGTCGACGGTGGAATGACCCACCAAGCTACCAGAACAAGAGCCCCCTATGCTACTGCACTACCTCTTTGTGCATTTCCCTCTATGCTTGTACTTTATTTCTACAGTGTGACCTCTGTGACCTCTGGCAGAGCCTGACTAGTGTTCTTCCCTTTAAGTAGATTATTGTTAGTCTCCTTAGTAACTGCATTGTTACGTCCTCAATTGTAAGTCATTTTGGACAAAAGCTTCTGCCAAATACATAAACATAAAAACATAGTAAACATAAAATATGATGTCGTAGTTGAGAGAGTACAAATACTCTGACCACCGCCCACTGTGCAACATCTTTGACTTTACATGACACAATCCTAACAGAGTGTGCAACCCTAACCCTCGTGCATAACGATCTAAAACTATGTCATGAAGAAGTGGCAGGTGAAATGCATTCCTTCAATGGGTGACCTTGGCTCAGGGGAAGACCACTGACCAGGGTTCAATCCCAGGCCAGAGATTCTGAACCTCCAACTGCCTCCCAGGCTCTGTGAAACTGGCTGCAGCTCCTCAGGCATGGGTCAGATGTAGAGAACAAACGGTACTGAGGTATATACGTTGTACTGAGGACATATATACATAGTACTGAGGTATATACGTACTGTATATAGACACAAATCACTTCAGGGAATACCAGGTCTTTAACCGTCAGATGTTTTTGTTTCGGGTGTTGAGGATCATGTTGTATTTGGGCTGCACGGTGGAGCAGTTGTTAGCACTGTTGCCTCGCAGCAAGAAGGTTGCAGGTTCGAATCCCACCTGAGGCCTTTCTGCGTGGAGTTAGCATATCTCTGTGCATGCGTAGGTTTTCTCTGGGTACTCTGTTTCTGTTTTTGAGAGAAAACCAGGCTTTGACGTTTGATTCACATAAAATGTGAGTTCTGGGTAATTTGAGTCAAAATCCTCTAACTTTTGTAAATCTGATACTTGTTGACTGATCAGCTGTTATTCCTGGTTTCTGATTCAGTCAGAGGAGATGACTAACCGTCCAATCAACACAGCAGCTGAGGTTTTCTCCATTCTGTTTACAATTCAGAGAAACACAAACCATCTAAACATCGATTCTTTGCCTCTGCATGATGCCGCCCAAAAGTCAGATTACTCAGCGATTCATCTGCTGTTTGTTGTGTAAATCCAGGATGAGTTCATTCACCTCAGCTTTCTCTAAAATCATATCTACTTTGACTTCCTTCCAGCTCGGCTGTGCTCCCAGTACAGATGTCTGGGCTAATAAAATCTTTGAATCTACAGGGCATCCAGTCAGCCGGTGTTTACAGCAGCTCCTGTTAAACTGTTTTCAATAAAAAAAAAGTCCAGCTAGAAAACTCTGTTTGCACATTTCAAGAGTCTTTATGAAACACAGGCGCAACAAAATGAAGACCTGAAGCTGAAATCTGTTTTCTCAAAGTGTGAAGACATAAATCTGATCATACTGGTGAAACTAATCTCATAAAAAGCTCCAAATATGAAGCTCGATGCAGCTCGGAGATACAGAAAAGGTTTGGTCTGTCGACGGTGGTTTAATGCAGCGTTTTGATGATTTCATATAAAACCTAAAGGCCACAGTAAACATCAGGAGGGCGGTTGTTATCCAGTTATTATCACAGGAACTCTGTTTTCAGAGTTTCTGCTGAATAATTAATTTACTCTCAAACTATTTAGTGTTTGATGTATAAAGTTCCCATTAGGAGATTAAAATTAGGCCAAAATGTTGCCTCGCAATTCATGTTGAAATTGGCTTGAGATGCTAAAAACGGTCAGCTAGGCTGCAGCACTTTAATTAAATGAATTAGATTTAAAGGAATTTTGGTATAAAATATTATTTTCACCCTGATTCTTTATGTCACTGGAAAATTCTTCGAGTATAATTGAATTAAACCTCTCATACACTGTTAAAAAAGTAAGCCAGTTCAACTTAGAAACGAAAGTTCACCGGCTGCCTTAAAAATTTGATCCATTTCAACTTAAACACTTTCTTTCAACTCTAAATGTCAAGCTGTACAAATATCATACATTGTAACCATGCATTGTTTTAACCTAAAATTGTTAGTTGAAACAACAAATCCTGTTAGCTTAGCATGAGAATGAGAAAAATGTAACAATTTGTCAGAATAACTAATAAATGTACGTTTTTCTAATCAAAACAGAAAAAAGTAAGTTTAACAAACAAAACTTAACTAGACAATTTGAGTGAAATTAGATAGATTGAAACAACTTTTTCAGGCTATGATTTTTTACAGTGTAGTTTCACTTTCTAGACTGAACAAGCCAAGTTTCAGATGGGAATCATTTATTTATTTGACATAGAAATCAGAGAATCTTGTATTAATTTGCAGCGGCGTCCAAACTCGGACCTGGAGGGCCGGTATCCAGCATGTTTTAGTTGTTTCCCTGCAACACACCTGATCAAATCACCTGTTCTGCATGCCATCCTCTGCAGGAGGCCTTTAATCCTCCACTGACTGAAATCAGGTGTGTTGAAACAGAGAAACCTCTAGTGTAGAACATGCTGGACAGTGGCCCTGGAGGACCAGGATCAGACACCACTGCTTTAGAGGTTTCTGGACTTTTACAACGAGCAGAAAAATTCTCTTTTACAGCTGCAGGTTCCTGGGCTTCTGTGCACGACGTTTAGTGCACCGGATAAAAAGTCTGCTCATTGCACTGAATGGTAAATAAGAGAAAATGAAAGAAAGAAAAACCTCACCCCTACTGTTTAGAGTCATAGTGAGTCTGTCTCCAGCTGTCAGTGGATGTGAGGTGAATGTGCACCTGTACAGGTCACCAGTCCATCACAGCATCACCACACACACACCTATCAATTAACCTAACATGGATGTTTGTGGATTGTGGGAAGAAACCAGAGCACCCAGAGAAATCCACCACAGCTCAAAGACAGGAGAACTAAACACAGAGAGGCTCCGGCCGGGAGTCGAACCCAGAACCCTGTGAGGAATCAGCGCTCCCTGAATTTCAACCCACGCTAGAGAATCCCTGCTTCACAGTAAAAAAATACGCCAAAAACCTGACGATCATTAACAAAAACAACAACTTAAGGACAGAAACTTCTACATACGGACTCATCAGACTCCTCTGTCCTGTTGAATCACAAAAAACATTTTTTTTATCAAAAGTAGAGACTTTAAAATGATTTACCTGCAACTACTAAAATTTTCTAATTATTACCTAGACAGATTTGTTCTGAGCTTTAATACTTATAGAGAAGCAAAGCTGCATGAATAATGTAAGAAGAAGCTCCACCTGAAAGATTCAGTGTTTAATTCCAGTCAGAACAGACCTCAGTCATGACATTAACAGAATTTAAATGTGCTCTGGCTCCGACAGAGAGAGGAGGTGAAAATCTCCTGTCTGGGCTCTGTATCCTGCACGTAATCAGCATCAATTCTCTGCAGCAGAGACCTCCAATAAAGCAGGAACAAAGTGCACAGAACCACTTTGAGGATGGAGGAACAGTTCTTATTTCACTCCGTGCAGAGATTATTGATGTCAGAACAGGACCTGATTCTGCAGCCTGAATCTGAAAACTCATCCAGACTCATCTCCAGTCTTTAACAGGTGATTCGTGAAGAAGAATGAGAGAAATGAAAGTATAAACCTTTATCTCTGTTTCCCAGAGTTCTGTCTCTGTTCTCGATACTCAGCCATCAATCTGATCCAATACAATGTCAAACGATAAGAATTCATATTAACACATGGAGGTTAAATGCAAAGCAAACGAGACTAATGTTTAAATCTCTAATAAAAAAAAACCCTGCTCATAAACAGGTAATGCTCTAAAAGTCAAAACACTTTCATAATACCTGACTCAATTTATAAGCCCTACAGACAGTAGATGTGTTTCACTTTATTTTAGTAACTCAGCAGTAAGAAGCAAAATTACATTTCTACAATATAAACAAAGTTTACCCTTTAATCCCCAGAATGTCTGTAGCGATCCACAGGATCACTTTGTGTTTGGAGCTGCTAAAATCTAGTGATCCTGCAGTTCTCCTCCTCAACAGTAGGTGTCACTAATGAGTAAATAACTTCTTTAAACAATAGGAATGGCACTAAAAGAAGAGTCTACATTCTGCATACACAAACAGAACATTCTGTATCTTCTCAGTTATTTTATATCCAGTGGATGACTAAAAACAAACCACCTTGAAGATTTGTCATCTGTTACATCAGCATCTACCCACAATGCACAGGGAGACTATCTGAAAGTATTGTCAAAGACACAAACAGAGCAGTGTTTGACTTAGAAAACAGCTCAAATTAAGTGAAATATCTGATAAATAATGTATGATGTTTTGTGGTGAGTAATGTAATATCTGTATGATGAGGGAAGTTTTCATTTTTAATCTCACTAAAATATCAAAACTTTACAATTTATTTTTCTGAATATTTTTTATTATTTTTAAAAAACATCTTCTAGTTGAGTTGATTTGAAATTATCTACAAAATGTAAATGTTTGAACTACATGGGCTGAATTTCAGAATAGTCAAACATTTTCTTGATTATCTCAAATGTTTTAACTTTAAAGGCACACTATATAACATTTTCATATTTAAAATCTTTTCCTTGATCCAGTCTGAGCTAATCTGACCCTTTACATGTTAATGAACAGTCACTCAGCCCATCTGCTGCTTGGATCCAGAATACCACGTTTGTAACTTCTGAGTCTCTGGTCCGGTGCCCTGAAGTCTCACAAAGTCACATGTCTCACGAGGGTTAGGCTAACCCAATGTGGCTAGCTGTTATGCTAGCTCCGGAGTGTTTTTAGCTCATGATTCCTGATTTTTCCCATCTCTCCCTGCTTGAACACAGCTGATTTCTTTGAATGAGTGATGAACCGCTCCAGTAGAAAGCAGTGAAGGCTGAGGAGACATTTAACAGGTAGATTTAGGGCTTTCTGAGCAGAAACAATGGTAACTTTTTGATGACAGTGACTTAAAGCGGACACTAGAGGGTGCTAAGAACAAGCCAATACTGCATAGTATACCTTTAAGAACAATAAATCTTCAAGCGCACAGTTATTTAACATGTCAGCTGACATGCTGGGGTTCACATCTGTTGACCATGACAATATGGTTGTTATGGTTACACAGTGCCACCATGGAAAACCGATGCATCAATGTGTCCCTACTGATCTTATTGCATCGATACGAATCAGTAAAACTCTTATATATTATCGCTAATTACAATTATAAGCTAATTATTTAAAAGCAAAACAAGCGATGCCGATTAAAGGAGAGTTTTGCTTTGTAGTGAAATATTTGAACTCGTGACTTCAGACTAAAAACCAAGGAGAAAAACAACTTTAAGGTTGGAGAAGTCAAACAACCAGCATCGTCTTTGGATCAACAAAACATAATGCCATCGCTTCAGCCTCGGAAGAAAAGATTTAAACATTGTGACGATAATTTTTAGTTATGTGATTTTCTAATGTCACATGTAGCATTATCAAATATGCTATAACCTCTGAACTTTGGCCCCTGTAACCATCACAAACAATATTCCATCTTTTCCCCAATAACTTGGATTAAAAATGACTCTTTTTATTATGTTTTAACCTGAATCAACATTCTTCCAAGGGTTCGCTCGTGTCGGAAGACCCCACAGGATCCTCTTTAGTTATAATAATAAACTTAAAGACTTTTAGTGTCTCTTCCTAAAATGACACTTTAATTAAACTGCTCAGAAATGTCTTTAATATGATTAATGCATTTTCTTTCCACAGTATTTTGAATGTTTGATCCAGCTTCAGTAGTATTTCATATTTTACTTTGCTAAAAGGTTAATTCAACTTTATTACTCATATTTACTTATGCAATAAGATAAATTACAGTTTTAAAGGTCTGAGCCATGTGACTTGTTAAACTCCCTTTCATTCGTCCACGTTGCTCTCAGACTTCCTCTTAACTGCTTCCTCCCAGAAGTTCTCTCAGTTCTGGTAAGAACACTAACCAGACTAGACGTCAGCTGTCAAACCGCTACACAGCCGACCTCCTCCTGGGGATCGGCCTCTCAACCCTCACGGCCGATCTCACCCCTGGCTCCTGAAGAGAAAACCAGCCGTTTTCCCTTCAACTCAACATGAGCCTCACGCTCCTGCCATCATGGATCATGGACTGAATCCTCTGGCTACCTACAGATCTAAAGGAACATCCCGGTCTGCCCGTTCGGCAAACTACCTCCCCGTACGGACGTCTCTCCTCGGCTGGGTCGGCTTCCATCTCGACGAGGCGAGTCAGCACCGGCTGGATCCACTGGACCGCTCTGGTACAAGTAAAACCCATGATCTGATATGAGGCCAACTTTGATAAAAGCTAACAAATTTAGCTCATTCAAACTAGTAACTGATCCAAGTAACTCCTCCTCTCCAAACCAAACTTAATCTAAATTAAATCCCCTAGTCCCATAACCATCACGAGGCTCAGATCGTTAAAACTTTATTTTAAAGATTCTATTTAGAACACACTACCACCGTGTTAAACAGCTTGCTCTTTTCCTACCTCAACTGTTAAATGTTTGTACTGTCGTCCGCTTTTGTAATAAAATTCAATATAAGATTTTATTCACGACTCCTACTTCCATTCATCAACAAAAAGGTACGTAAGTTAACTCACTGCTAAAAGAAGAACCTAGAGTACCTGTGAAACCATTATTTTTAGTCAAGGTAGCTGAGCCAACCCCGGTCAGTGTAAAACCGACGAAGACTAACCTAATAATCTCACAGAAGGTGTGTACAATAAACTCAGACTGTTTATTCCACTACACACATGACTCAAAGTGATTGACAGCTGGGATTTTGGTCAGTTTTAAAATTAACCTGTAAATTTACCATCAAAATAAATAAGCACAATCCTTCTGTAGACTCAGGGTTTAAATGATGCACAGAATTACAAAAATATCTAAAGTGAATTTTTTTGTCTTTACAGCAAAAACAGGCCTCTTTTTTCTAGAGTTAAACACACTTATTTTCCTTATTTTCAGAAACCATTAAAGTATACGGTATATTTACAAGATTTTTCAATACATTTTTTAATAAAATGTGTAAAATAAGGAACTGTTCCCTGTTTTCCTGTAATCTGATTCCTATTTTCTCCTCCTGTGTGCAGCTCTGACAGGTTGCAGCTGAGGAGAATCTGATCCAGCATCTACAGCTCCAACACCTCTGCTGCTTCCTCCTCTCCTCTCCTCTCCACGGTACCGCCTGACCCAATTAATACCAAAAGAAGGAAAAGAAAAGTGACTCACCACTAGTCTCAGGTGCTCCTTCAACTCTCGATCCGCATAGAGCTCCTACTGACCGAAGAGCTGCAGAAACAGATGAAATGCTTATATTTATTTTCACATCCCCTCCTTCACAGGTTTCAACTTTCAGAGGAAAACAGATTTCAGCTTCCACTCCTTCAATGGTTCTGCAGAGGATGAATTTAAAATGTGAACCGTTGTTCGTGTTTACATATTCAGAATATAAGTCGTGTCCTTTAGCAGACATGATGGTGCGGTGTGGCGAAAATGTACACACGCTGCATGAGAATCACACAAAGGAGTACAACTGGTCAGTCTCTTTTGTCTCCCACTAATGTTTTATTCACATTTTGCTTCAGCGTTTGGTAGAAAGTCAAATTAAAGCTATGAATTAAACCACTGATTACACTTTGGTCATTTTATGCAGCAGAAGTTAGAGCTCGCTGCTGGGATAGAATTTAAGATAAAGTCTGCAGGAAAAACCATGAAATGTAAAAATGAAAGGGAATCTAAAAGTTCAAAGATTGTTTTTGCATTCACTGATGATTTGATTTGAACCATTTTGTATTTATTTGGGATTTGTAAAACCACATAAAAACCTATGTTTTTTAAAAGAAAATGATATTTCAACGATGACTCTTAAAGCCTCATTGCGGAGGATTTCATCAAGAGAGCAGTTTTTGAATCTAACGTTCAAAGGCTCCTCCTCCAAACACCTCGACACGCGCGTCCGGTCGCGTGCACGCGGCGCATATACGTTGCGGGGCATAAACTGTACAGCTCAGTGTGTAGCGTTTAATCACTCACAGTTCACAATCTTATTCCAACACTACGAGGGTCTGATGAGCCCTCTCTGTCCCTGCTGCTTCTGATATTAGCTCTGTTAGCAGAGAGCTGCTGCTGGACTCTGAAGCTGAACTTGACTCGGCCCTGGATGAACTTTCTGACCAAAATAAACGTGTATCCTTGGTAAGCCTTGCCATTCTGTGAGGTGAAAGGTTTAAAAATAAAAATAAATCCATCTTTAGCTGGGGAATGGGTAGGTTTTTAGTAGAAATGAGCCGTGAGGCTGAGACGCAAACAGAGAAACACACAGAGTGTCCTGTACGAGAGCGCCCCCTACTGGTACAGCTTTGGTCGATGCGCGTGCATGTTGAGAGATTGCAGACATTTGAATTGTATTGGCTAAAAAGGTACGGCAGCCAGAAATAATGCAAAGGGGTCTCTAGGAGGAAGGAGGGTCTTCATCAGAATGACAGATGTTGTGGAACTCAACCCATAGATCATAGTTTAGACCTGAAATATCATTTAGAACATTTAGAAAACTTTGATACAGAGAAAAATACTCCTCCTAGCTGCTTTAATAGTTAGCATATTTATCTTTGAGATGATGAGGATGAACGCTTGCTTTATAGTTTTAAAACATTCATAATTCCAGCAGCAACATGAGAGTGAGGCTCAGTGAATCATAAAGGGGAAATGGTTTGGAGACACCAACTGAAATACTGACTTTAAAATAGTTTAGTCCATTTAGAAATATTCCAATAACCTGTTTATTTTTTTACATTAATTCTATCGGTGGATGTGAAAACATCTTTGTTCATAAAAGCTTTTTAAATGTTTTCTTTGGAAAACCCCACAGAGCGCCCCTGTCCTCAGATGTTTTAAACGCGTTGGTTAAACCAACTCTGAAAAACGTCTCACTTCCATTTTGTAACCGAGATGTTGAGGAAACATGAATACATCCTCTGCCTCGGAGTCAGGGTGAGAGTTTGAAACCCCTCGCTGGATGAGCAGGTTACATCAGTGAGAGCAGCAATAAAACCTAAAGTTAGCAGCACAGAAATGAGTTTTCTAATTGATAGTTTTCAAATCTCAACATTGATTTAGTCTGAGAGGAAATGATTTCAAACACAAAGCGTGGGAACAGGAGAAGACGAGTCGTTTGGTTTTCTAATGAAATAAAAACTCTGAAGTTTAATATTCTGGACTGAAACTTAAAAACGATTTATTCACTGCAGATTTCAAATAATCTTTGTGCAAATAAAAAGCATTGAACTGCTTTTAGTTTCATGCTAACTGACTGCATTAGTTTCCTGTATTAATCAGCTTTACACCTGATCAAGCTTTAACTCGGGGTTGAAGACTGTCTACAGATCAGTTTTATGCAGAAACAGATTGTTTTATGAGGGACTTTTACTTTTAGCTGGACATCTGTCCAGCCAGCAGTCGTCCCCCTGACTGATCCATTTAAAGGATTAGCTAAACCTCAGCAGGTGTTTGGAGTCAAACAGCTGAGCAGGTGTGACACCAGGAGGTTTTAATATTTAATTCTCTCAAAACAACAAGAAAGAAAGGCTTGAAATGTTTTACTCTATGTGGAGTAAATCTATATGAATTAGTGACAAAACAATGTTCTCATTTTTGAGGTCTACCTGCACTAACTGCAAACAGCTGCAGTCAAAGGTGCTGTCAGGTCAACTTTCATGCAAATTGTATCCATTGATTTAAAAAAGAAATCAGATTTCACAGTCAGAGGTTCAAATACTGTAGATAAATCAATACTTCATGAACTCTGAGTATAAAGCAGTAAAAATCTGTTGAAGTCTGAGGAAATTTTAGTGAAGCCTTTTTATGCAACTTAAGATGTGCAAAACTTTTCATCAAATCTAATAAATATATGTTTATGTATTAGGCAGACGCTATAACTTTTCAACAATAATATTTTATTCACATTTTCCAGCAGCAACAGAATATTTATACTAAAATCAGGGGGAAGCCCATTTAACCTGATATAAAACAGAACCTTTTCTCCCACAGGTGAACACATTTAAATATTCAAAAAGCTGCACCGAAGATGTTGACAGATACAATTGCATCATGCGACTGGATGAGTTTACCTGATTGAATTGCAAACACTTGAGATTCTGGAGGTTTGAAAAGACAGTTAATAAACCAGTAAGAGCTATAAGGTGTCAGCCTGAAAACACAGGAGAGCTCGACTGGATTTATCTGAAAAGCCTCGGGTCTCGGGGTGAAATGATGAATCCCCGCGCACGAGCTGAAAACTACACCCACAGAGAGTAAAACGCTGCAGCTGTGATGCTTTTCATGTGTTCTCCCTGATGGGTGTTCAATCTCTGACCCTGCACTGACCTCTAGGATGAAAACGGTGAGAGGATGACTCGTGTTGATGTGAAGTGATGAGTTCACAGAGAGGGCAGGGCTGCAGCTTCAGCAGCAGGAAGAGACGCGTTTCAGTTAAACGCATCCAATGCATCAAACGTATCAAAACACATCAGACACATCCAATGTATCAACACATCCAACACACAATGCATCCAATGTATCAACACATCCAACACACAGTGCATCCAATGTATCAACACATCCAACACACAATGCATCCAATGTATCAACACATCCAACACACAATGCATCCAATGCATCAACACATCCAACACACAATGCATCCAATGTATCAACACATCCAACACACAATGCATCCAATGCATCAACACATCCAACACACAGTGCATCCAATGTATCAACACATCCAACACACAGTGCATCCAATGCATCAACACATCCAACACACAATGCATCCAATGTATCAACACATCCAACACACAGTGCATCCAATGCATCAACACATCCAACACACAGTGCATCCAATGTATCAACGTTTACTTGTGATAGTTTTAAAGGTTCTACTTGTGTGTGTTTTTGTGTGTTTTTAACTGACTTTGGTGGCCTCTGCACAGGAATTTCCTATATGTACTGACTTTTTTTTTCTGTCTGTGCATAAATGCAAATACTGTAAAATTACCTTTCCTTACGCATCAACACATCCAACGCATCCCTCCACTCACCAGTGAAGGGAAACATCTGTTTGTTGGAGGAATCTTAAAACTAAACTTCAGACTTTATTTAGCAGAGCTGAAAAACAAGAAGTTACTCAGGTTTAAAAAGAGCGCGCGCGCGCACACACACACACACACACACACACTGGGGAAGTGATTGGAGTCTAAATATATTCACTGTGAAGATCTTTTTGTTGAATCAATCAGCAGATTTTTCTTGGTGTTAAGGAACCCAGATGGTGCTGATTTCAGGGAATCTGATTTTTATTCATTCTTTCCTCAAATGTTTTAGTTGCTGATGAGAAACCTGAGCCAATGATTTATTCTATCTTTAAATCTGAGCTTAAAACTCCCATCTCTAAACAACTGTTGGTCACATGGTCACTGTGAAACCCTACAAATGGTTCAGAACCAGCAGCACGTTTGGTCTTCAGTCAGCCTAACAGAGCACATGTCCCCCCTCTGTTCATGGAGCTCCACTGGCTACCTTTAGCTGCTGCATCAAGTCCAAGTCTCTACCACTAGAATACAGGGTCCTGGAAGGAACGGCTCCATCTACTGGAATCCTCTTGCTCGGTGACTCCGGTCATCTAAGGATCATCAGCTAGCAGAGCGACACCACGCTGGGACAGTCCAGACTCTTCTCAGGTGTCGTTCCACGATGGAGGAATGACCAAGCTAGTAGTTGGTATGCAAGTCGTTGTTGTGGGTTCATCCCTGGGGTGTCTGTGTGTGTCAATGGGAAGTGCAAATTAAAAGGAGCCACACTGATCACATATGCTGGGTACCATCAGGCCCGATGCTCGTCCACAGCCAGGCCAGCGGTGCTGTAACCTCAAACAACAGCTATTTAAAAGTCAAAGTAATCCTGACTAGTTCTTCCAGTTGGACTTTCTTTCTTGGAATTCTAAATAGATCAATCAGTCGTGTTTACATTGCTCCACCCACAAAAATGTCACCTTCGGGAATAAATGGCAACATCATTTTTTGAACGGATGAATATAAAAAATACATCGTCTAACCTCAGTAATGGCTGCTGTCAGTGAACATGAATGAGTTGTAGCGTCATTTTATTTTATCGCAGTCTGACACTTTTAAAAATCAGATGTTTTAGAGTCATCGTAGAAGATATAAGGCACAGTTTGATCTAACTTATTATGTATTTGTGCTAAAATAATTGTATCTTGTTTCAGGACCGTTTTGTTCGTCTCCTTCAGGATGTGATCACTTGTGTTGGTGAGAGATGAAGTGAAGGTGGCGCTACAGTGGCCTCACACAGAGAAGGCTGAGTGTTTCGATGGACTCTTTTATCTTACTTCTTTTTTATGCTGCAGCATCAAAATAATCCTGTCATTTTCTCTCTCTGTCACGTGATCTCCCTTCTGATGATGTGGCGTTCATGGAGTCATGGTCATTCTGCCTCTCCTCTCTATCACGCTCTAGTTGTCCTCGACCTCGGTCTTGTGTTCATCATAATGTCGTTAAAAACATCAAAATGTCCAAATTCAACTGAGCCAACGATAGTTTGACAGTAAATTCTGATAAAAGCCTGAATCCTACTGAGACTGTTGGTGACTGATTGCAGGAAACTTTGACTTTTGCAAATGTCAAAGCTGACGTACATAACTTTTCTTGCCACACTTTATTTACAAAATTGTTTTAACTAAATCTAACTTTGTTCACCTTTCACTCATTCACACGTTTTTGCACCCAAAGCATCAGGTTGGTGTTTTTCTCTCCATCTTTTTGTCTCAAACCCTTAAAGTTGTTGAGCATTTTTCACTTTCTGACTCACAATAATTAATCTGAGAATTCTTTTTTTTTTAGATTCCTGCAGCAACTCTGTGACAACAGAGAGGAAATTTAACTTGCACATTTTTTAAACAAGCCTGTTTATAATTTAAAGACCCACATTAAAGTCAGTAGAGCCACTTTTATAAACACGGATAAAGGATCCAACCTGAGGACTAGTGGTTCTTATTTTTCTGTTTGACCAGGCGTTTAACACAGCAGGTTTAGAAGATTTGAGATCAAAACTCCATCTCTAATCTGGGACTCTATGGTCCTCTCTGGTTTATCACCATGGCAACAGAGCCTGGTAACCTAATTGCTCCAGAGCAGGTTGTGTTTCAGGGTAATGGATCAGAAGCAACACTTAGATTAACAGCTGCTTGGAAAATAAAAGAAAACAGCTCATAGAGAGTTACTGAGGACGCTAAACAACATTTCCTTATGGGTGATTTCAACAAAATAAAACTCAGATTATTGAACCATGACATTTACATAAGAGTTATCTCATAGATCATACAGTATATGATTACTGACTTTTATGGTGGTTCCCAACATTTTTGACTGTGTTGCTGGTTAGTATAAAGCATTATTTACAAGCCTATGATGACCGTTACCAATCACTTTTTAAATGTCATTCCTATCTAGTGTTTCATGACCCAGCCCACTGGTAAATGAAGCCACCCAAACGGGGTCAGGCTCCTGTGCACCAAACTTTTAAAACATTTAAAAATATATCAAATTAAATTAAATAGATGCATTTTTCTAAACTCCAAATCAGAAACACGGCGTTTCTTTTGTTTAGAGTCAAAAATGTCAGAAAATAAACAAATATTTGCAGTAAACTTTTTTTTTTTTTTAAATAAGGAGCAGTTTGAGGAAATGTTTTATTGGATTTTCAGTCTGAGTCAGATAAAAGGCTGCACCTACTATCACCATGGCAACCTGAACTCAGCTGATGGACATCTGATAATCAGCAGCTCTTCTTGTCACATTGATGGATTCAGATTTAAGTTTTCAACCTTCAGCAGGAGAGAAAGGACAGGAAGAGTCTTTATTTTATTTCTCCTGAACTCACGAAGTCCAGCTGACGTCAAACGATTTAATGCTCCGGATGAAATACATCATCACCAGGTAAACACGATGACATCATATTGATCAGACGGTATTATTGTAGTAAATTTGAAAAAAGCGTTGGCTGAGAATGTGTGGGAGCACAGATCAATGGATTAGAGGAATCTGAGCTGTAAGTGGAGGTTTCCCCACCTTTCTGAAGAAAAGAGAAACAGAAACGCGTCCGTCTGTCTTCCCTTTCTCTCTCTCACACTCTCCTGAATAATTTACGCCCACTACTTCCTCCCACATGGCGATCTGTCACCTCCTCTGCTTCGCTGCGTCCCATGTGAACACGCCGTGTGTCGTTATGGATGTGTGTGTTTGTGAATTAACTGTGAGGCTGTCAGTGTGTTGTATGTGCGTGGGTGAAGAGGAGAGTGTGTGCTGCTGCTGCTGCTGCTGCTGTTTACGAGTTTCTGCAGAGCCAGACAAACACAAACACACTGACAGACACACACACACACACACACACTCTGAGATGGCGGCGTTTAAACTTACAAGTGGCTCATATCTCTGCAGAAAGCCGCCCACTTCTGCTCAGGACTGAACGCACAGCGGCGTGACGAACAGCACAGAGGTGGACGGAACGAGAGCTTTACAGCTGTGACATGAATAAAACCCCTCTTTAATAGGATGGAAGTTAAAGTGATCGGATCCTGATCTGTTGAGGTTTGATTCTGTAGAAACAGATGAGCTAACGGCTAGTCACAGTGGGGTCTTTTTACATAACTCTCTTAAAACAACTCATTTCTAAACCTTCACAACAGTTCATGTTAAAAATCTTAACTTTAAACACATCTGTAAACTTCCCACGTGATGACTGTTTGATTATTTGCAGCAGAAACATCAGCGCTACAGCTAGCTGCGGCTCTTCTGAGACACTTTCTGCAGGAAATCATAAAATTTCAGCTGGAATCACCAAATATGAAACTAATGATGGTGTGAAGTTTGATCCAATCCTTCACATAAACCACCTTAAAATGTTAAAATATGTTTTTTAAAGGGACAAGAGGGAAGATTTTAAATAAAACTAATCATGCATGCTCAGTTTTAAGTGATGAAGCATTTTAAATCAAAAAGAACGAGTCCACCCATGTATCATTCCATAATCTTGAACAGGCTGTGAGCTGTAAAATGTTCTGCAATTCGGGGCCTGAATTTCCCGCGCTGTCCTACGGATGTGACGTCAACTGACGCTGCTGCGCGTTCTGGAAGCTAAAAAAGTAATAATAAATGTATATTATTGTGGCAGCATTGCACCGTTGTGTTGTGTTGCTGGTCAATGGCGGACTTTCTTCGTCTGAATCAGTGTTTTTTCTCATCAAACTGGTGTTATCTTGTTTATGGAGCTGAAAACCTCTCTGATGGATTATAGGGTTCCACAGAGCTAAAGGTGCTGTTATAGGCGACCGCACAGCGATCTGTCCATGTTTATGGGTCTCGGGACGATAGGCCTCAAATCCCCGACTGTTTCCTGGACCTCAGTCCGCTTACAGTGCACCAAAGGTGGATGTGCAGCGCACGCTCCTCCGGGTGCTCCGGAGCTCCACTCCGTGATGCAAACTTCAGAAATCTAGGGTGATAGAGGCGGCGGGACATGATTCTATCACCCTAGATTTCTCAAATTCACCTCCGGGAATTCACCTCATGAGGTTTGTTTTTCAAATCTTCCCTCTTCTCCCTTTAAAGGCAGAAATCTACTTTGGTCTCCGTTTCTCTGACTCGTCATTATCTCATCAGAGATGATTTGTTTCTTTAAATTGAGGTCATTCTACGACAGGTTAGATGTGATCTATTGATAACCTTTCCACCAAAAACCACTTAAGGGTCTAAGTTTCATTTTATTCTTGTTAGTTTTGTTCCAGAGCAGGTGAGCTGAGTGACCTCTTCCTGTTTTAAATACAGAGGTGAACATAACTAGTCCACCAGAGTGCCATGGTGCACCAGGTATCATGTGACCAGATCCTTCTGCCCCAACGTGACTTTACAGACCGGTGCGTTCATGGTCCAGATCGCACCAGATTAATCTGGTTTGTCATCCAATCCTAACTTTAAACAGAGTCCTAAAGGTCAGGGGTCAAACTAAAAGATTTCTCTCCTTATAAAATTTTCTCTAAAGGACTGTCTGCTTGAGTTAATGTGACCTGGACTGGATGCAACAATAAAGTCAAACATACTGAAAAACATCTCCTGATGTGAAAAAACTACAGAAATAAATAGAAAACCTTCAGCTCGCTGAGCCTTAGGGTGGGAAAATGACTTTTAGATAAAGAAATACACTAATGACCTGCCGTAGAGCTGTCAAAGTGCATTTGATTATACGATATAAGAGTTTTCCATAAAGATTTGGACAGCACGTGCATACATAAAAAACTACTACTACTATTACTACAGAAGTACTTTGACTCCAGCTACTCCAGAGCTAGCTCCAGTTAGCTGAGCATCACGCTATGTTAAATAGCATTAGCTCCATGGTATCAGAGTACTTTTATGAGTACAGGTACTCGACCATAGTATCGGACCGATACCCGAGGCTGGTATCAGTATCAGGGCATCCCTAGTTTTAAGCTCTTTCTTTAAAGTTGATGTAACGAACTTTGTCCTGTAGAACTGTGTAGATAAAAACAACACTGGTCCTGATCAGACGCACACAGCAGGAGGCAGGTTACTAAAATCAGAGTGTGTGACTAGCCAACCCCCCCCTCCCCCCCCAGCATGGCTCTAACAGCAGCTGATGGGACTTTTTGACATGAGATGCTGTTTGAAAGGTCCAGAGAGTTCAGCATAAACCAGCTCGTTTCATCGCCTCTCAGCTGAAAAATAAATAAAACATCTTGATGGTTGGAATGAACAAATAAAACCATCAGCACGTTTCATTATTAGGACTCAATAAACTGAGTTTATAATGAATTCAGTTTATTTAATCAGACAGCTTTAAAAACCAAACTAACATCAGTCCCAGGAGCTCTCCGCTCACTCAGGTGGACGCAGCTCCTTTAGTGAACTCTCCATCCTGACGTTTGATGTGAGTGTTGATGTTGTTCGGTGCTCGTCTAATGGAACAAACCTGTCTGCTGTGGAGCTGCAGCTCCTTCTAGGAGTCCATGTGACTGGGTCTGTTCACGGAAAACAAAGCTGCTGCTGAATTATTGATCAGGCTTGATATTCACAGCTGAACGGGGTCAGAGTCGAGATGCAGTTTGATGAGAAAACTCCTCTGACGGGTCGATGTTTCTCTGTGTTGGTTCTGATCCACTGACTGAAGGACTCACTGGTTCTGACTCAGGTTTTACTTCACATCCAGGCTGATTTTGTGCATTAGCAGATCTGGGATTACGCCTCAGCAGTAGCGCGTCACATGGTTGCAGGCCGAGCTGTGATTGGTCGGTTTGAGCTGCATGTTTCAGACGCTGCTTTTACGACGATCGTGACCAGAAGCTAATCGAAAACGTGCTGAGGAGTCATTTTCAGCAGGAATGTCTGAGTCCTGTGCAGCTCTGGATTTCTCCTTCTCAGTTAGACGTTCTTAGTTATGGTTGTGATCAGTAGTTTTCAGACTTTCTGAAACCTGAACACTTTAATGTGACTTTTTAATGTTTATTATTTACTTATCAGATGTGTTTATCCAAAGCGTAAAACGATGAACCTATCAGGCATGCTTTGACCTGTGGGGGGGGACCGGAGTACCCGGGGGAAACCAAGCTCATGCACGGGGACAACATGCTAACTCTATACGCAGAAAGGCAGCAGAATGCAATCAAACCTGCAACTCCTTTCTGTGAGGCAGCAGCGCTACCAGCTGTTTCAAAGCACACCACCTGATCAGAGCAAGGAAACAACTAAAACATGCAGGACACTGGTCCTCGAGGACCAGGTGTGACACCACTGTCCTAAACTTCAGTCCAGACTCTCTGATACTCTGAGATTTTAAGACTAACAACACCAACTAAAAGCTGCTTGTTGACACCTCGGAGAAGATCTTTGTCTCTGGGCGACTGATAAAACGGTTTCATCACATAAAGAGTGAGATTACAGTCAACAGAAAGGCAGCAAAAAGCTCAGCTGAGGAACAGAATGTGATGCTTCGTTGTGAAAGTCTTTTGGTGAAATGAGAAGTGAACATGAACCATTTCAGAACAAACTGAAGACGCTGATCTCGTCCAAACCTCCGCCTGCCTCCTGCTGAAGGATTCATCTGCTTTGACCCCAAACTGATGGCTGACTGAGGAGAAATGAGGCTGTGAAGGTTTAATCTGATTAGGTGATGCGGAGGATTAGGATTTTATCTCAAATCGATCACTATGAGGTTCGTTAAACGAAACGCCGCTGCCTAAAGTAACTCCATATTTACATTTTTAGATCCAGAAAGATGGGATTTTTTGACATATTTGGTCATAATTTATCTCAAGGCTTTTACATCAGAGTCAAACAGAATTCATTTGTATTAAAAAAAACAGCAGGCGATTATTAAAAGGATGATCAGAGTGGGTTTTACTCAGGAAATTCACCTAAAAGATTAAAGCACAAAGGCATGATAATAGGCAATCAAAAAGAAAAATCATAAACTTGCTATGACTGAACTGATAGATCTTTGGAGGAAAGTCTCGCACGTTGCTCAGGTTAGTTTATCGTCTCTGGAATTAAACACAACCTGATCGATTTTGATTTAAAAACGGACCAAAATCACATTTACCGGTTTAAAGAACAGCAGGAAGTAAAAACACCAAACATCAGACCGATGGATTTTCAAGATAAGAGTCCTGAATCAAACATATGGTGAAGTATTCAGATGATAAAATGTTAGGAAGAAATAAAACAAAGTCTACGGCAGAAAACTCCATCCAGTGCAACTGTGTGTGTGTGTGTGTGTGTGTGTGTGTGTGTTTACATTTTCATGTAAACATATTTTTCTGCTCCTCAGAACAATAAATGACACGTTGTCACAAACATCTCATCTCTGCAGAAAGGTTGCAGCTCAAAAGGGTTTCTACAGTTGTTTTTATGAAAAGTAAAAATGTTCCAGAAAGAGATCCTGATATTTAGACGGACTAGAGAGATCCTGATATTTAGACTGACTAGAGAGATCCTGATATTTAGACGGACTAGAGAGATCCTGATATTTAGACGGACTAGAGAGATCCTGATATTTAGACGGACTAGAGAGATCCTGATATTTAGACGGACTAGAGAGATCCTGATATTTAGACGGACTAGAGAGATCCTGATATTTAGACAGACTAGAGAGATCCTGATATTTAGACGGACTAGAGAGATCCTGATATTTAGACGGACTAGAGAGATCCTGATATTTAGACGGACTAGAGAGATCCTGATATTTAGACGGACTAGAGTGATCCTGATATTTAGACGGACTAGAGTGATCCTGATATTTAGACGGACTAGAGAGATCCTGATATTTAGACGGACTAGAGAGATCCTGATATTTAGACGGACTAGAGAGATCCTGATATTTAGACGGACTAAAGAGATCCTGATATTTAGACGGACTAGAGTGATCCTGATATTTAGACTGACTAGAGAGATCCTGATATTTAGACTGACTAGAGAGATCCTGATATTTAGACGGACTAGAGAGATCCTGATATTTAAACAGACTAGAGAGATCCTGATATTTAGACGGACTAGAGAGATAATGATATTTAGACGGACTAGAGAGATCCTGATATTTAGACGGACTAGAGAGATCCTGATATTTAGACGGACTAGAGAGATCCTGATATTTAGACGGACTAGAGTGATCCTGATATTTAGACTGACTAGAGAGATCCTGATATTTAGACGGACTAGAGAGATCCTGATATTTAGACGGACTAGAGAGATCCTGATATTTAGACGGACTAGAGAGATCCTGATATTTAGACGGACTAGAGAGATCCTGATATTTAGACGGACTAGAGAGATCCTGATGTTTAGACGGACTAGAGAGATCCTGATTTTTAGACGGACTAGAGAGATTCTGGCTGCATGGCGGCGCAGTTGGTAGATCTGTTGCATCTAGTTTTGTGACGTTCATTAAAATCTTTTGAACGGCTCTTCACTGTGAATGAAGAGAACTAGGTCCTTCATTTTTTGTATTAAAGGTACAATAGGAAATTTGGTAAACAATGTAGCTTAAAATGTGTTTTTTTCATGCCTCTTAAAGAGCAAATTGAAAGTTCTTTATTTTTTTAAATTCAGATAAAATTCTGTCCAAAAATACTATTTGAAATGTTTATTGAGGGCATTTTGTTTTGCAATACATTTGTTTAAACCATTTTTCTAGTCAAAAGAGCCCCTTTTTGCAAAGCTTCTAAGAACACTTTTTTTTCATATTTGGACCTGTGACGTCACCAGAGGGAGCTCCCAGCTAGGTGGCGCTGCTTACAGTGTTGTCAGATGTAGATAAATAAAGTATTTGTAGGATAATTTAACACTCTGTACGATCAGTAATCCCATAAATATGATCATTTGAGCCCTTTGTTGTGTGGAGGTTAAAGCTAAAGCTAAAAATGGAATGGAGCCGTACGGTTAGGGCGTGGAAATAACACAGTCTGACCTCTGCTTGTGACAAGCAAAACAAACTCTGGAGTGCCGTTATTATATGACTTTATAACTATAGTGAGAAGTTATTTTATTAAGATATAAACAATCCCTCCTATAACGCTGGACCCGACCAGTTCACGTCCACCCGCGGACTGCGAGGGACCCACCGACCGACCCAGCCCCGCATGCCTCCTCGTCTGTCGGCACTCGTTAGAGGTCCGACCTTAGCATGTAGCATCAGCTGTGCAGCTAAAGGACTCAAACGGACCAGGCTGCTGGAGAAATGAAAAGCCCAGTAAGGACAGCGCTGGTATGACTTGAAGCGAAGGTCCGACAGCTGGAGGAAACGCTCTCAGGAAATGGCGGATCGAACGAGGAGGACCCGCATCGAACGTACCAAACCCTGAAACGAGACCATGAATGGAGCGGTCCAGTTTGGTTGTATGGACCGGTTTTACAATGGAAACAGACAGCGATGCGACCCACACTAAACCCTGAAACGTGTCTGGATGCAGCCGCCGGCAGGGAGGAAGAGGAGGAGGGATGAGCCGAGACCAGGATCTGGATCCATCAGGTCCTCAGCAAATAGAGCTGTGTATTGTAAGCTTTGTTGTCTAATATCTGCTAATTATATAAAAAATAAACCCAAAATAATAAATAAAGTTGGTATATCAACTTTATTAAGAAATTGTAAATATTTAAAGGTTTATCTGTGTTAGAGCCGGTATTAAACGCCATGTTTTTATATAGAGAGAACGAAAGGTCTCCCCTATGCTGACGTCACGTCTGTTTTGGCTGAAAAATAGAAAATTTTTACAAAAATGACTCCAAAAGCCTAAATAAGTTGAATTTGTGTAAATTTTTATTCAGAACAAGTTTCTATTATATTTATCTAAACATTTGTTTAAGGGAGTGTCTAACTTAAAATATGCTCTTTAACAACATTCTAACTTAATGTAGCTATAAATATATTGTGGCAATTAAAAAAAAAAATAAATCATTAAGGCGGTTCCCTCGCAGTTCTCTAAAAACCTCAGCCAATCAGACGTTTCGGACTGAAAGCAGCTATTGGACAATCTGGCTGTCTGTCTCCTGAAGCGCCTCACTTCCTCACTGCTTGAATCCTCCATTAATGCGTGTTGGAGCATTTTTTAGCAGAACATCCAGGAAGTGAGAGAAGGACAGAAACAGCTTCAATTTTAGGAAAAAATACCAGAGTCCCAAAAAGAAAAACACCTTTTCAGCTAGCAGGAAACTAAAAACGTTTGGACGTAGAAGGAGGAGAAACCAGGGGGAACATTAGCATAGCGTTTCAACGACTGGTGTTTTGCTCTCTATTGTTACCGTGGCAATGCCATGTGAGTGTCCTCCGCGTCTCCAGTCACAGACTACATGCCTGATTGATAAATTGTTGGAAGTTGCTTTGTAAAAAAGCATCATCCAAGTAAAAAAATAAAGCAAACATTTAGACTCACAGAACAAGAGCCCAAATCTTTTTGGTTGAATAAACAAAAATAAAAACTTTGAGCTAAAACCTGATTCTAGTTGGTTTAGAAATAAAAAGGGACTGGACTCGTTTCTTTCTCGAGGACGTTTTGCTTTTTTATCCCAGTTCCATTGATTCAAGCAGAACAGTGCAGAGTAAATTAGAGTTATAAATGACTCTTTAAGTGTTGTTTTCTGCTGAGATCTGACTGAACATTCGTTGCTTTGGTACAAAAAATAAAATAAAATAAACACTTGAACCTCCAGAATAAAACCAGTTAGTTCAACAATCAGCCATTTCTGTTGCTCTTTATGATGAACGTGATCAAATATAAATAAACTGGTGTGATTGGTTAATGTCAATAGTTTGAAGAAGATATTTGAACTAATCCATCTCAAACTGAAGTTACAGCTGGAGGAAATCAAACATCTGCAGCTGAAGAAACATGACGAGGCTGAAGAAGAAAACCATCTACGTAGATTATAGAAGGACTTTTCACTTTATCAGAAAGAGAAAAGAAATTCTCAAGAAAATAACATAAAAACAAGATATTCAATACAATTATAACCTAGAATTAATAAAAAGATCTAGATTAATCAGCAGAAAAATACAGGAACAGGTGTAGTTAAAGCTATTTCTTTATTTCTAACTTAGTTTTATTCATTTTTTACTAAATGCCCTTCTTTCACCAACAAGCAGGAACAACTATCTGTAAAATACAAAAAAAAAAAAAAAGAAGTCTGATCATAAATCCTGATCTGCTGTTCTTTAATCTGATTTTCCACTTTATGTCAGTGGTGGTGAAGACGACGACACCTAAAACTCCATAAACCTCCAGACTGGACCCTTACTAATGTCATCTACGTTGAGTTTCATCCAGCTCCAGACTCGGCCCTGCAGCCGCGGTCCACAGAACCCGTCATCAGAGGCCTGCAGCGACGTCTTATTGACATTTATTAGAAATATGAACGATCACACAACTGAAGACTCCCCAAAGCTAAACGATCTATGCTAATTGAAGTCACAACATGAGACGTGAACGTTGCATGTTTGTAATGTCTGCTGCAGGCTGACTGAGGAGAAAACTTCCATATTTTCTGTAGTGTGGAAATTATTTTATAATAAATCAATTTTAACATATTTGATGTGAAGGAAAGGATACAGCTGAGCAGGATAAAAGGCTTTGATGCAAAAACTACCCTGCAAAAACTGATTTCTAAGAAAGTAAAACAGCCTTGTTTTTAGACATTTTGACTTATTTTTGTCTATAAAGAAAATATATTCTTACAGCCCTACTTGAAATAGGCCAAGTCTTCTTAAATATGGTCAAATTTTCTAGATTTGAGCAAAAAATAAAAATAAAAAAAATCTGCCAATGGGGTAGGTAAAACTTGCTTGGCTAGATTCCTTAAAACTAGCTAATTGTTCTTGCTAGTTTTAAGGAACCTAGCCAATCAAATTTAGCTTACCCCATTGGCAGATTTTTTTTGCTCAAATCTAGAAAATTTGACCATATTTAAGAAGATGTGGCCTATTTCAAGTAGGGCTGTAAGAATATATTTTCTTTATAGACAAAAATAAGTCAAAATGTCTAAAAACAAGGCTGTTTACTTTCTTAGAAATCAGTTTTTGCAGTGTAAAGTGTTTCCATTTTCTCTCAGGATAGCAGTTTCTAATGTGCACGAACAAATAAAATGTTTCTGTAAATGCTGTTAGGTATTGGTTTGGGCATCGCCTCCCTCAGGAGGTGTTTTGGGTCTGTCCCACCTCCAGGTAGACCCAGGACCTGCTGGAGGAAGTACATCTCCAGGCTGGTTTTGGAGCACCTTGAGGTCCTGCTGGAGGAGCTGGTGGAGGTGGAGGTGGCCGGATCTGGGATTCATTACCTGGGATGCCAGATATGGATGAGTGGAAGAAGTTATCAGAACTTTAGAAGCTTTAATGTCCTAAAACCATCTTTTATGAGACGTTACTGGTCGTTGCACCTCACTGTAAAATAAAAGAGCCATAGTTCATTATTAGGCAGACCATTACATGCCTTCATGAAAGACGCCTGAGTGGAAACCACCTGATCGGCTGATAGCAGAGCGTTTGTTAGCAGAAACTCATCGGTTCATGGCGGGATGATCTGCTTCACAGAAGCACAACAGATTAAAGGAGATTAGAGCTCTGAACAGGCTGCTGCTGCATCAGGACGGAGCAATAACAGGATGCTCTGGTCGTCCCTCGGTCGGCTGTGAGCAGTCGAACGTCGCTCAGAGGAAACGAAACCTGCATTCTGAAACGTGACGGGTGATTCTGAGCTCAACAACACAAAGTTCTAGAAATGGATGAGCCGCGTCAGAGAAGCACTTCTAAAAAGTTATTTCTGGTCATTTCAGATTAAAAAGGGAATCAAAACCAAACCAGCACAAAGACCTACAATACCCATAATGCTTTGTGTTGATGTGAGGTTATAACATTCCAAGTCAAAATAGGTTTTAATTTAAAGAAAATTATTTCAACTCAATCTAATGAGCACCTTAATCTGAACACTAAATAACTTCCCAGAATTCCTAGTGGTTTAGATAAGAACACGAGTTTTACTGAAGAATAATAATAATATTTAATAAGCTTTTTTATAAGTTTCAGATGTTAAGTAGGTGTTTAATGTTTGAGACTCTTATTGTGAAGGACTGAAGGAACACAGCTGCTGGAGAAACCCAAAGAGCACAGCTAGCATCCAACAAACCAGCTGATTTATTAAAGTTTACTCAGTGAAAACACAACCAGACCTCATGGTTACAATAAGAATAAAAAGGGAACGGAAATACAGTCGAGTTCAGGAAAAGCCAGAGGTCGTTTCCTCAGGATGTTCCTGAATCTACTTTAAACTTTTAATCAACTTTTTTCTCTCAACACTTTTCTCTTTTTCTGTAATGGACTTTAATAAAGTTTTGTGCTTTTTCTGATTCATCAATGGTCTCAGTTTGAAACGGCATCTTCAGATTTATTTACACTTACGTCATTCAGCAGACGTTTTTAGAAATCTACTGATATGTTGAGAACTGACGGTTAATAGAAACCCCTCCATTACATTTTCTACAGATCATTACAGATCATCAATCTGCTGCCTTCACTGAATCTCAGAAGCTATTTATTGCCAAATATAGGATATAATTTAGCCTTCGGCTGCCAATTTTCATCTGGTTACACTTGAGTTGTTCATTTCCTTTTTTCCACTGAGTAAAAGAAGCAAAAGTGATACCAGAAGAAAAATGATCAGATATGTGTGAAGAAGTTAGAGCAGCCATGATCACAGGAAACGATAAAGGAGGAAAAGTTCAAATCAAGTTTCTTTTTATGCAAATATCTGTTTTAGTCCCAGAAAAAGTTCTAATTCTCCTCCTGCTTCCTTTTATTAATCCCTCAGGAACAACGTGGAAACAGAAACATCTGATTAGAAATCAGGGATAAATATTTCTACTGATCAGTAAAAACACCACATTTTATTCAGATAAATGTTGTTTTGTTGTGTTTATGCGTTATTAAAAAGACACACCTCCAGCATTCTGCTGTCATTCTGACAAAAGGCTGAATTCCTTTCATTCACTTTGTGAGTTTTTATCCTTTTTGAGCTCAGACTAAAGACAGATTTCAGTAAAAGTTTAGCAAAAAGGTCAGAAATTAAATGATCCACATTCACTCCATCAGTGGGTTAAGGTTTGTAGAGCAGATATATTAGGACTAGGAAAGTTCCTGAAGAAACTTTGAGAGGGCGTGCAACCTGAAGCATCCTTTTTTGGCATGCTTTCTAAAAGACACCAAAATGGTTCCTCAGTATGTTAGAGTCTAAAGTTCCGTGACTATTTTAAACAAAGAATGACGTTTCTATGTTAAAGTGTTTCAAAATGGCAGGCTCTCAAACATCAGTGAGTTTTGGCAGAAATTCAAAGGTCTAACCCTTTTATACACAATACCTGCCCTAGTCTTTTGTGAATACCTTTGTGATAGTTATTCGAAATGCAATGGGAAATTCAAACAAGCATCACATGAGCGAGCCAATCAATTTGATTTATAACTTGTATAGGTTAATTCTCTCATTAGCATCCAAAATGTACAAAAACTCAATTTCATGCTAACGTGTTAGCATTAACGTGCTAACATGATAATGTTGAGATTGACCTGTCGCCATTGTCACTACCCGAGCCATACCGGAAACACGATTGGTTCTGTGCATGTGCGAAGCAAATGTCACTTCCTCTCTTCGCCAACTTTGCGACATTCAAGAATGACACAGTTAGCTCTCAGTTAGCCTTTAGCTTTTCCAAACAGCTTAGCCTCTTTCTCGACTGCGCGGACCATTTAAACAATGGATACCTACATGTATAAACATTTTAATACATTATGTATATATATAGATTTAATATATACTTGTTAACACCTTAAAAGATACTCTGAACCGTAACTACTGTGGAAGTAGATGCGTTCTGCACATGTGCAGAACCGATCGGGTAGACCTGATCTGTAACGTCCGACATGCGCAGTAAGGATTGGGCCGTCCTGATCCATAACTCCCTTTTTATTCTTTATTTTCGTCAACATTGTATGAAACATTGTCATTATTGTAAACATTTTAATAAATACTTATTATTGTTAACATCTTAACAGATACTCTGACCCGTAACTACCGTGAAAAGCTTCAGTGGAAGTAAACACGATTCGCACATGTGCAGAACCGATCGTGTTTCCGGTACGGATCGGGTAGTGACAGCCATGCTAATAGTGTAAAAACTTTATCATTTGCATGCTAACATGCAAATGTTAGCTTCAACATGTTAATGCTAATATTAGCATTAGCAAACTAACATGGAAGAATCACCATCTCGGGGACACTCCAGGAGGTGTAGGGAACGGCTTCCATCATGGGCCCCTCTTCTACCTTGGTGTGCTCGTGTTTAATGCACCCGCTCTCCGCTGCATGGAAGGCAGACTATGAGTCAGGGCTTTTGGTTTATGGGGACGTTCTCTGGAGATGGTGCCGTTGTGAGAAAAAGTAGGGTAAATTATTTGTTGTTGTATTGTGTATTTACCCTCTTTTTAAGGGGGAGGGTGTTACGTCCCCTGGTTTGTCTCCCTGTGGTGGATGACTGTGGCTGCTACATGTGGGCTGTTGTCCTTTCCTGCTGCTGCCGCTGACACAGTGACACGCCCACTCCCGATCGGCTGCAGCTCATCAGCTCATCAAGGAGCAGCAGATAAAAAGGCTGTTCACCTTCAGATCTGGGGAGAAAGGATCCGTGCATCTTCTCCCCCGTTGTCTGAGTCTTTTGGCTTCTAGATTATATCTAGTTTAAAGAAATTGTAAAAAGATAGTTCTCTTAGTTAATTTAGAACTTTAATAGAAGTAGTTTAGTTTGGCATTTGTCATTTTTGTTTGTTTCAGGTTATTTTGTTCAGGACTGTTAAAAGCCTGTATTAGTTTAGTTAAAGAACCTCTTAGTCTTAATTTTTAAAACTCTCCCTTAGTTAGTATTTATATATTGGTTTTTAGCTTATAGCCATAGTGCTTATTTTTCCCGGAGGCTTTTTCTTCGGTGTTTTCAGTTTAGATTGTTATTTATTTTAGTGCATTATAGAGTTATTTTGTTTAGTTTCTTAACCATAGTTTCTATATAGCTCCTCTTTTGGTTGTAATTGGTTTGTATTCCCCTGAGTGGATGATAATAAATACCTTTTTTTGGTTACAACTTACACAAGTCTCCTTTAACTTTTTGTTAGACCTCCTTTTTCTCCTAGACCTAGTGGAGGTCGTAACACTAACATGCTATACTCTGGCAAGCATGTTAGCACAATGCTATTTGACCTCAATGAAGAGCTATCAGCATGATTTAGTACTGATCCAGGTTCTGATTTGGTTCTGGTCTGGTTCCTGTCTGGTTCTTGTGCGAATCTAGTCCTGGTCCCATTTCTGGTTTTTGTCCCAGTTCTTGTTCTGGTACCTCAAACAGAAATGTGACCTGACACTCACCATACATCCACTGACCCATGATTTGTTTTTCTCTGACAAACAGATAAAAACAATCTTTAACCAAACGACTGGGTCCTTCCATGATGGGTGGCTGTGCGTCAGGCTGGTGCTGAACGATGAATAATAATAAAATTTGTTTATGTGATTTAAAATCACCAGTAAATGCTCCTAAAGGGGCTGAGCGGCAGTCTGCTCTGAACGAGACTGGAACATTAACTCAAACACATTCCCTGTTTACAAAATGAAATTTACAGACCTGGTCAAAATACAAACAGGACAAGTACATAATAATATATTTCTAGATTAAGAGGCTGTTCCAGGAGACACACAACCTGTAGGGCAGGAATCTGAACAAATAGGCATGTAAAACAGTTTATTTTCTTCTATTTGTCACACGTCTATCGACAGAACAAAGCGAAGCGCTGAGGCAGAATTACGACGCTGCATCGGCTCTCAGGTGATTCGATGACATTGAGATTCAGCTGCAAACGTTTAACTTCACGGTGGCTGCACAGAGACAACAAATAGACAAACGCTCCTCCTATCAAACGGTTTGGACACATTAATAATGAACCTGTCGCCGACGTGCTTCACCTGAGCAGCAGAAACAGATGTTTTGTTTTCTCTGCTGCTAATTTCCCTCCAGATTCAACAAGAACGCCGTTCAGCTGGATCAGATGCAGATGAGTTCTGTCGTCTAGGTTTTCTTCTGAGCACAAAAGTGGGACGACGTCTATCGTTTGTTTATATCAGGTTGGAAAAATGAAAATAAAAATGGGACAAAGCTTCAAATTCAGCCAGTTCAAAACCCTTTCATGTAAATTTATGGTCAAATTTATGAAAAATCTAAAAAAAAAAAACACTGTTCCGGAATTAATCTCATCTGATGTTAAGATCAGACAACAACATATATAATACAAACAGGGATCAGGTGGCTGTGGGCATGCACTACAAAGCGCTCCCTTATAGAACAGATAAGTGGTAAACAAGAGGGAAGTAAGGATAAAAACAAATGTCTCACTTCTCTGCCCTCCTTATGGATGATAACTAGCTACCTACAGGACAGGTCTCAGTGTGTTCATTTAATATGACATCATCAGGTTATCAGAAGGTTACGTGTGGAGTGCCACAGGGTTCAGTCCTTGGTCCATTATTGTTTACTTTATATATTAATGATATTTGTTTGGTTTCAAAGTCCCTGAATTGTATACTTTTTGCTGATGATACAACTGTGTTTTGTAGTGGGGATCATTTGGAGCAGCTTCTGGATGTGATGGAGGAGGAACTACATCAATTTAAACACAAATTATCACTTCATCCTGGTAAAACAAAATGTATTATATTTGGAAATAAACCCAATAATTTAAGTAGAAAACTAACTATAAACGATGCTGAAATTGTAACAGAAACTAAATTTCTTGGAGTTTTTATTGATGACAAATTAAACTGGAAATCTCACATAAATTATGTAAAAAGTAAACTGTCAAAAACAATTGCAATTCTGTACAAAGTCCATTACTTCCTTTCTCAAAATACACTAACCACCATTTCCATATATGACATACTGTATTGAGGTTTGGGGAAACACATATATGACAAATATTCATTCAATAACTTTACTGAAAAAGAAAGCCATCAGACTCATCAGTAACAAATCTTACTATACGCACCAACAAACCCACTTTTCATTCGTTTAAATATCTCGAAGTTCAGCGACTTAGTCAACTACATCACAATACAAATGACGTTTAAAGCTGCACACAAACTTCTGCCTCATCATGTCCAGACTCTGTTCCAAATGAAGGAATCAAGCCTGAGAGGTACTTTATTATTAAAAAAGCCAAAGATGTTAAAAAGTCACTGTGTATCCATTAAAGGTGTCAACATATGGAATAGTTGTCCAGAAAATATAAGATTATGTTCTAATGGTTAGTTTTAAGAGACGTTACAAAGAAAATATAATTTTTCTTACAGTAGGGAAAATTAAGTTAAAACATTATAATTTGTTATTATTATTATTTGATTTGATTTGATTTGTATGACCTTTGGATGTATGTAGCACTTTTCTTTTTTGCTGTATAGAATTACGTTAAGATTCTATACTACTGTATGTTTGGTGTTCTGGTGATTTTCTAAGGTAAAGGGGGAGGTGACCATTATAAGCTTTGCTTCTGCCTACATCCTGTCAGACACAGAAATCAACTGGATTATGTTTGTTTATATTGTTTAATTGCACTGTTTGTAGTATTGTACTGTGCTGAATAAACTTACTTACTGACTTATGGAGTTCAGGGACTTGCCATGGAAAAACTGCCTCACTACATTTAGAGCAAACATACTAGACAGTCACAACATAATCAAACATGATGTAGGTAAGGGGGGGAGCTCCCAGCGACCACGCGAGGCCGCCGCAAGAGTGCAGCCACAGCGTTATCGCCCAAGAGAGGAGCGAGTGACAAGTAACAAGGAGGAACGTTGAAGCTGGGTGGGAGGTGTGCGCGTATCTGTAGAATGTTGTGTCTGCAGTCCGTGATTCCATGGCCTTCTCCCAGTCAGCCGTGATTGTCCCTCGTATGTTACAGTGTTAATTTTGGCGTGAAATTTTAATTTAATTTTAGCCTTTTGACTAAAATTCTTTTTCATTTTAGTCTAGTTTTAGTCGTCCAATTCATTGTAGTTTTAGTCTAGTTTTAGTCGACTAAAATAGTTCAGAATTTTAGTTGACTAAATATAAAATAGGCATATTTCCTTAATATTAATATTTTTTCCTCTGGCGCAATTATTTTACATTTCTTTAAATGAATTGGGGTAACACTTTACTTTTATTAACATTAGTGCATTATTAAGTATTACATAAACAAATGGGCCCTTTATCAACGTTCCCAATATTGTTAATGACCCCAATTATAAGACACACCTTTCCAAGACTAATCTTCAGAAAAAAATAATAAATTCACTTTTAAAATAAACAATTTTTGTAGAAAATTTGAGGAAGTAGTTTAAATATTATCTCATTTAGAGATCTTTAATATTTTCTTATTAATTCAATCACAAAGGTCTGTAATGAATATTCTAGTGTGTGTTGAGTTCTGTCAGGATGACACTAGTGGTCCTGAGCAAATAAATCCCATAATAATGCAAACTGTCAGAACTTTGCTCATGACATGTCAGATCAAAAGTCTGCAGGTTTAACTCACAGAGTCTGATCAGCTGTTCTCACGCTGCGGTCCGTCTCCTCCCACAGAACGTGATCGCCACAACGCTCCGTCTTCGGTCATTTCCCTCCATGACTCCATATTTCCTGTCTCCCTGACAGCTGTTTGATGCCTCTGCAGCATTCACCACCATTATCTTAAAGTTAGCGTCATAACTCCGCCTCTGTTCTGTTCATTTGACCCACTTTTAATAAAGTCTGTTCCTGTCGCCTTGCTGTTTACAAACTCGGCGCGTCTCAACAAGGCGGACTCTGATTGGTTCCTTTCTCATCTACTTCCGCCTGTTACATTTGCTGATTGGTTCCCTTCTCTATTCCCGCCTGCTCCGATTGCTGATTGGTTCTTTGATATGTTCGTCACATTCTTCCCGTTTTCTGATTGGATTTCGTCACTGTCAATTCTCGTCTCGTCTTTCGTTCCTGACGAAAAGCTCCGCCGATTTAGTCTTCGTCTTTTTCCGTTTCATATTTTTGAATTTCGTTTAGTTTTCGTTCGGTAAAATATATTCGTGACGAAATAAATAATGAAAATATTTCATCTACGAAATTAACACTGGTATGTTATAAGCGAGCACAGCTAACTGAACCCGAGATCACAGTCTCATGTAGAGAGAGAAGGGAGAGGGAAGGGAGGGGGCGAAGCCGCCAGCTGGATCCTCTCTAGGGGAGTTTGAGATCAGACCCCATTAGAACTCTGAACCTCTATGAGAATCATTTTCTGACAGTTATCCTTAATTTCTGCCTTCAGTTCCTCCTTTTTTGTTTGACCTTTGACCTTAGGGAATCCCACACATGGTAGTCTGTTGGATCGCAGTCTAAACTTTGTGGTGCCACTCATCCTGCTTCATGAGAGCAGGAGCCACATCCTCCAGGTGATGTTTGGCTCTGCAGCTTTTATGAGATGCTGCTTCGTCTGGGTGGAAGATGAAGTCGTGGTCAGAGAGAAGTCCATGAAAATGAGATCAGGAGGACAGAATCTGGAAACAGATCAATCATAATTTGACTCTAAGCAAAGCTGGGTAAAGATATAAAAGTAAAATGTTCAAGAAATGTTTTGAATATTTGTTTTTTGAAGCACGAATTCTGACGTTAAAGTTTGGTTTAAATCAAAGGAGGTCAATCCTGGTCCCCGAGGGCCACAGTCCTGCATGCTTTAGGCGTTTCTCTGCACCTGATCTGAAGTAGTTGTGATTCAGAAGCTTCTGATGGCCTTGGAGGTCACAGAAGAGGTTATTCAACATTTAAATCTGGAAACCAGCCCTCAAGGACCAGGACTGACCAAGAATAAAAAGCCTGATCAAACAGAAATCTGCTGAAACACAACTCTTAACCTCCTGTTATTTGTGTCGCTCTTCTCCTCCTCCTCCAGTCTTCCTTCCCTCCTGATATTTCATCTCTTTTGTCCTTCATGAATTCATTCAGCTCCGGTCTGGTGAAACGTGTCCTGCAGCATCACTTCCAGAGGGTCAGCTGTTTCTCCTCATCGTGTTTATAAAAGGATGCTTCATCATTATTGTATCATGCATCCGGCCAGCAGCCTGCAGGCTGTAACCATTGAAGCCACATCGACTCTGACCCACACAGTTTGGATCCCAGCAGAAGCTTTAACCTCAGAGTCTAAAACTACCATTAAACGTCAGCTGAGGAGCATCAGCTGATTGTCTGGCCCTTGGTGTTTTGGATCACATCAAGCGTGATGTCACAGCTTCCTGAAGCTAAATGTTTCGTACTCTGAGACCGAGTGTAATCAGCTGTGTGCGTCGCCTGATGTGATGAAACGTCACTCCTCCTCTTCTACCACTGACAGCTGGACTGACTGAGTATTTTCACACAACTTTTTCACAAAATATAAACAAAAACATCAGAGTGAAGTTCTTCTAAAATACTAAACAAACATCCTGAATCTAAGAGACCTATCCAGCTCTGATTGTTATTGATGACATGTGAGAGTTAAAGACAGCGGCAGCCCGTCAAATGGGATTCAATTGGAATCACAAAATAGTTTTAAAAGAACCACGAAAATTAAACTAAAGGATCTATCCACTACACATACTAGTGCTGTGTATAATCTGCATTTAGGTGTAGTTTTAAAATGTTCTCTCACTTTTTTTTACCAGACTAAAAGGTGATGTACTTCCTGTTTCTTTGGGGGTCTTCTGCATGCTTCGGGTGCACAAATCTTTACCAGACCTACGCTATAACTGGTTCATGCGCACTGGAACCTCCTTCAATACAAAGTATAGGAGAGCCTTGGGGCTCCTGCAGCATGAGCAGAAGACCTCAGATCAGGACGTTGACCCAAACTCTCTAAGTACCTCGTGGAGTTTTTTATCATGGAGTAAACTAAATGGATATTTATTCAAAGGATACTTCTTGACAGCTTGTGACAACCCTGCTGACTGATTCATGTGTCCTGATTTAATCAACTCGATAGTGAGTCATTTGGTTTATTTCTGTTGCTGAGTTCTCCCATTCAGCCCTATAGGGCCTAGCTAGCCCTACGAGCCTATGAGATCATGTAGGAGCCATTAGCTCATTGACCATTAGTGATTTTATTCAGTAAACGGTGACAGGTCTTTGTTATCGCTGTGGCCGAACATTAGAGGAACACTTAAACTGCCCTAGTGGTGAGATGTGGTTTTTTTTTTTTGCACATAGCTCAGTAGGTAGAGTGTCCGGTCGGGCAGCCGGAGGGTCGCCTGTTTGATTCCGGCTCCAGCTAGGTTACATTGTCGTTGTGTCCTTGGGCAAGACACTTCTTGTCTACTGGTGGTGGTCGGAGGGAATTGGTGGGCGCCGGAGCAGCTGAGGCTACAACGTAGTTTATCACCACCAGTGTGTGAATGTGTGTGTGAATGACAGTTTGTGTTGTACAGCGCTTTGGGGAGTGTACAACACTCTAGAAAAAAGCGCTCTATAAATGCAGGACATTTACCATTTATTCTGAGAGGTTTCTTCAACTCAGAAATCACAGCTGATCCTGAACATTTAGAACAAAATGCTAAGTTTTATTCAATAATATTAAAGTATTTTAATTAGGTATCGGTATGGCTCAATACCAATACTGATACCATATCCTCGTACTCATTAAAGTTAACCGATACCGATGCAGTAGCTCTGACTGCGGTCAGAAGGCTTCACTGACTGGTCAGTTCTGCTGTAGTTTTCTAGATCGGTGGCTAGGGGGAGCTGTTGAGCTAAAGAGGAACAGTGTGGTTAGGAGAGGAAAACTAATAATTTCACAGAAAATGTTGACTTTTCACCTAATATTTTAGTTTTTTGATCATTTTTATTAATATTTTATTTTTTTATCTAATTCACCCTCATTTGCTGTAACAAGCAGAGAAGAAAATAGAACCTGTCTTCTAATTCATTGCTTTTTTAGAAGTATCGGTATCAGTATTCAGTATCAGCAAGTACTCAGATCCAATATCGTATCGGTTTGAAATAAAGTGGTATCACTGCATCCCTAGTTTTAACCTTCAATAACAACCAAAAAAGCCCAATACATTTAAAGTACAAAGAACTGAAGGTTTGTAAAGGTGACGGTAAATACAAAATATAACAAAACCAACAAATATAAAACATCAGTAAATTAATTTTAACATCCTCTGATCTTAAAGAATTGGGTTTTATTTTATTTTTTATGTGATGTTTAACCTTAAAACTAAATTATAACCTAATTTTCACAAACTGAGGATGAGTTGATAAATCTGACACTTTAGTACATTTTTTCTTTTCTAAGCAATAAAATATGAATCGATTTCAACAGTCACCGAATAAAATCTAAAGAATCCAATAAAAACTGGATTCTGATATTTTCTTCTCAGTGGTTTTACACCTAAAGGTTTTTAATGTAATGAAGGAAAATCTGAATGTCCACCATGATGACTTAGTTTAACTCGTAACTCTGACTTCAGACTGACGGGGACACACATTAGCAAGAACAAAACACGGATCATTAGTTGGTTTTACACTGATTTGGTGCATAAGTTTTAAATCTGGCCTGGTCACATGGCGTTTATGATGTAATTAGTAAAATCATCAAATTTAGATAATTGCTCCCCAACTCCTCCTAAAGGTTATTTCTCACAAAATTATAAAAGTTCCAGATACCAAAAATAAAATCTAAAATGATGTTTTTTCGTAAACTTTCAGACATAATTCTAATAATTCATAATTCTCATGACAAACACGAGGCTCTGAGATTCACAAGAAGAAGAAGAACCTCGCAGGAAACTCCTTCTTTTACAAACACCTTCCTCACGTTGTCGCAGCTCGTTGACGTTCTGAGTTTAATTCTTCACAAGCTGCTGCATAAGATTAAAAATCATCTAATTATAATCACATCCTAACGTTGTTTTTATCACTTCCTATAAAACCAGGTAACACAATCAGCCATTAAAGCCTGATGACAGAAATAAGATGCTCTGTTTTTCATCAGGGAAGAAATTATTTTAAGATTAAAGTAGTGAAACATCTGGATTTCTAATAAAGCATGACGTTCTAAAACAGAATCCTTTAATCCACATCACGTGCACCTTCTGCACAGAACATGTGCACAAAGACAATGCATGACTACGGTGTTTTGATGGATGGTTGTTTAGCGCGCCGTAGCGTCCCTTTCACCTCGTTTATCTTGTGTAAATGTGACGCGCGCGTGTGTGTTTGTGTCCAACCTCATTAAAGGCCGTCTCAGCTCAAGGTGCAAGCGTTTTAAAAAGAGCATTCATATTGAAGACTCGACTTTATGTCGTGTTTACTAGTTAATGCATTTTAAAAATGAGGAAAGCTGTTCTCAGCTTGATTTGCTTACAGAGCTTCCAGGTCACATAACGCTGTAATAAAAGAAACGAGTGGATCTTCCTGTGCAGTGAGAATACAGGTAACACATAAAAACAAACAAAAACCACCCCATGCTGCATGTACGGACATTTAATCTGGGTAAAAATAGATTTGAATATTCATTTTAATATTCTGGTCCTGCCCTCTTAATGCTATGATGGCATATTTGGGCATTTCAGAAAAAAAAAAAAGAAAAAAACTATTAAACACCTGGTTAAATTTTCAGAATAAAGCTCAAATGTTGAGAAAAATGAACTAATTCAACAACAGCCTGATGAAGTGAATCACTGTGATTCAGAACCCACCTTTATTTGTTCTGTTTGTATTACTATTACCGTATTGACCCGAATATAAGACAAGGTTTTCTTCATTGAAAATAATGTGAAGGGGGGGGGGGGGGGG
>SSNR01000105.1:818724-842876 GCA_006937965.1 Callopanchax toddi | reverse complement strand
GGGGGGGGGGGGGGGGGGGGGGGGGGGCTAGTTTTTTGGGGTCATTACACGACCAAACCAGCAGAGGGTGCAAGACCTGACTGTGGGACTTGACAGCGTGACAAAACAGGACTATTCCACCTGACCATGACCATGTGACAGAGAGACAAGACAAGGAGCTTAAATACATGAGGAGGCAATCAGGGAGACAAGATACACCTGTGGGGGATTATCAGAGGCACACAGGGCAGGACATGAACATGAAGAAACATGAACCAGACAAAACTAAAACTATCAGACATGATGAATAAATGGAAAGTTAAACATAATGCACCGGACTAGATCACACATGGTAAACTAACAAAACTGATCAGGGACAACACGAGATCAAACGCCAGACGTGGATCATGACATCATCATCACTGGGGTTATGGATGAACTTTTATTTTTTTTTAAAGGAGCTGCTTGGTGCGCCTTTGTGGACCGGTGCTGTCATGCGAAACAATGTTTCAATGTTTGGGGATTCTCTTTGTTGCGACACCTAAGTGTGCGTCACTAATTAGCTTCCCCAATAGATCTGATGGGTTCATGTCGCTATGCTCTCTGACATCGTTTTAAATAAAGAGCCGTTCTGTTTCAGCCAGCGACTGAGTGTTGTTGAGAAGTGACGTCACAGGTGCTTTCACAGCCACGATCACGCAGCCCCTCCTCCTCCCACCCCAAATTCACGGCGATGTGGTGCGTACCAAACATCAGCGCCAGGTGCTCCCCTGAGTACCTCAATAAAATATGTGCACCCCTGGTTATAACGATTTCATTTGGTTTAGACGTCTTCATCGGTTGCATGATATGTGCAAAAACAGTTGCTATTGCTATTATTTTGGGTAAATACTGTAGTTTTATGCAACATGATGCCTCTCCTGTCTGCAAAGATGTGCATGAGTGTGTGTGTGAAGCGTTTATTGAAATAAATTTTACTCTTTTATTTAGTTTTTAGGATACGTAGCCTGTAGCATCAGCCAGGGGGACTAGAAGCAGAAATCAACTCCTGGCTGTAACTTCTTACATTTTTCTTTTTGTTGTTGATCTAGAATGTTTATGAACATCGTCCCTTTTGAACACATAAAAAAACTTAATGATCTTCAATATGAGGTCTTTACTCACACAGAAATATCCACAAAGGAACTCACACAGCTTCCTTCAGTCCTTCACAATAAAAGTCTCAAACACAAACCTCTAAATATCAAACGCTTCAAAAAAAATAGTTTGTGGTATTATTGTTTTCTGATCAAACTCAGCCTGAACTACAATCTGACATTATACAGGTTGTGTTCAGCTCAAACGCCAACTCATTTAGAACTTCTGAATATTCAGACAAATCACAAGATTAAAAGTTACTAGAAATACTTTAAACCAGCAGACATTTTGACCTATCAGAGATGGGGAAGCACGAGGACTGAATCCCAGCCGTTTTAACCAGCATGCACTGCTGCAGGGGTGGAAGAAGCCCTCGTTACCTGTGCTTTCCCTACTGCTATGGAAGGAAGGGACATGATGCAGCACACCGGGCTTTAGACACAACTTAATATAATTAAAATACACTTAATTTCAAAGAATCAATAAGAAACGGAGAAAGTAATCAATCAACACAAATCAGGGGAACTGAAAACGAGATCCTGGTTTAGGGGAATCAAAGAAACAAGAAATACATGAACAAGAACACGACCCTAACCCTAAAACACATGATGATATTTCAGGTGTCTCAGATTTATCGTAAATCGTAAAGGTTAAATTTCAAAGTGACATTACTGTAAATCTAAAAAGAAACTCTCAATTCTCCTTAAATGATTCAACTCATCCAGCTGCAGAGGAGCTGCCACATCAGGCCCAATAAAGTCACAATGAAATGGAAATAAGCTGCATGTCTCTAACCAAATACATAAAACATGCACTTTTATCAGTGCACAGCCTTACAGAGGAAAACAGGAAGTCAGCACAGACATGCTGAGTGTTTACGGAGCACTTCTCTTTCATCCCTCTTTTCTCATTTCTTCATTCTGCTGCTGCCTGAGTGTGAATGAGGTCCATCCATCTCCCAGGGATTTATAATTACAAAGGCCCTGCCTTCCATCTGAAGCAGCCAATACTCCCATCATTACAGTGTGTGTGCATGCCCATCACCCACCCTAACAGCACCACCTCCACTCTCTGCAAATCACGCTCTGCATCGGCCGTCAGCTGCTCTGAGCCGCAGCAAGAAGCCTGAGGCGTGCACGCACATGCACGCACACACGGCTGCTGTTTAAAGGTGCATGTGTGTCTAATAATGTCTTAATGGCACATTTAGAGATCAATAAGATCCCATGTTTGAAATGAGGATTAACAGGACACAGACTGCAGTCTAAAGACAGATCTGCTTTTTGCTGTAGTGAAGGCAGAAATCTAGATGACAGTTATTAAAGTCAAGGGTTCGGTCCGAAAGGCCAAAAGTTTTCAACAGAGGGGAGAAATCTGGAGGTATCCAGGCAACAGCAAGAGCAGGTTACACCATCTAAAATACTTTCTCTAAAATTTCCACAAACACACACAGAGAGACACATGTCAAACTGCCATTTTGAGAATGAGCTGATTTTCTACTTTCAGTAAAGGCTTATTTTTTGAAGGAACACTGTAGAAACACAGTTACCAAAAATTCAGAACACACACATGCAAATGATTGTATGGCATCTCTAAATAACACACAAACTGTTTTTTTTGTGCTAAATATGTATTATAATGTACAGTCAAAGGTAAAGAAATATAGCAGAATCCTTTAATTTAAATGCAGTGTCATTCATTGCCCTGCTATATATGGAGAAAATATGCAATCTAGTGGAAAATAGTAGAAACTAAACATTGAATGTGTGACTGGTCTGGGAACCCAGACAGAATAATATATTTTTTTAAATTATGCTAATATTTAGGCTTATTAGAAAAACATGATTTACATGGAAGTCAATGGCACAAAAAATGCTGAAAGATGCTTAACTGTACAAACTAATTTCAGCATTATATTAAAGGGAGTAAGGGATTTAAAAAATTATTTTTGGTAATTCCCTCAAAAATACACATCCTCCCAAAAAATTAGATAAATTGCATTAGCGTAGCCAAAATTATTCACAAAAATACACATGCCTGCGCAAAAAAATGCACTAAGGTCATTGATAACTCTTTTATGTTCTCTTGTTGTTGTTTAACGATTTTAAATTGTAATGATATTTTTGTTTGTTTTATTGATTTTATTTGTTGTCTTTTGATCATGCTTGGTTCTGTTTTGTGAAGCACTTTGTGATTTTTTTTCTGTGAAAGGTGCTATAGAAATAAACTTTACTTACTTACTTACCTCCCAAACTTATTTAGCCGCGCACCTCCTCCTATGTCTCAACCATGTTGACGCACCCCCAATCCCCCTATGGGTACCTTTCACATTAGAACTAATTCCCGGTACCTAGAAATCAATACCGTTACTTAACGGTAACGATTTTTGATACTTTTGAGTGTTTAATAATTAAATATCTTTTTATATTAAATATATTTATTAATATTTAACAATATGTAACAAATAATGATAAATAACATACAACTGTTTGTATTTTATCATCGTAGTGTTGTACAAAACTCTTCAATATGAAAACCTTTAACCAGCTGCTGAGTGTTTTCTAAATGATGCAACAATTCAAACCCAGCTCCATGAACTCCTATTTGCCCTCTGATGAGGAGACCATGTATTATAAATGTTCAGCCATAATGATAACACGGACATGTCGCTGTTTAATGAATAAAATCATCAGGACTAAAGCTCGTTAGCCTAGCCTCTAGCTCATCAGCGGTTTAGACGTTCAGCTGCATTTTTAGTAAAACAAACAAAGCAAACGACTCACCAAGGAGTTGATTAAATCAGGACACGATATGGAATCAATCAGCAGGGTTGTCACAAGCTGTCAAGAAGGATTCTTTGACTAAAAACCATTTGATGAGGTAAATGTTTCAGCAGCAACAACATCACCCTGGAACTAATAGTAAAGTTCATCCCTCCACAATAATATGATGCTCAGAGGAGTTCACATGAATAACAGAAAAAAGACCCAGAGTTCATCCAGATACTATCCCACGGCTCCACACAATAACGATAGGAAATGTTTATTTACACATCTTTATTGTGTGGGGAAAAAAAACACTGTAATTGTGTAAATATCACCATCACATAGCAGCAGGTGTGCACCCCCAGCCATTTAGTGTTCTTATTTTTACCGCGGTCCAGTTGATTAGTCCGCTTATATTGTTGGTAAATCAGCCTTAATGAATCCAGTCTGGTCGAGGTGAACTACACGAGGAGTTATTTATTTATTCCACTCGTCATTGCCTTGCAGGTGATTTTGAGATCCACGTTTACAGGTGACACAGGATCAGGTTAAAGGAACGGATTGATCACCTGACTCAGGTTCAGGGTTGAATTTCTTAATTGTATCACTATTACATTATTATGGTGCTGTATTTTCTTAACATCAAAGTAAAGGAATCATTCTAATTTTATGAAAGGATGCTTGACTGTTTTCTTTGCTTCAGTCTCTTTTTTATTTAGTTTATTTAGTTTTAAATAATTGGGTCTTCAACTGCTTTTTAAACAACAGCCGCACTAGATTAAGATAAAGCTTTCGACAGGATTAACTGGAAATTCTGATTAGCAATCTACAAAATTCTGATTTGGTTAATCTTCCAATCAATTAATAATACTAAACCATTATCCCGTAAGATCTCAGGCACTGGACCAACTGGACCAACCCCCCCAATCTAATAATCCACCAGACCAGCAGAACAACCAGTAATACCTACAGGCCTGAAGTGTCTGCAACCCTGGAGCCACATGGGGCTCTTCAGCACCTCTGAAGTGGCTCTCTGTAACATTTCTTGCAATGTGCGTGGACTTCTTTCAGCAGAATGACACTAATATTACAAAAGCTTCCTGCATGAGTTGGTTTTTAAATCAGAAACTTTGACTTGTTTGTGTAAGCGTATTGACATTGTCCTGACAAATAACATTGGTCCGTTTAAAACACAATAACTCTGAGTGATGATTGTAGATTTTTGAAGAAGCAGGAATATGTCCAACACACCTCATGGGAGGAGAAGTGGAGGTGGAGGAGGAATCTAAATACCTGGGTGTTCACCTGGACAGCAGACTGGACTTCTGGAGGAAGCTGAGATCCTTCAGTTTTCACAGCCAGATGTTACAGATGTATCAGTCTGTTGTGATCTGACCTGTTGGAGCAGCATCAGCATTTAATTAGATTCTCCTTCTGAGTAGCTGTTGCTTGACTCCAACGTGAGAATTTCTCATTAATTCTCCGTCTGAGACACTCTGACTGCTGTCTGCTGCAGATAAGATGCTGACTCATCATAACTGCTCGACACAACCCGACTTGAAAAAAACACTTTCCAAGAAAAACCCAGAAATGAGCCGAAAAAAAGCCTCTGCTGAAAATTTCAGTGTGAAAACCAACACTATGGAGACGGGTCCAATGGAGTTCAGACCGTTATTGGATCCCACAGTGAGCAGAACCAACCTGAACATCCTGCTCTTCAAACCCAGACAAAAATCTGAGACAATCTCACATCTAAAATACGAAAACACACGTTATCATCAACAGAACTATCAGAGAAAGCGCCTGGAGGTGTGTGTGTGTGTGTGTGTGTGTGTGTGTGTGTCTACAGTCAGGTTAGGAGGCTAAGTGGTGATAAAAACACAGATCCTTCCATCTGAACTGTTTCCTGACCTTATTAGGAGGTGTTAATGTGTGGAAGCTACACACACATTTCAGTAGGGAAAAAATTAGCGTGTGTGCGTGTGTGTGTGTGTGTGTGTGTGTGTGTGTGTGTGTGTGTGTGTGTGCGAGAGAGAGAGAGTGGGTGAGAGGAGGGCATCCTCTCAAACATCCAGGAGACACGTCAAGTCCTCTCTAAGATATTATTTACTAATAAACTATCTCAAGTCCTTAAACACACTCTTTGGTTCCCTCTCAAAATGCTAATTGACACCCCCACCACCACACACACACACACACACACACACACACATAGCTCCCCTCCACCCAGTCAGTCGTCCACCCACCTCTCCATCCAGCCATAGACCTCCAGAGCTCTGAGCGCATAAACTACACCTTTTATGGATGCTGCTCATGTGGCACACACACACACACACACACACACACACACACACACACACACACACACACACACACACACACACACACCTCCCCTCTCACCCAGTCAGTCGTCCACCCACCTCTCCATCCAGCCATAGACCTCCAGAGCTCTGAGCGCATAAACTACACCTTTTATGGATGCTGCTCATCTGCCACACACACACACACACACACACACACACACACACACACACACACACACACACACACACACACACACACACACACACACACACACACATAGTCCCCTCCACCCAGTCAGTCGTCCACCCACCTCTCCATCCAGCCATAGACCTCCAGAGCTCTGAGCGCATAAACTACACCTTTTATGGATGCTGCACAAGACACACACACACACACACACACACACACACACACACACACACACACACACACACACACACACACACACACACACACACACACACACACACACACACAGTCAGATTGTTAGATAAACAGAAAGTTGGTCAAACGGAGTCGATAAACCTGGGAGAAAAGGACGAGTCTGGAAACTCGATCAACATCAAGCCTTGAGATTTAAAAAGACCAAACCCACGACATCATTCTGAAGATTTTGTATTTCCAGGCTGTTTCACCGTCTACCTGGGAACAGAACTGAAGCAACACAATCTTTTTGCTTATTGCTCGTAAACTCATTTACTGGAATTGATTTTCTCCATAAACTAAGTTTGTTCATGCCTGTTTGATATGTTGATGGATAAAAGCAGGAATTTTTGCAGCGATTAAATTTTTAAACCAACAGCCGTGACTGATGTGTCAGAAACAGCAGCTGGATTGATTTTGTGTTTTTGAGGGATGCCATCGCCTTCTAATGAAGAAACATTGATTTTGTTTCAATCTTTTTATCACAGAGAGAAGCTTTTCAGAGATTGGATTTTGGTGCAGCAGCATTTCAGAGCAGAAGTGATATTTTCTCTCTCGGGGAGCAACAAGGCTCAGGTTTGTCCAAATAAAGAGTTGGAATCAAAGGGAGATGAGAAACTTCCTGGAAAAAGTAAAATATAGATGAAAAAAGATGTGGAGTGTGAAAATAAAGCAGCTGAACTTTTTCTCTAGATATTTTTATTAAATTCACAATAAAAATAAAAAGAATCTAAATGTGTTTTCTGTAGTAGAAATGTTGGGCAATGTGACAGAAATATGTGAAATTACTCCTGATGTTCAGTGATTTGTTTTTATTTATAAATTTGAAGCTAAACAGGAAAAAAGTAGCATAAAGAAAACAAACCTGTCAACATGCAACACGCTGCTGCTGAGGGCTCAAAATAACTGGGTTAGTTTTAATAACTCTGTAAAGCTGCTCGACCTCATCTGGAAAACAAATTAGCTTATGTCTCTTAACAACATTCAAACATAGTGTAGCTGTAAATATATTGTGGCGATAACAACCACAAAAAAACACGAAATAAATCAATAAGGTGGTTTCCTCGCAGTTCTCTCAAAACCTCAGTAACTCAGATGTTTTGGACCAAAAGCAACTTTTGGACGATCCGGCTGTCTATCTCCTGAAGCGCCTCACTTCCTCACTGCTTGGATCCTCTATTAATGCTGCTGGAGCATTTTAAATCAGAACATCCCGGAAGTGAGAGAAGGACAGAAACAGCTGTTAGCGCTTCAATTTTAGGAAAAAAATACCAAAGTCCCAAAAAGAAGAACACCTTTCAGCTAGCAGCAAACTAAAAACATTTTGACGTATAAAGAGGAAAAACCAGGGGGACGTTAGCATAGCGTTTCAACGGCTGGTGTTTATTGTTACTGTGGCAATGCGCGGTCATGTCCGGAGGAGGCGGGGCATAAGGATTATGGCCGACGTGAGGGGTGAGAGCTCCGAGACGTGTTTGTGTAAAATAGCTAGCGATAGCTTGTTTGCAGATTAACTAGAGCAGCTTTAACTCATCTGTATTTTGTGTTTGGCCTCACATTCGTAAAAATCTGAACATAAAATTGTTCAAGTGTCTCTGCATCCACATCTGATGGAGGACTAGATTCTACCACATGGAGTCAGAGCCACAGGCGGTCCCCGGGCTAGAGTCTAAAAGTCAAATATTCATGCTCTGTTTTAACCATTTTAACATTTTATTTATCGACCCTCGTATCTCAATTTTCCACCTTTTCCATGTTTTTCACAAAGCAGCTCTATTGGTCATCTTTCAGGAAGAGGTTTGGAGATACAAAACTTTATTTGTGTAGCATTATCAAATACTATGCTATAACCTCTGAACTTTGACCCCTGTTGGCCATCACAAACAATAATCCATCTTTTTCCCAATAACTTGGATTAATAATGACTTTTTATTATGTTTTAACCTGAATCAACATTCTTCCAAGGGGTCAGTCGTGTCAGAAGACCCCACAGGACTCTCTTTAGTTATAATAACTCAAAGACTCTTCAGTGTCTCCTTCTAAAGGACACTACTTTAATTAAACTGTTCAGAAATGTCTTTAATATGATTAATGCATCTTCTTCCACAGTATTTTGAATGTTTGATCCAGCTTCAGTATTATTTCATATTTTACTTTGCTAAAAGGTTAAATCCATATTATTCATGTTCATTCCTTATTAAGGTAACTGTCCCTTTAAGGGCTTGAGTCACGTGATCTTGCTAAACTCGTCCCTCATAGGTCCACGTAGATATGACTCCATCTTAAGTGCTTCCACTTCCTGATAGAGGGAGTGCTCCGTTTCCTACACGGAGACAGACCAGCTGAGCTGTCAACCTTTACACAGCTACGCCATTTTCCTAAGGTGCCGGCTCCCCCGTACGGCACAGCCCCGTGAGCCGATGATCATTGCCCTTTCCCCCTGAGGTCCGACAACACCTGTCCGCCTCTATCCGACATGGGAAAAGAAGCCACAGCTCTGTTAGCTCCAGATGCTAACCACCAGCTGAGATGTTTCTCCTGACTGCGTATCCAGGACAAGCCCGGTCGCTCCGAGGCGGCTCCGGCCCCCAACGGGCTCCCGACGGTCGAGAAGGAGTTCCACCTTCCAGCGGTCGTCCAACCTACACCGGAATTGATCCACGGAACGCCGAAACCGTAAGAAACCCATGATGTGGTAAAAGTTGAAGGCCTGTTGATAAAGCTAACATTCCACATAGCTTGCATCAACTAACTCTCCTCCATTTAATCCTTAAACTAAATTAAGATAAAACGCCCCTAGTAGTCTAAAATACCACAGACTCAAGTCATTAAAGTTTGAATTAAAGATTCAAATTAGAACACAATACCATCGTGTTGACCAAAAGCTTAAACACCTGCTACCTCATGCTATCCGCTAACTGTTGTAATGTCTGTTCGTCTCTCTTTTGATATTAAAACTTCTAAAGCCTAATTCCGACTCAGACTTCTACCCGTCAGTATTAAATACATAATCTACTCCCTGTGACATCAGAATGAACCTAGAGTACCTGTGAAACCATTATTTTAGTCAAGGTGTCTGAGCCAAACCAGGTCAGTGTAAAACCGACAAAAACTAACCTAATAATCTCACAGAAGTGTGTGTGCCAGTTATAAACTAAAAACAGAGTTTATAAAACGCTACACTTGACAGCGACACAGATTTGACATCTGAAGGACTCTGATGTAAACACCTGGTTTATGGTGACCCCAAAAAGGGATGAGAGAAATGATAACTCAGCTGTTTATCACTCATGTTTTTCTAATATCATGTTATTGTTACAAACAGTAGGTTGAGTAAAAAGCTATCAGTTGTTTTTAAAAAGGAAAAACTATGAGCTGTGAAAGTTCCTCAGATCAGCAGCAAAATGTCTGAAAAAAACCAACTCTTAACTCATTTATGCCCCCTGAACTGACCTACATGTTTTCACATCTTGTTGGAGTTTGATTTTTATTATTTTTTTTGTCGTGTTGTGTAACCGTTTTCATTTTTTAATAGGCAAGAAAAACATCACGCTGGGATCTGATATAGAAACAAAGATATAGTTTTCCACTAGTGACATAAAAACCTCCTGGCACAGATTGTAAAATAAACATGAAAGACTTTAGATCCTATTTCAATTTACAGGATGAAGGACCGACCATCACGGAGGAATTTAAATTATAGAGACACCTCAGACTAATCACTGATACACACTCGATAGATGCACCAAACGATGCACTCAGAATTGTTTCACAGAGATAATTAGGTGTAATAAAATGTGGAATAATGAGAATGATAACATTTTAATGAAGATAGCTCAGTCAGGCAGAAAAACAATCTCAGAGGAAAGAGAGGAGCGTTTACAGACCAGTGGGTCAGCAGCGTCATCGTCAGCTTTGTTTTTAGTTCAAATGTGTGTCAGTGGACGTTTACACTGTGAAGAACATTCCCCTCATCAAACCACCCGGAGGAGACGGTGGCCCGGAAGGTCCAACAAAACACAAAACTTACAATACAGCAACAAAAGCTATAAAGGAAGTAAAACATAAAATGATATGAAATAGAAGTTGTGCTTAAAGAGAAGTTACAATAATAATTTAAAGGCATAACATGTTGTTTTGGCTTGTTTTTAGCTCCCCCTGGTGTCCGTTTTAAATCACTGCTGTAAAAACGTTAGCATTGTTTCTGCTCAGAAAGCCCTAAATCTACCTGTTAAATGTCTCCTCAGCCTTCACTGCTTTCTACTGGAGCGGTTCATCACTCAGTCAAAGAAATCAGCTGTGTTCAAGCAGGGAGAGATGGGAAAAATCAGGAATCATGAGCTAAAACCACTCTGGAGCTAGCATAACAGCTAGCCACATTGGGTTAGCCTAACCCTCGTGAGATACGTGACTTTGTGAGACTTCAGGGCTCCGGACCAGAGACTCAGAAGTTAAAGCAGATGGGGCTGAGGGACTTTTATTAACCCTGTGAAGCAGGCGTGCCCAAGTCCAGTCCTCGAGAGCTACTCTGCTGGAAACTTTAGATGCAGCCTTGCTCAAACACACCTGAATTCCCTCATCAGCAAAGCATTCAGCTCTGCAGAGGCCTGGTAACGAGTCTTTACTTTGATTCAGGTGTGTTGGAGAAGGGCTGCTTCTAAAAGTTCCAGGATACCTCAAGGACTGAACTTGGGCACTAGTGATGCGCGGGTCAGGGTTTTTATCGACCCGCGGGTCCTGCACATTTGACCCGCATCGCTGCGTCTATTTTTAGAACCCGTCCCGCCTCATTAAAAACACGTTATATTGACTGAAAGCCTTTTATTTCGTCTGACCGTCTCCAAAAAAATGTTTTTTACCGTCTCTAAAACGTGCTTATGCAAAGTTTGCAGCGTACATAATTTCTCTGTCACGTTTTCTTTTATAAATCCTAAAGTTTCCGACCCGGTTTTTTTGTTTTATAAATTTTATATAAAATATAACAAATTATAAACATATATTTGTTTTATAAGTTTTACAAATGAGGCCACAGCGGTTGCAGAGCGAGAACCAGAGGTCTGTCAGCCTGCCATTACAGCTGCATTCTCTCTGTCAGACAGACACAATAATGGAAAACTTGGCTGGAGGGATGTATTTCTCGGCTGATCTAGGAATGCCTTAGGATTCCCGGAGGAGCCGTCCAAGGTGGCTGGGGAGAGGGAAGCCTGGCAGTTGTTGCCCTCCTGATCCGACCTAGGATAAGCGGAGAATGACGGACGGACGGAAATTTTTTCGATAACGCAACCCCTGATTTGAACCCGCCCCGCACTGAAGGTAAAAATTTATTAACCCAACCCGACCCGCGGGGTAAAAGACAACCCGCGCATCACTATTGGACACCCCTGCTGTGAAGGGTCATATTAGCGCATACTGGCTCGAGGACAAGATTTAAAGAGCATATATTAAGTTCTTTTTTTTTTATTATTCTGATAAAACTCTGTCCAAAAAAACAAAATACCCTCAATAAACATTTCAAATGGTATTTTTGGACAGAGTTTTATCATAATAATAAAAAAAAAGAACTTAAAATATGCTCTTTAAATGAATAATGATCCTTTTGTGTCTGTGTGAGTTGGACTCTCCCAGTGAGCGCTCTCGGCTCCAGATGACAACGTGTTGTTGTAACAGACCTGGAGAGTCAGCGGGGGATCCGGGGGTCTCGGTACCGTCTAGATTAGAGACGTAATTTCTGGCTGTATAAAGGCTGTCCTCCCAAGAGGGGCTTCACGGCGGGGTTTCCAGCCTGACCCGACACTGTTTCGGTCAGCCTCGAACCGTTTAGCTGTATCCTGTGAAACTTTTTATAAACTCTTTCATTTCTTAACAATCCACCTGAACGCAGCTCAATGTTTGGAGCTCTGATGATCAAAAACCTGGTGCTAAACGCTGGTATTTTACCCAGACCCGAGTGAGGAGGTGGGTCACGGTCTACAGCTGGACCGACAGGGTACAGCCTTACAGGACTGATTGTTTTTATCTTTTTTTTTTTTTTTATCTTAATAACTGCTCACTATAGTAATAAAGTAATAAAATAACTTCTCACTATAGTAATAAAATAATAAAATAACGGCACTCTGGGGGTTTGTTTTGCTCGTCACAAGTAGTGATAAGTGGATCAGTTTTCTATATAGAGAACCAACGGTCTCCCTGAACTGTCGTCACTTCCGGTTTGGTGAAAAAATTGACAATTCTCACAAAAACGAATCCAAGAGCCTAAATAAGCTGAATTTGTGTAAATTTTTATTCAGAAAAAGTTTCTATTATATTTCTCTAAACATTTGTTTAAGGGAGTGTCTAACTTAAAATATGCTCTTTAAAAATATGAAAAAGTTACATAGTGTGCCTTTAAATATGACTACAAGTAAATGAGACAGTCGAGTTCAGAATCGGAGGCCTCGTTTATAAAGCTGCTTACATACAAAAGCTGCATAAGTCGTATGTACGCAAATTTAGTGATTTATAGAAGAAAAAAACATGATGGGAAAAAGTAACTTCAATCAAACTCTGACCCTGGTGGAGGCGAGGAAAGTGGCAGCGCAGCGTGTGATGGTAGCATGGTGAACTTAAGACACACTTTTGGACTTGTAGACCCTTGCGTGCACACACACGTGCGCACACACACACACAAATAAAAACCAACCTGCAATGCAATATCACAAGATGTTACGTGATGGTTTAGAGTCCGTGTTACAAATTACTACCAGGTACTATCACATCAAATAGCTCAGCATCTGTAAATTTAACAGTTTTAATTTAATTTTTATGTTTTTATATAAACTATGGCTGCCATCATGAATTGGGTTGCTTGACTTCCATGGCTGAATTATTCAATGGGCATTATGGGCACAGGCCCAGGGGCCACTAGAGGCCCTCGTGAGCAGCAGTTGGTTGCCTTGAAAATTCAGATATGGTCAGAAAACCAATAGGATCCACATTAATATATGTTTTTATCTTAACAGAGGTTCATCGTTCATTTGGGGGCGGTTGGGTTCTGGCTGTGCTAAACTTTTACTGCTGAACGAGCGAAGCTATGGAGCGAACTGCTCCGAAAGTAAAAGTGAAATTAAACCCAGCTGCCGACGCTGCAGCTCGTCATCATGTAAACACAATACTTAAAACACCAGCTGCTCCGCTACGAAAACACGGACACAGAGAAAAACTCAGCCAGAAAGGTGCAGACCAACGAGTTCAAAATGTGATCAGCTACAGACCCGTATCCCAGAAAGACTTCGTTAAAATCCACCCAGTGCTTCATGACATACTCCACTAATAAACACAGAGTAAACAGGACACCTTTATGCAGGGAGCGACAATAAAAGCAAAACATAAAGAAAACGCTAAAGAATCACAGAGGAGCCACTGAAACATGGAGAAAACAGCCTTCATGTTACTAATTACTAATCTGTGTTCCCTCGTTACACACTAAATAACGTGGTCATCAAGAGACCACACACACACACACACACACACACACACACACACGCTCACTGTGGTAAACCCACTCCAAACACACACTCTACTGCATTCATGAGCACAACAAACACTGCATTCAGCTGGAGAGGGCAGTTGGTTAACTAGGTAGCAATTGTATAGCGCACACACACACACACACACACACACACACACACACACACACACACACACACACACACACACACACACACACACACACACACACACACACACACACGGAGCAGCTCTTGGTTTCTAAGCTGCAGATAACAGCAGTGAAGTGTTCAGTATTCAGGGAGGAGGGATGAGACCAGACGGGAGCTGAAGTCACAAACAAAGCCGCCTCTTCGTGACTCACTGCAACTCTCTGCTGCATGTGAGAAACGTTTGTTCATGCATAAACCCCCTGCTCATCACAGCGGGTCAGACGTTGTGAGTTTGTGAGTGACGTTGTGTGTTTGTGAGTGACGTTGTGTGTTTGTGAGTGACGTTGTGTGTTTGTGAGTTTAAATGGAGGATTCATCCACAGGCAGCTCGACTTACCTGAAACCTGGAGTTCTGGTGGTTCAGCTGCCCTGAAACAGACAAAAACATGTCATTAGTTCACGTCCTGAACACAACATGGTTTATTCGTTTAGATTTGGCCTCTAATTACAAATCTGTGAAACACTGCTCAGGCATTTCTGTGTTTTGGCCCAGCATCCTTTCAGTATCGGCCCAGTTCCTCCTCAGCCTTAATGTGCTGAGACACACAGACCAAACGGATCAATGGAGACCTTGTTTAGGGTTTATCTGGACAGAAACTTTAGAAAACCATTAAAAGACTCAGAAACCAATACTTCTATTGATAACGTCGTCCCCCTGAGTGTTGATTCTGCTCTTTAGCTCCTGTTCCTGAAGCCCACACAGTCCAAATGAGGTTATCTTCTGCTTTTATCTGCGGTCTTCCCTTCAAACATCAGAGCAAAATTTATTCTAGTTGCAATAATTGTGTTTTCTTTTGTCTGCCAAGGCTCCTGGAGGATAAAACATAGTTTACAGCGCCTGCCAGGGTGAATTAGGCAGTGAGAATAAGAGCATCCAGCCTCAGAAAGAAGCATGGGAATTTAAATGTCTCGGAGGGTTTTGGGTTCTGATGAGTTGCTGCTCTGCTAAAGCTGCAGCGGCTCATTCAGCTTTCCGTCTGTCCAGCGTTCCTCCGACTGAGACGTGTCTGGGGTAGCAACGAGTTCCTCCATCTACAAAGACGAGGCTGTAAAGATAGAATTATTGAACAGGGTGTTTTTAGCCACGATCCTGATCTGGGATCTGCCTTGTGTTCAGAATACAGAAATAAAAGCTTTCTGCAAAACGCTGAAGTCGGAATTATTCTGTTTGTAAGCCTGAACTTCCTATGTAACATGACTGAAATATTAAAAGAGAATTTGATTCAACAAACTAAGGAGCTACAGAGCAGATGAGCATCTAGATCAGCTGACCCTGAAACAGACCTGGTTTTAACTGACTGAGACAAACAGAACTAGTGGTGGGCACAGATTAATTTTATTAATCTAGATTAATCTCACCCTAATCTTGAAATTAATCTAGATTAAAATGGCTCATTTGAATTCAGCCAAAGGCATTCATAATACCGTATGTGCGCTCCCTAATGACTCAAAGGAAGTCTTTGACAGCAGGTTTCTAAAGCCTGGAGGAGCGTTAGACCAGGGGCTCAGCTCCTGTTCCCAAAATGCATCACAAACTGAGAAAGTTGTTCTACTATGAGAACTGGTGATGAAAACAAAACAATATTAATGCCCCACCAATTAACCGCTTTACATGTAAATACATCACTTATATCAGTGTTAATTTTATGATTTGAACATTGCTCTTTTAAAATATTGCAAAAAAAAAACACGAGTCAGTCTTCTGAACGGCTCTTTGAGGTGAACGGCTCCCTTCAAAGAGTCATAAAGCCCATCACTAGCTCAAAAGTTACAATTCTCCTTTTGTAAAAGCACTGGGTTTTTTAGATTGTTGTTTTAAAATGGGACTAGTTTATGAGAAGTGTCACGTGACCGGTTTAGACCAATGCAGCAGCAGCATTTAGTAAACAGAAATCCAACAAGGCTCAACGTGCGATTACTCGTTTCCTTTTTCCCTCACGGCAGCGATGCTGTTCACCCTTTGTACATTCTCAAATAATCCGTCCACTGGAGCTAAACGGGGCCCTTCTGGATCGCGGGGCCCTTCTGGATCGCAGGGCCCTTCTGGATCGCGGGGCCCTTCTGGACCCCGGGGCCCTTCTGGATCGCGGGGCCCTACTGGACCGCGGGGCCCTACTGGATCGCGGGGCCCTTCTGGATCGCGGGGCCCTTCTGGACCGCGGGGCCCTTCTGGATCGCGGGGCCCTTCTGGACCGCGGGGCCCTACTGGATCGCGGGGCCCTACTGGATCGCGGGGCCCTACTGGATCGCGGGGCCCTTCTGGATCGCGGGGCCCTACTGGACCGCGGGGCCCTTCTGGATCATGGGGCCCTTCTGGATCATGGGGCCCTACTGGACCGCGGGGCCCTTCTGGATCATGGGGCCCTTCTGGATCATGGGGCCCTTCTGGATCATGGGGCCCTACTGGACCGCGGGGCCCTTCTGGATCATGGGGCCCTTCTGGATCATGGGGCCCTTCTGGACCCCGGGGCCCTTCTGGACCGCGGGGCCCTACTGGATCGCGGGGCCCTTCTGGATCGCGGGGCCCTACTGGACCGCGGGGCCCTTCTGGATCATGGGGCCCTTCTGGATCATGGGGCCCTACGCACAGTGCGTGTTCTGCCTGTAGGGAGGAGCGGAGGTGGACCTGATTCCAAACACGTCTTTGTGAACCGATGCTTTCAACTTCCCGATCTATACGCCATTGCTTAGTATAGACCCAGATTCCAACCTAACTATGACAATAGATTAACGCAGACAATTTCTTTGTTCCGCGATAAAGAGTCTGCCGTCAACGCAGCCATTAACGCCGTTATCGACCCACCACTAGTAATAACTATAACTGCAGTCAAAGTTTTCTGGACTGATTCTACTTTACAGTGTTTTTATGGAGCTCTGACTACTAGTACGGTGTCCAGTTTAGGACATCCTCTGAACTCAGGGAAACATCTTTAGATTTCAGAACAGACAGATGTCAGAACGTATCGACTCATCATCGCTAACGGTTCTACTTTTATTCACTAGGATACAACTGGAACGCTTTAATAATCGCCCTTAAACTCTCAACGTTCTATTAATAAAGAGCTGTTCTGTTTTATTAGGTTGTGCCTCCAGACACCACAAGTGGTCTGTCAGACGTTTAAAATGCACAACATCTGTCAAACGTTATGAGCAGGTGAGTGCGCGTTGAGAGTCGAGCGTGCGCTCGTTAGGGGTGTGCCGATTCACTAAAAATTGATTAGTCGTGATTTAAAATGCTCCAAATCGATTCTGATTCATAACTGTTCAAAATCAATTATTTATATTTAGTTTTATTTATTTAAAATGATGGGAACATAAAATGCCGCCCGGACATTTTTTGGGGACGGACTGCCGGAAACACAAGATGGCTTCCGCTTGTATATCAACAGCGCGAAATTCATTCAGTAGGTATAAGGCAGGCGTCTGGAAATATTTTAGTTTTTATAATAACATGAACGGAAAAGGCATGAGAAGATTTATTCCCTGTTACGTGAAGAAAAGTAAAATATAATGATACGAACGAGCGTCAGCGCTTCCCCCGTTAACGCTGCGGGTACGAGGAGATGAAGCAGTCAGCTGTTGCTCCAAACAGTGAATATTTGAGGAAGGATTCAAACTTTACACAGCTCCGAAAGGGAAAAGGATTTCCGTCCATATGAGCTGTTAACAACCAGGACTTTCACGCTGTAATGCGGACGCTGGAGTCCAGGTAAGAACTTCTTAGACAGGAAGTTGTAAGTTTACCGTCCTGAGGCTGATGGCAGCAGTGATGATGAGAGGCTGTAGGAACATTTACTGCTGATTTTCACGTCTATATCCTGGTATTATTAGTTTACATTAGAGCTACTGTTAGTGAATTTGTTAAAATACTTTAATTGTGGGGAAATATATTTTATTTGATGGATTTAAATGTGGCTGCATGGTGGCGCAGCTGGTTAGCACTGTTGCCTCGCAGCAAGGAGGTCGTGGGTTCGCATCCCGGCTCTGCGGCCTCTCTGCGTGGAGTTTGCATGTTCTCCCCATGCATGCGTGGGTTTCCTCCGGGTGCTCCGGTTTCCTCCCACAGTCCAAAGACATGACTGTCAGGCTAATTGGGCTGGTAAATTGTCCTTAGGTGTGAGTGGGTGCGTGGTTGTTTGTCTCGTTCGTCTCTGTGTGGCCCTGCGATGGACTGGCGACCTGTCCGGGGTGTCCCCCGCCTCTCGCCCCTTGACCGCTGGAGATAGGCACCAGCTGCCCCGCGACCCTCTGTGGAGGAATAAGCGGCTACAGAAAATGGATGGATGGATGGATGGATTTAAATGTGGATATATATTTTTTACTGTTGCTGAATAGGTGAGATCTTGTATTTTTCAAAAGAAATAATCTAGAGCTGCTGGTTCAAAAACTGTGAAAGTTGTAAAGGATTTAGGTTAAAGGAAGTTTAACTTATCACTAGAGGAACTTTTTCCCCTGCAGATGTCAGCTTTTTGTACTATTAAGAGGATTTTATTTTTCTAATTACTTTGATAAAGTAAATATTTTACACTTTAGTTGTCAAAGGAGCATCTTTGTTGTTGTTTTGTTTCTATTTCTAACTCACTATGAAACATACTTTGGACGTGTTGGTGTTATTTGTGGTTTCACTAAAATAAAATATATTTCATTAAATTGTTTACATACCTCAGTTAATGCAAAATAAATGGATTTAAAAGGAGAAAATAGCCATTCAAGGAAATGAAGAAAAAATCCTAAATGGGGAAAAAAACGATGAAACAAAAAATGTAAAAATTGTTTTAAAATCGAATCGTTTTAAAATCGAATCGTAGCACCCGAATCGTAATCGAATCGAATCGTGAGGCACCCAAGATTGCACCCCCCTATCGCTCGTCACCGTCCACCACACGGTTTGGATGACAGATGCTTTCATGCTGCAAAAACCGTTTCTCAGAAATACTTCTCACAATGTATTTTTCCACTCCTAAGTTATGACTTCCTCTCTCGTATCGCGTTTACACGCTTGGTGTTTGGTGTGGTAGTGTTTTGACACTAAATCAACGCCATAACCATGCAGGGATTTCTGGACAAGCAGCACTTATTGACCTGAACTACTTTGTTATAGGACTAATACTTTATTTATTTACTAAAATTGGACTAAAACTATTATATGAAATAAATGTGACTGAAACTAAGAAGCATTTTAACCCAAAAATAACCCGTGACATCTGTTCCCACCTTCAGATTTAAACTCCGATAGATTAGTTTTATCCAACACTTCTTCACATTCACTCAACTCTCCTGCCTAGTAGGGTTGGGCGATCAGACGAATGAATCGACCATCGGCGATGGGCTCAGCCAATCGCCTCCCGTTTTTCAACAACGATTTATTCGTCCCACTATAAATTAATTTCTTAATTATTAACAACGTTTGGTTGAAGTCAAAGGATGCAGCCCACGTAAAAATAATAAATAATGATCTTTTTAAACGCAAACTCCTCCCAGCTGCAAGCAGCAGCTCCTTTTTCCTCCTCCTCCCCCGAGAGCTGGCGGAGCAGCGGTGTTTCCTCAGTCCGTAGCAGACAGACAGAGAACGGCAGCAGCTTGTGTTCAGAAAATAAATGTATCTAAATAATATCTATGGTGTGGTGGGGAGGAAACCATCAGAGACTGGCTTTGTTCCAGTTAAACCGTGTTTACGCGTCGGCTACCGGTGCTAGGAATATTTAGCGAGTCATAACACCGATCTGGTGTTCAACTGTCTTCAGCTAAGTCTGATAAACGACAAAAACAATATGAAACTAAAACTGAAATATGAATAAAAACCCCTTCAGTGAACGTCGCTTCCATAAAATAAACCTCCGCTGCAGTTTGAAGTCTTTTTGAGCGATTTTGGTGACGGAGCAGCAGCAGCTAGCTGCTAGCTCTGTGTTAGCTTAGTTAGCACACAGCAGAAGGGTAAACACTCGACGTTGGAGCTCTTTGCTGCCACTAGACGTCTGTTTAAAGCCAAAGTAGCCCCAAACAGGCCACGCCGTGTTTTTTACAACTATGTCCTCAATTTTGGGACTTCTGAGTTCTAATTTGGCAAATCCATTAGTGTGTGTTTACATTGCTCCGCCCGCAAATATGTCAGCATGTCACCTGCGCGAATAAATCGCCCATCGTCGATTTTTGGACTGACGATGGACGATTGGAAAAAAGTTACACATCGCCCAACCCTACTGCCTAATAGCTCTTATATCATTTATGTGTTTTTATAAATCTTATTTGGGCATTCTGATCAGGTCATGTTTATGAGAACTGGCTCTCAGACACCTAAAGGTTGAGGTAAGGTATCACCAGGTATCAGGAAGAGAGCTGTTGGACTTCAGACCAGAGGGTCTCTGAGAAACCTCAACTCTGAAGTTAACATCTGATTTGGTTTTGTTTAAAAAGCGATTCCACTGAATTGGAACCTTCTGGACCATCTTTTAAAATCTACAATTCAACTGTTTAAAGTTGGACTCAATGATTTCATCATAAACACAAAAAATTTAAAGCAAGTTGTGAAACCTTAAAGGACATTTCAGTTTCGTCTAAGACCACATTAAAACAGATCTGAATTTTAAAAAAGCACCATTTTATTAAACCTTTACAGATATAAGAAACATTTCACTAAATGAGTCAAATAATTGAATCTTAGTGATACAAATCATCCAGGTAACTGTATAGTTTTGGTTACTTGAGCATGTGATTAAAATGTAATGCTGAAGGTAGATTCAGAAGCTAACTTCAGTGTGAGTTTTATTTTTTAGAACTTTTGGTCTGAAGACGTCTTCCTGAGACCTGAGGGTGTCTTAAAATGGACCTAGTAAACTTTACTATGTGAAAACTGTGTTCTCATAATCAAACAAAAATCTGCTATTTACAGAAAGTTTAATTCAATAATCTTTAAGACCACTCAGTTGGTGTTTCACACTCTAAGAAATGAAACACTGAGGTTGTTAGTATTATGTAAACGTTTTATGTTAGAACTACTTAACCTAATCAATTTTGACTCTAAACTTAATGGTATTACTTTAAATGTAATTAACAACACAAGGTTTCAGTACAACACAATGCAGTTAATTAAATCCAATGTAAACAGTTCATTTAAAATGAACAGTCTTTTAATATGAAGAATATTGACAAATTTAAATAGAGTAAGCTGCATTAATTCGATCCAAAACACAATGTAAACAGAGCCGTTAAATTAAAATTAAAATGGTCAATTAAACCCAAAGTGATACTGTGAATAAAATGAACAGGGTGTGAGTACATTCTAATTAATGGTGTTAAATAGTGACAACTGCACAATGGCTGTTGCCTTTAAAGAACAATTTCACTTCTGATATACGTGACCGTTGCAATTGTAGGTTAGTTAACCTTATTGTTTTACATTTAATTGACTGAATTTTGTGGAAAAGATTGCCTTAAATTTATCAATTAAATGCAACGTTTTATTTCTAAGAGTGCACCACCCAGACTGGAGTCAGACAAACTACAACCGATATGTCGCTACCCTCAGGTTTAACATTAAATAAACTGTTTTAGGACAAATGGTTCCTGGCAGGTTTCTTTTAAAGTGATGAAACAGGAAGTCTCTCCATCTGTAATCCCAACCATCCTGTAATCCTGTAATCAAACTATAATCCCAGAAGCTTTAAGTCACAACACAAAGTAAAACCTTGTTTCCACTGCAATAGTTTTAAAAGCAGTTTATGCAACAATTCTGGACGTCGACCACTTGAAAGAAAAAATGGAGGGAAAAAAAGGATAAAAAATGACCCAACTGTCACGAATTAACTAAAACACATTTAGTTGTTTATCTGGCACCGTGAGCAGGGGCTCAGCACTATAAGTACCTGGGTGTTGTCATTGAACAGAACCTGGCATTCAGAGAAAACTCAGATAAGGTCATCAAAAAAGCAAATCAAAGGCTGTACTTCCTCCGCAAATTAAATCAATTTGGAGTGTGTAAGAAACTGATGAGCATGTTCTATTGTTCTATGATTGAATCCGTCCTGACACTTGCTTTCATCACTTGGTTTGGGAACCTATCTGAAGGAGAAAAAAACAGGATGAAACAAATAGTAAAGGCGGCCAGTAAAATTATGCGTATTACCTGATTTGGGACAGACATTTTTAAAGAGAGTCTCACAGAGAGCTACGGTCGTCCTCCACTCCCCTCATCATCCACTGCAGGGAGAGTTTAGCTCCTCCCATCAGGACAAAGGTAGCGTCAGCCCAAAGCGAGGACCGACAGATGAAACACTCCTTTATAACTCAGGCCGTCATTCAACTGAACTTAAAACGGGAGTAGGTTTGATTGTTTTAGGTCTTTTAGTCTGATGGTTTTAATTTGATTTTTATTGATTTGTGATGATATTTGCTTTTAACCCGGTATTTTTTTATTTTTATTATTATTATTATTTTTTAAATGTTTTTAAATGCTTTTATTGTTTTTTTGCTAATGGGGTTTATGCACGGTCACTTCCTGGTTGCGATAGGCGCTGCCCCTCCCTTCCGGTTCAACGCTGTTCCCACACAAACTGGACAAAATTGATTTTTTTACCCGTTTTCTTCAAGACCTGCCGCGCATCACGGTAAACGATGTCCACCGGATTTTTGAAAAACACACAGAGACGTCTGTGAGCAAGCGGGTGAAGGACTTTAAGCTGTATATAACCAGCTTTATTCATGAAATTGAAGGTAAGCTAACAGCGTTAGCTCGTAGCTTCCATCATCAAAAAACAGTGAGACAGATCTATATAGCCGTGATCGTGGGCTCCAACTGCTTCCCAACTTTCACCTTTCTCTGGTCTAGCTGTACGTTATCAAACACCAAGTCTTCATTCACCAAAAGAATAGTTGTTCCAGTGAAATTACACACGAACGGCGCCGCGCCTCCTCCTTTAGCCTCCTCCTTTAGCCTCCTCCTTTAGCCTCCTCCGTTAGCCTCCTCCGTTAGCCTCCTCCGTTAGCCTCCTCCTTTAGCCTCCTCCTTTAGCCTCCTCCACTCGGCTCTTTGACTACTGTGCTGCAAAGTGTGGACTGCAGACACGGTGTGGTTAGAAATGATCACGTTTTCTCTTCTTAAGTTCACAATCCTTCCTTTTTGTAGTTATTTATTCAGTGGAAATGTGTGGAAACGGACTGATGAATTATATTCAGCTGATGCGGTACACAACGGAACACAGCAGTGTTCAGCTGTCGAGGCTTCCCGTCCGCTGATACTTATATGATGGCTTCATTTCTTAGTGCTATAATATATATATCATACTGCACTATACTATACTATTACTCGTTTTGATTATAAACAATATCTTTAGCTGGAAATGCACTCTAACTCTGGAAATCTTCACGTTTCAAACGGAACCGGAAATGGTCCCGTGAGTTAATTTTAAACCGGAAGTTCTACTAAGTACTCTGTGCATAAAGCCCATTGTGTCTGGGATTGTGTTTCATGTTCACCTGTCTGCAAGACAAATTTCCCTACGGGGACTTCTATAATAAAGTGAAGTGAAGGGGCGGTTCTAAGGGGGGCCCGGGGCCACCCTGACACCCCCCGTTGCCCCACCCCAACCCCCAACCATGAGATCAAAATATTTTTGCAAAACAGTTTTATTTAGAAACTTATTGAATTGAATTACTTTACTGATCCCACAATGGGAAAATTCACTTGTGATATTTTATCCAAAGCAACTGGAACTGAATCGCCGTACATTGTTCATAATTATACACTAAAATTCAAAATATTTAAAGACAGCATTTGTAGAGAAGTTTTCTTACAATTGTGCCTCTCTAACAAGCCCCCCCCCCCCCCCCCCCCCCCCCCCCCCCCCCCCCC
>SSNR01000105.1:762511-810024 GCA_006937965.1 Callopanchax toddi | reverse complement strand
GGGGGGGGGGGGGGGGGGGGGGGTGGAGAAAATGAATGAGAAACACTGGTTTAAGGTGTTAAAGTGATAATATGCAGTTTTGCTTGTTTTGGGCTCCCTCTGGTGTCCGTTTTAAATCACTGCATTACACAAGTTAGCATATTGTTTCAGCTTCTAAACGCCTAAATCTACCTGTTGAAATGTCTCCTCAGCCTTCATAGCTTTCTACAGGAGCGTTATTTACTCCTTCAAAGAAATCAGCTGTGTTCAAGCAGGGAGAGATGGAAAAAATCAGGAATCATGAGCTAAAAACACTCCAGCGCTAGCATAACAGCTAGCCACTTTGGGTTAGCTTAACCCTCGTGAGACACGTGACTTCCTGGGTACCGTGACGGCGACGGAGATCTTGCAATCGTGGTATTCTGGATCTAACCACCAGATGGGGCTAAGTGACTTTTCATTAACTCTGTAAAGAGTCATATTAGCACAGACTGGCTCAAGGAAAAGATTTAAAAATATGAAAAAGTTGCATATTATCACTAACAGATAAAATAGTTGCTGATTAATAGTCTGTGGTGAATGTAATGAGGAAGTTTCTGTTTGGTTCAGATTTTAACTGTAGTTAATCTTTAGGAGACTCCCGCCTGTCGTCACACGGGGTGTTATGTTGAAATGTGTTACCCCGTTATCACTGCCCCCCACCCAAATCCTACTGGTCATCAGGGTGTGAAAAATGTCCAAATATGGACACAGAGTGATAAAAATATATTTAGGTGTACTCCATAAAGTAGTGACTAGGTATTTATGTATTTGAAAAAAAAAAAAGCTTGCTGCATCTCCCTAATGAACAGGATGAAACGACCTTTTTCTGTGGGGTTCTGTAGCAGATGGACATAATAAATTAGATCTAACACTAAACTACAGTTTAAAATGAAAACAAACAGGATTATGTTTGAGACCACACTGGGTTCTCAGCTTGGTGACTTTGTTTCTAAATTTATCGAGTTTCCAGACCCCTCTGGTGACTCTCTTTCAAAAATATGACTTGTGACAAATATAGAAACTTTTGAAGCTCCGACTTAAAAGAATATGTTTTTTTTTCTGCTGTTCTCAAAGAGCAGCAGGAGCTGCTGTGGTTCCGTCTCCGTCCCAGAGTTCCTCTCTGCAGCTGCAGACAGATCAGAGACGTTCACCATCCTGATGTGTGAAGCTACTGCTGGCTCACACCTCCTCCACCTCTGTGTAAATGTGTGATCACTTCTAATATTGCTGAATTATTGTAATTGATTAACTGACTCATTTGATCATTAACTGCTATTAAATGATCATTTCGGTTTAAAATCGGTTTAATTTTACATGTTTAATGTTGTCTGATCAACTGTCCAGAGTGTTAAAGCACTTTAGTTGTTTAAATGTTCTTTATAAAGTTGATAGGATTGAATAATGAGAACCATCTCCATCCCTGTGAGTCAGTTTTTTATCAGAAAGCAAAGGAACTGAAAGAAAGACAAAAGCAGATAGAGATATATTAGCAAACAACCAGGTACATTTCTTCAACAACATCTTCAGTCTGGTGTCTCAACCTGGCTCATGTGTCGTAATAATAAAGGGGCAAGATGTAAAATAGCCATTAAAGTATTTTGCCTCGTCTTCCTCCGCTTATCCTATGTAGGGCATCCCAGACCGTCCTCTCCCCGGCCGCCTCCACCAGCTCCTCAGGTGGGACGCCCAGGCGTTCTCAGAGCAGCCTGGAGATGTACTTCCTCCAGCGTGTCCTGGGTCGACCTGGGGGTCTCCTGCTGGCAAGACATGCCCTAACCCCTTCCCAGGGAGGTGTCAAAGCAGCATCCTGACAAGAGGCCTGAACCACCTGAACTGGCTCCTCCCAATAAGGAGGTACAGTGGTTTTACACCCGAGTCTCCCCTGGATGTCCGAGCTTATACTTATAAGTACAGATACTCATTTCAGCTGCTTGTATCCACAATCTTGTTCTGTCATTACCCAAAGCTCATGAACAGGTGAGGATTGGGAGGTAGATCAAGAGCCTTGCTTTCCGGCTCAGCTCCTTCTTCACCACAACAGACCGGTTCAGCGTCCATCACTGCAGACGCTGCCCCAATCCGCCTGTCGATCTCCCGCTCCCTCCTTCCCTCACTCGTGAACAAGACCCCGAGATACTTAAGCCATGTTTCCATAGCAGGGCTTGGTGCGGGTCGGATTGGATCCTCGTAGACCGGTACGGGTCCTCTATTTCAGTTGAACGTTTCCATCAGCTGTCGGACCCTCACTCGGCAGGTGGGGTGAAACGTAAATGCGTATCGTCACGTCATACCAGCGCTGTCCTTATATGGGCCTTTTAAATGCTCCAGCTTGGCCCGACATTGTTCCGCCGTCCACTCGAATCATCAGCTGCATTTTGTGAAACTTCTTTATAAACTCTTTCATTTCCTACCGATCCATCTGCTCAATGTTTGGAGCTCTGAAAGTGATTTCAGGCATTTTATCACTTCCGTGTACAACAACGGTCGGATCTCTGCCGACAGACCCAGGAGGCATACGGGTCTAGATCGGCGAATGACCCGGTGCCGCCGCGGGGTCCAGCCGAGCCGCGGAACGTGAGGGATTCATTCACCCAGACCCGTATGCCTCCTGGGTCTGTTGGTCGAGGCTCGACCGCCGGGTCCAGCTGCGAACCGCGAGTCAGCGTTAGAGGACGGATTGTTAACTTCTCAATAATAAATTAATAAGTAATAATAAAATTATTAAATTTCATTAGTAATAAAAGTTTAAAAAGTAATAATAAAATAACAGCACTCTGGTTTGTTTTGCTTGTCACAAGCAGCGATCAGTGGACTGTGTTTTAACGCCACTCCAAACCGTACCCGCTCTATGGACCCACAGCTGAGGAGGACCGTTCATGGTCCATGAATGGAGCAGTACGGATCGGTTGTATGGACCGGTTTTACAATGGAAACAGACAAAATAGCGATCCAACCCAAACCAAACCGTACCGACCCGTTATGGAAACGTGACTTTAAACTCCTCCACTGGAGGCAGGACCTCTCTCCTGACCTGGAGTTGGAAAGCCACCCTTTTCCAGTCAAGAACCATGGTCTCAGATCTGGACATTCTACATTGACATTCAGCTGTGAACCTGCCTTGAACCTCCCCAGCAAGAGCTGAAGGTCAGAACCTGAACCTCTTTCTGTCGCACTGAGATCCCTCTCCTCTTTTCAGGGACTTATTCGTCCAGGTGTTGAACTGAAGTTATCTTTGTATGCAGATGACCTCCTACTGTATGTTGCTGATCCCATACGTAGTCTTCCTCCAATTTTATTGGCACTGGAAAAATTTAGTTCTTTTTCTGGCTACAAAATCAATTTACTCAAAGGTGAGTGCTTCCCTGTTAATTCTTTAGCTTTAGCACTCAGACAATCTGACATTCCCTTCAAGCTCAGTCCTTCAGGGTTCAAGTACTTGGGAATTACCGGTAATATTTCACGTACTCTGCCCTTGCTGTTTTCTAAAAATTTTGCTCCCCTGGTCTCACAAGTTGCATCAGATTTCCAGAGGTGGAACGCTCTTCCTCTGTCATTAATAGACAGGATTAATGTTGTAAAAATGAACGTTCTACCCAGATTTCTCTTTCTATTTCAATGCATTCCCCTATTTCTGCCCAAACAATTTTTGAAGTCTTTAGACCAGATGGTTTCTTCATTTTTATGGAATGGCAAGGCCCCCAGAATTAAATTATCTCTATTGCAACAATTCACCTCTAATGGGGGACTTGCCCTACCCAATATTTTAATGTATTACTGGTCTTCACATATACATAAACTGACTTACTGGCTAAATTCCCCTAACCTGACCTGGTGTAAACTTGAAATAGAATCAATTTCTCCATCACTTTCGCCCTCTTCTCTTCTCCATTCATCACTGCCCATAAAATTATCTTCTGTAACTTTAAATCCCATAGTGCTCTCTACACTTAGAATGTGGTTTCAGTTTAGGTCTCATTTTAAATTTACGTCTCCCTCGACCAGAATGCCACTGTTAAGAAATCATCTATTTCCCCCTGCTGGCATGAAGGTCAGAACCTGATGAAGCTAGGAGCACAACATCATCAGCAAAAAGCAGAGACGAGATCCTCCTGCCACCAAACTCAACACCCTCCACACCACGGCTGTGTAGAAATAATATTTAAATACCTAAATGCCTCAAACTAAGACATCACGACACGCTGCTCTAGAGGGGAAGAGGGTGCCAGCGCTGCAGAATCTTTTATGGACTCCAGGTGTTCTCTGCAGAACTCCACTCAGTCAGAATGTGACGGCTGACATAACAGACATGAGATGAGATACTTCTGAACTCATCATTTCCTCAACTTTTCCACTTTCTCCAAGTTTTTCTTATCCCCCTCCACATCACATCCCCTCCTCTGTTTGTACTCAAACCTGTAGTTTTTAAAGCCGTCTTCAGATTTATTGTTGTTAGGGCTGTAGATGTCTTTGAGGGCTGTTAAATCAGTGACTAAAGACTGAATCAGTTCAGCTGAATAAGAAACACAATTATCTTCTCTCTTCTGCTCTGATTGGAAACCTGATTAATGAGGTTTTAATATTGTGATGATTTGCGTGAAGCTGCACGTGTCAGATGATGGAGTGTCTCGCCAGAATGAGAGCTGAAACATGCAGACCGACTTTTACTGACAATTAAAATGGATTTACTGATCCGACGGCGAGGCAGGTAGCAGCAGCATCATAAGGAGGCTATGTTTTATATAACACAGCAGCTTCAACGGTTTATTAAACAATATATAAACATTAAATCTGATTTTGTTAAAGAAACTGAGGAACCTTCATTTAGAACAGAGGCGGGTAATCCTGGTCCTCGAGGGCCGGTACCCAGCATGCTTTAGAGGTCTTGTTGCTTCAACACACCTGATTTAAATGTTACATTTCCTCCTCAGTCAGAAGCATCTTAATCACCAACAGGACCACTGGGTGGGCAGACATAAAACAGAAGAGTCCATTAAAGTTACGAACCGGAGCAGTGACAACAGGGAACCCTGGTGGTGTCCAACACTTACTGGTAACCAGTCTATAGGGACAGAATGGCCAAAAGGGTCCAACCTTCTCCAAGTCAATGAAACACAAGAAGACTAGTTGGACAAACTGCCACGAACAGGGAAACGAAATCATACCATAAATATTATTTATACAGTTTAAAGCTTCTCAGTGACTGAATGAATAACGGATAAATACGTCATGATAGAAGAATAAAAGTAGGGATGCACCGAAATGAAAACTCTTGGCCGAAACCGAAACAAATGATGATGTCAGTTATTAGAACCAGAGCGTTTATGGCTACGATGTGAACTAACCTCACTAAAATCAAGGCACTGCAACAAATCAATTACAAAACTATGAAAACAATGAGAGGAGGGAAAATACTGTCTGTAACTTGGAGAAGCCTCTGTCTGATGTCCGCGACAGGGAGAGAAAACAAAAAACTCAACTCTGGTTCTGGTTGGACTCAGATCCAGTCAGGGTTGGACTGGGATGGAAAACCGTCGTGGCAGCCCAGTTTGATCTTACAGGTCCGGGGGGCTTGAGCCGCGTCAAGCGCTCGTGTGCCACCTGTCACTCAGAGCCCCGTGGCGCTCTGCAGCAGGAGGAGCATATTGAAACATGCCGCTCAGATCACAGCTCGTCGCAGTCCGGACCGGTCCAAATCACCAGGTGTGATCTGGTGATACGATATGTATCGCCATACAGGACAGACGATGCGATATATTGCGATATAAAACGATACTATGAGTAAGACCATGTATTGTGATTTTTAAAACCTAAATTAAGAGTAGAAAAACTGTCACAGCATTCTAAAAACTTTTTCATCCATAACACATCTAGTTTTATTACTAGATCTAGTTGATCCACTGGAACAAAGAAGGTAAAAACAGTCACCAACTAGCGGTCATACTTTTAATTTTACTACAAAAATTACTGTCATCATTAATGGTTCCATTACATTTTTTTTATAAAATAAAAATTGATCATTTGCTTTAAATTTTGATACAGCTACTGTAAATATCGCGATATATTGCCGTATCGATATTTTCTTAAAAATCACCAGCAGCGATAGTGGAATAAGTCCACACTGAAGACATGCTGGCTCTTATACCGTTTCTCGCCTGCTGGCTGCGCTATTTGCTCGTGACATCACACGGTGTGTTGTTTTGGTGATTTAGGTGTTTCGGACCAAAACCGAAAATGCACTTGGGTCATTTTCAGCAAAATAGGACTGAAGTATCAACATGTTAAATGAAGGAATGTCTCTGTGGTTTCCTTTAACTTAAGCTCCACCTGCAGGCTCTCATTTCACAAAAAGGAAGATATTCTTGTTTAAATGGATGATTTTAATTTTGGGGTTGAAATGACAGAATCAGAACTACAGAGCAGCCTCCACCTCCAGGTTTACCTTAATCCAGATTAAAACGAGACGATTAAACTCTGATTTCAGTTTATGGTCAAGATTTGTCACAAGTATTACTGGAAGGAAACAAATAATGAATGAATCCAATGTTTTGACTTCATGCTTGAGATTAAAAAGGTTTAAAGAAAAGGGAATGACATGTTTTGACGTCATGATGTCTGCAGAAATAACCAGACACGAACATGCAAATCACTGATAAACATACAGGAGCGTGAATAATGGTGATGGTGGACATGCAGACAAAGGCAGAGACAGGGGAGGTAAAAGGAACAAATAGCTGTAATAAATCTTTCAGCTCGTAGGAGACACAAAAGACAAGCTTCAGGGAAATGGGATGTAACAGGAGAGCCAGCAACAAGAGGAGGAAACACCAAGAATTACATTAAAATAAAGAAAAGGCATGAGCAGCAGATAGACACAATGCAGACCAGAACAGACTGTAGAGAAGGTCGTTCATTTTGATGAGCAGAACTCTGGAGACTGGCCTCTGCGCTGCAGCTCAGTTCATCACTTTAATAGAACGCTGATGCTTTTACTCCTCTGCTGCTGCCATGGCATAAAAATGTCATCTATTTATATAATTACATTTAAATTTTAAAACAAAAAATGTTTAAATGTATTTTATTTCCTCATTTTGTCACGTTTGAGGTGTTGTGTAGGTGAAGCAGCAGCAGGAGGAAGAGGAAGAATTCAAAATGTTTAATAAATTAAAGAACCAGGATTACAGGTAACCAGGTTCTCGAGGAGAACAGGTAAGTAAGTCATCAGGGACAGGAAGTGAACTGGTGTGGTTTATCTGTAGGAGAGGGGATGAGGAGCAGGTGGGTCGATGGACTGAATAAAGAACTGATGTGAAAGAAGACGTGGAGAAGTGGCCCGGATGACACACGGGAAGAAAACCAAGGCAAAACCCAAACCTAGACACAAAGAGGAGCAGACATCACACATTTCTAATGTCTTACCAAAAAATGACTTGCATGAACAATTCTCTGAAGGCTTATTGGGACTAACAAATGATTTTCCCAGAGAGGAGCTGATCTACAAACCAATGTTTTTTATCCAGGTTGCTTCTGCTGAGAATTCACAGCTCTTCAAAATTCAAACCAAGGGAGCAAAGTTGGAACAAACTTCTAGTTAAATTATAATATTTGATGTTCTTTTGACATATTCAACTTTTAAAAAGACGATTGTGACACAAAACGTCAACACCAACATTGTTGCGAACATCTCTACTTCAGCTAAAACCTCTAGTTCATAGATTCCTGTTGAAGGTTCACATAAGAAACAAGGCAACAACCTCCTCCACAAAAACAGACCTCAGTGACAAACGTAAAGATTATAACTGAATTAGAGAAACTAAAACCAAAGAATGGTTTTATATCATGAAAATAAGAAACTAAGGTTAAAAATATTAACCCAGGATTCATAAATACCAATGAAGAACTCCTACAATCTGAAACAGAGCAAGCAGCCTCACTGTGTTCCCCCATGCTGTTGTTGTTATAGTACCAAACTGTATTTAACTCTTTATTGAAAACTTTTTCAGCACAAATATTTAGCGGGCTGATAGTCTGCAGGGTGAAAACAAGATGCTCTCAGAACTTTACATGCAAACAGAAGAATATACCGTATTTGCCCGAATATAGGACGACCCTGATTATAAGACGACCCCCATTTTTCAAGACGGATCTTCAGAAAAAAGAATAAATTCACTTTATAAAGAAACTATTTTTTATTAAATTTTGAGAAACTAATTTATATGATACCTTAATTACAGACTGCTTTAATATTTGCTTATTAATCAGAAAGGAATTAAAGTTCTCTCACAATAGATTTCAGTCAATTGAAAAAAGAGAGAAAAAAAAGCTCTGGTCAATTTCCTCTCTTCACTGAGTGGGCCCTCCCTCCTCCCTCTCTTTTTCTCTCTCTCACTGAGACTGTGTGTGTGTGTGTTGAGCCAGTACTGTAATTACACGTAAAATGCGCAGCTTCAGAAACGAGTCCTGTCTGTGGACGCCAGGCAGCGCTGGATTCTCCGGTGTTTTTCAGGCTTGAGGAAGAATGCGTGTGTGAATCGAGCAACGCGCTCACCTGTACAGAGCTCACGCTGAAAACACTGCAGCAGGTCCCAAATCACTGAGGTCCAACAGAAGGTGTCGGCTCCGTACCCACACTAGTCTGAAAACGCCAGAAGTAGACCTGGCTGGAGCTGGACTTTGCCATCAGGTGTTTTAATCCTCAGTGGACCTGTAACTTTGAGGTGGAGCGGACGTCTGGGACTGCTCGCGGTCTAAGAGCTGCTTCCTGCTGGCGCCGCTTCTGCCGTTTGAACATAAAGCATGCGCCCCCTGCTGGGGCACGATAGTAAGACGGCCCCCCTTTTTAAAATTATTTTTAATGAAAAAAAAACTTGTCATATATTCGGGCAAATACGGTAAATAGAAACTTAAATAAACCCACAGAAACCCACAGCAACTCAAATAGAAACCCACAGCAACCCAAAGAATTAATGAAAAAAACTTTGTCTTATATTCGGGCAAATACGGTATATTATTTTAAACACTTTTAAATATTCTTCTTTTTTTTTTTTTTTTTTACTTCATAGGCCCCAAAATAAGGCTAGTGTGAGGGTTTAGAAGTTCTATCAACAACTGGTAACACTCCTAAAAGAAAAACTACTAAAAACACCTCAGCAGGCTAAAATGTTAGCTGCCTTTGTACTAGCTAGAATGTAGTTCTTACTTCCAGCTCTGAGCAGGACGGTCGCTCTTTTCTCCGCTCCGCTGTGTCTCTGCTTTTTGTCTAACAACTATCTGAGCAACTCCCTCATTCTTCCTTCACTTGGATTAAACATTACTTCCAACATGGAACTGGTGAGCTGGGATTCAGCTACACCAACAACAAATGAAGAAAATAGCAGAGCTAGCGGGGCTATTGGCAGACTGTCTGCTCTCCAAAAAAATGAAGCATGGGCCATGAACTCTGGGGCTGAATGAACTCACTCGGGGGCAGGTCTCGAGTGCAGAACTCTTAAGGCGGGTGAAGAACACTGGAGATAATGGTCTGAGCTGACGGGGATTGAAAGCCATGATTCAAAACTTTGAATTTACAAGAGCAGCGAACGGACAGTAAGGCGGTGAATAAATCAGAATCGCTACCTGAAGACAAAACAATCTCATCTTATCTGAATATGCCCTTGGATTCCCAACTCCATCTGCTAGGAAGAACACGGAAGCTGCTCGCTCCCCACCACTGTTCTCTGTCCTGAAATGTCATATTTCTTCTCACTGTTTGCACATGACATCTGCAGCAGGCGCCTCCCAGAGGCTGCCCGGGTTTCTGTAACAAAGTCAAATTCCTCGTATGTGAGACGTCACTTTCCTGGTCAGTAAAGCTGATTCTGATGTAGCGAGGAGCAAATGAGCATGACATCAAATCATCAAATTCTAAATTCTAGAATTTGAAATAAATTTACACTGAAGATCTGGTCCTTCTGGGGTCTTAAAACCTGCAGGTCTCTCTCAGTCAGAACGGCACAGAAGTTCTTCGTTCACCGTAGCCACAAAAAAAACCTGTTTTCATTAAAAGTTGTTTCTACAACTGGAACATTAATCACAGGAAATTTCATGCCAGAAATGTTTTATCCTTAATGAAAATCCATTTTAAAATATTCATTAAAAACACGTTTAATCTGCAGAGACACAGCTGACATTTTCTTATTCTGGCTGAACTTCTTCTTGTTCTAAAATCACAAAAATTCACTTGATGAAAAATGTAGGTTTTCACAAATGTGGCTGGATTTCTCTGTAGGACTGAACAAATGACCAATATCAAACTGACTGCTTCTATTTTAGGCTTTTCCCTGTCTGAGGTGATTTGTATCAGTGTAGAAAAATAAACCCGAGCTCTTTATGCTCTGGTTTATAATTGTTCTTTTCCAAACTGGTAATAAAATATTTAGCTTTATGTCCAGCTTTCACAGTCTACGTATTTTTGGAGGATTGGGTCAAGTTGAGCCCAGAGGGCAAGCAGAAATGTTTACAGAGAACACTTTGACCTGGAGGAAACTCCTGGCCAAATAACACGAAATCCCAGCAGGTTTTCCTGAAAATAAAACCAAACACCTGCTGTAGAAAACCTATTATTGGTTCAAGTTTATAATTAGCCTGTTCTCTCTCCTACTGCATCGTCTGACATGTAGAACAATGCTCGTTAAATTCAAATCAGCTTTTTAATCAGCTCTGACATTTAAAAATGAATTTATGCTTCCAATCAAGATGGGTTTTTAATATTTTTTACTCTAATCAGGATAAACCAGGTTTAATGAAGTCACATAGCTGAGACTAGATGATGAATCGCATCAGGAATCTACTTTTCTACTTTTTTTTGTGCAAACTGATGCAGATGGCTGCCCTGTGCTCTCACTGGGAAGTTATTGTTTGACCTGCACTGGATTTTTGATCTTTCAGTTTATCAGAGTTATAAAAAATAATAAATAAAACTTCAGAATGTTCTGTTCTGATGTTACAAACAAAACCATGATGTCCCAATCCAGCCTCAAGTCTCACAGTCTCATCATCTCATCTTCCTTCAGTTGTTTTTTTTATCGTCACTCATGAACTTAAAGGCACACTATGTAACTTGACAGCTGATTTCTTTGACTGAGTGATGAACCGCTCCAGTAGAAAGCAGTGAAGGCCGAGGAGACATTTAACAGGTAGATTTAGGGGTTTCTGAGCAATGACAATGACAGTGATTTAAAACAGACACTAGGGGGTGCCAAAACAAGCAAAACTGCATTTAAAGCAGGTCAGGACACTAACTGAATGTATGAATATGGATGTTTTTTTAAATATTAGCAGCAGCGTTTAAAGATCCTGGATGTGAGTAGCTCCTGTTAGCAATGTTTTAAACAACGTTGATCAAAGATCAACAAAAAGTGCTCACAAACACCAACTATTGTTTAAATGTAGCATTAAAAACTGGTGATATTCAGTGTAGATAAACTGTCTCCCTACACTGTGATCCTCTACAGAAACTCATGTGCATTGATTTTAATAACGTGAGTGTACTTCTAGTCTGTAGTCTGCAAGTGTGTGCTGTAAAAAAATAGGGGGAAAAACTAAATAATGTAAGTATCAGATAGAGAACAGGAATTAGCAGATCCTTAATATCAAGTATTAGTAGGACAACAATAAAAACACTGATCTGACTTGTAGACCGCAGTAATGAATTGTTGCTTCTGTTTAAAAGCTAATTAGTTATTTTTCACTCAAAACCAGTAAAATTTCATCACAACAGGAAATCCTCCACCATCTGTCCAGGAGGTCTTTATTCCTACCCTCACCTGAGACACACACATCATGAACGTGTGTGTGTGTGTGTGTGTGTGTGTGTGTTTTCTGTGAGGTTTGTTTTATCCAGGTGGTGTCTCAGCTGGTGGCCATGTTTCTCAGACACGCACGCGCACACACACACACACACACACACTTGTGAAAGTCCCTCCTGTTATAGACGTCTTAAACATGGAAGACAGGAACAGCTACAGCAACATTTCTTCACATTTTTTACATCAGTATCAGATAATTATGGCAGGTTTAGAAAGAGTAAAAATGAAATATTATTCAAACTAAAAGTTTTTTAGACACTGACAGAAAGACTGGATTCAATTCGTTATTTTGGTCAATATTAAAACCACATTTATTTAACATTATTCCTCACTGAGCCAGCAAAAAACTTTCATCTGAAAAAGATAAATAAATGCTCTCCTTCAGATGAAAACACCTAGCCTGGCAAGCCATCCTGTATATGTGGATATATAGTCTGACCACGACCCATTGAGTCCACTCATTCATAGGGGCGGGATCAATGGTTGTCAATCAAACCATCTTCACACGCTATTGGATAGCGGTAGGACCAATCAGAGCCGGTTAGCAACAACCAGTCCCATCTCAAAGCAGCCAATACATCCTTTTTCAAAATAAAAGCCTTCAGTTCCTCTATCTGTTCACGTCTTAAAGAAAAGCCCAAATCTAAATCGTCCAAAGTTGATGACAAAGCCGTTTCAAACAAACGTGGTTCCTGAGCTGCCGCCATGTTGTTTAATTTCAAAGTTATCAACTAATCCCGCCCACCAAACAGTGAGAGCATTATGATTGGCCCTGTACCAGACTGACCAGTGGGCTGCGGGGTTACAGTGGCCAAAGTCTGCAGAGCATCACTGACAGTATAGTTTACTGGGCTGGAAAACACCTAGAGGATGTGGCTCTTCAAAGTAAAAGCATCAAGTGACGCCCTACACAGAGCACATCACACTGCAGGACGCATCGACTGTATATGATCTGTGTTCACTTAACTTAATGTTTTTATTCTTATATAATAAAATACTACTTCAAAAGTAAATCACGAAAAGGCTTCAAAACAACATTTTTATAGTAGAAGTTTTCTGAATACAGAAAGCCTCAAATGTCCAGAGTTCACGTTTTAAAGTGACAGCAGGCACTGATTTAGGCCAGCAGGGGGCAGAGTTGAGCTGTTTAGTGATGATTACCTTAAATGTCACTAATGTTGCCTAATCAGTAAGTCATGTGAAGAAAACATGGACAGACAGCGAGCGCTGCTATAGAAGAAGAGAAGAGCTGCTTATCGAAATATGTTTAAATAATTTGCATTTATGATTGTTTGGAAATGAAATCTACATGACAGGTGAACGACTAAAATACTAAATAAAAACACAAATCCAGGCGCTAACAAAGGCTGGGAAAACAAAAAAAAACAAAGACCACATCGGAACCATCAGTCTGAATGAAAACAGACAACCAGCCTCCCACTGAGCTGCAAAGGTCACAAACAGAGAAGTCCTCTTTGCTTTGAGTCTATTAATAAAGCAGATGTGTGTCTCAGTGGACATTATTCTGCACAGCCGCTCAGTAACAACTCTGGGGAGTAATGATGTAACGTGGATCCAGAGTTATACCGGCTGACTCAGAGCACATTAACATCCAGTCAGACGCTGCAGAGATTCACAAGATTAAACTGCTTGTTATGAAACAAAGGTCAAAAACTCTCATTAACATAGAAAATAGTGAGTTTAAAAAACCTGTTCAGGTCAACGAGACTCAGTCAGATCAGATCAGAGCTGAGCCAGCTTCAGAGGAACGAGTTCATCCTCTACAGTCGTTTCTGTTCACAGGGTTCAGAGACGTTTCACAGATGAATGCATCAATTACAGACATTAAAAAAAATGAAAAAACTATTGTGTTTAAAGAAAAACAGCCTCCACACTGCATCCTACACTCAAAGAACCAGAGGGCAGTGACTCAGTAACCAAAGAAATGTTCTTTAAAAAACTCTCCTTTAACAATAACTGTTTTATTAACTCTGACTCCTGTTGAGAGATTTGAAAAGAAAAACAAAGTCAAGATTCAGAAATACAAAATGAATGCAACACTAGGCAATAATGTGCATATACATTCAGTAATTACAGGTTTAAACAGTTTAATGATCATATCATACTAATATCTTAGAGTTATAAAGGGTTAGAGACTTTTTACTCAACCTGTTCTCTGGAAAAGAAAAAACTAACTAACTAAAAACCAAATAAAAATCTTTCAAAACCAGAACAAATGTGGTTTGATCAGCTGGGTGATGGATGGTCAGTCAGGAGTTTAGATGACTGGATATATTTATTACCTCCTTCACTGAAAATAAAACGTTTCTTCCAACATTCAAGAAAACCCTCCACTAAAAGTTTACTCACTTTGTTTTTAGTGCTTTTTGTTTCTGATGTTCTCCAAACGTGACACGAAAAAAAGTCATCAAACGTAGATTTATGGAACTAGAATTGGGACTTTAGTTCTGTACTTGTACCTTTTACAACGCTGCTGGTCACTGCCACCTACTGGTAAAGAGTGAACGTAATCAAGTTTGGTTGTGAGCAGTGCTTCCCTCTTTCCATGATTGGTTCTTCTGGGCAAGCCATATATGGTAAAAAAAAAAAAAAAGTTCTGTGTTTTGTGTGTAACTCATAGCTTTGTGACGTGTGTAAAACCCTGCAATTTGAACATGTAATTTGAAACTTGTATTTTTTTAAATGTGTGCAAGTCACAGAACTAAGTTTCAAGTACAAAGCATGAGTTACAAGTACAAAACTAAAAGTTACAAGTACAAAACTAAAAGTTACAAGTACAAAACTAAAAGTTACAAATACAAAACTAAAAGTTTCAAGTACAAAACTAAAAGTTACTAGTACAAAACTAAAAGTTTCAAGTACAAAACTAAAAGTTTCAAGTACAAAACTAAAAGTTACTAGTACAAAACTAAAAGTTACAAGTACAAAATTAAAAGTTACAAGTACAAAACATGAGTTACAAGTACAAAACTAAAAGTTACAAGTACAAAATTGAAAGTTACAAGTACAAAACTAAAAGTTACAAGTACAAAACTAAAAGTTACAAGTACAAAACTAAAAGTTACAAGTACAAAACTAAAAGTTACAAGTACAAAACTAAAAGTTACAAGTACAAAATTGAAAGTTACAAGTACAAAACTAAAAGTTACAAGTACAAAACTAAAAGTTACAAGTTCAAAACTAAAAGTTACAAGTACAAAACTAAAAGGTACAAGTACAAAACATGAGTTACAAGTACAAAACTAAAAGCTACAAGTACTAAACTAAAAGTTTCAAGTACAAAACTAAAAGTTACAAGTACAAAACTAAAAGTTACAAGTACAAAACATGAGTTACAAGTACAAAACTAATAGTTACAAGTACTAAACTAAAAGTTACAAGTACAAAACTAAAAGTTACAAGTACAAAACTAAAAGTTACAAGTACAAAACTAAAAGTTACAAGTTCAAAACTAAAAGTTACAAGTACAAAACTAAAAGTTTCAAGTACAAAACATGAGTTGCAAGTACAAAACTAAAAGTTACAAGTACAAAACATGAGTTACAAGTACAAAACTAAAAGTTACAAGTACAAAACTAAAAGTTACAAGTACAAAACTAAAAGTCACAAATACAAAACAAGAGTTACAAGTACAAAACTTAAAGTTAGAAGTACAAAACTAAAAGTTACAAATACAAAACAAGAGTTACAAGTACAAAACTAAAAGTTACAAGTACAAAACTAAAAGGTACAAGTACAAAACATGAGGTACAAGTACAAAACTAAAAGTTTCAAGTACAAAACATGAGTTGCAAGTACAAAACTAAAAGTTTCAAGTATAAAACATGAGTTTCAAGTACAAAACTAAAAGGTACAAGTACAAAACTAAAAGTTACAAGTACAAAACTAAAGTCCCAATTCTAGTTCCATACAGATTCTTCACATCAGCTGATAAACAAGAAATAAATAACAGCTTTCAGCTTCCTGGAACATCAACGTATCAGTGCTGCCTGAAACGGCGCGCATCATTCATCCTGTGATCGTCTCCAGTTCTGACAGGATGAGGATGGTTTGTGATGAAATGCTCCATCACTGGGAGACGAGAGCAATCTGTTTCTATAAAAACTTTTTTGGGATAAAGTTAAACTACAAAACAGTTAAAAAGTGACGGATGTTGAAAAGTTTTTAATATTTTGGTTCTTGTGTAAAGATGATCAACAATGTTCAATAAAACCTGATAAAAATACTAACTTTGTACAAAAACCTTCACAGGATGAAGAATGTGGCCCTGAACTGAGAGGATTCCTCTCACCATCTTAATCAAAGACCAATCATAACCCAAATGTTCCCATATGTGCTTCTGTCTCACTTTTCATCAGCTTCTGTAATAAAACAATTAGAATCTAACCAACTCTTGTTCTGAGAAGCCGGCGCCTCCTGCAGGACAGTTGGCTGCTGCTCTGCAGGATGAGTCGCTCTCAGTTTCCTGATTCCCGCCTGACACAACCGGACTTCCTGCCAGAGAACAGTTGAATAATCAGAGGCAGAATAATTAACATGGCTTCACAGAGCCATGGAGCAGTTACTGTAAATCTTTAATCCTGCAGCCTGATGGCCAACAGGCGACTGGATGTTAATGAAAACAAAAACATTATCAAGGTAAATGGAAAAATCCATTACAGCCAGCAGCCACATCCATCTTGGTGACTGTGGTTTATGGTGGCTTTTAATTTAAAAAGAGGTCGAATTTTAATCTAAACCTGGAGACTTGACTGATTTTAACCCTTTAACTCAGTCTGTATCACATCTGATTCACATATTTCTACGTTTCTATAGGAGCTCCATCTTTTTAACAGGATTTGTATCGTCTTCAAAAGGCTGCTGTATTACTGGTTTTCTGCCCTCTGGTGGAAGATTTAAGTACTGAAGTTGGCTAGTACAAACTTTACTCTGTTCCATTACTGTTGCATTATTATTAGGGCTGGAAATTTAATGCATTCATTTCAAATAATTAATTTGAATAAATAGCACGTAAAAAATTAACACAATTAATCGCAGCTTGCATTTGATGCAAGCGGAACCAAAAGTCCGTGGGGCGGAACTAATGTTTGGTTCAGAGTTCTAGCCGTGTATTGTTTTGTGACGGACGTTTCCGGTTTTGCGATGTTTAGTGTGCGTGACAAGACATAAAGTAAAACTAGTAGAGAATGAGAAATGTGCAAAATCATCATCATCATCATCATCATCATCATCGCGGCTCCTGCGAAGGCTCGGGTGTCGTCCTGCAGTGCGTTGAGCCTACGAGGTGAACCAGTTGTTTCCAGTGCTGGTGATTTTGTGCCAGCTGCTCCACTGGAGCATTTTAATGACTGGTGTTTTGCTCTCTCTTGTTACTGTGGCAATGTGCGGTCCCATGTCCGAGGGAGGCGCAGCCTAGGATTATAGCCAACGGGAGGGGTGAGAGCTCTGAGACGTGTTTGTGTAAAATAGCTAGCGATACCTAGCTTGTTTGAAATTTAACTGTAGCAGCTATAACAAGATAGTGCAAAACACCAGCTAATAAGCTAATGTTCACCCAGGTTTTTCCTCTTTCTACATCCAAACATTTTTAGTTTTCTGCTAGCTGAAAATGTGTTTTTCTTTTGGGTACGCTGGTATTTCTTTTACTAAAATTGAAGCGGTTTCTGTCCTTCTCTCACGTCCAGAATCTTTAAAATGCTCCAGCAGCATTAATGGAGGATCCAAGCAGTGAGGAACTGAGGCGCTTCAGAGAGACAGACAGCCGGATTGTCCAATAGTTGCTTTCGGTCCGAAACGTATGATTGGCTGAGGTTTTTAGAGAACTGCGAGGGAACCACCTGATTAATATCTTTAATTTTTTTATCACCACAATATATTTATAGCTATACTATGTTAGAACGTTGTTCAGAGGCATAAAAACAGGCGGTGCCTGTGAGCTCCTAGCCGCGGGCCCCCAGGGGCTCTAGCGCGGCGACTGCCGGGGGGCCCACGTGGGGTGAGCCTCTGCGCCCTCTGGGGGAGAGTTTAGCGACTGCCCTGACGGCGGTCTCCCTGGGGTGTCCGTGCCCTGGGTGGCCTCTGGACGTCTGGGGCCTGGACCTCCTCCACGTCCTCCATGGGCCTTGGGGGCGGGTCTGTGGCTCCTCGAACTTATTATTGAACATTTCAATAGAGAAACCTTACATAAACAAGCGCGCATATATACACACAGGTGATCACAAGGTGCTCACATAAAGACGACTCAGGTGTTTTCAGACACATTGACTGGGGCTGTGGTTGACACTGAACTCTCTTGAACTGGTGTATACGTATACATTTGAAGAATATCCCAACTGTTGTGTATTCATATGCTGTTTGTTGCTGTTGTATCTTTTCTCCTGTTTTGTTTGTTTGTGTTTTATTTACAGGTCTAGAAGTGGACTCTTCACGTCTCTTGTTCTCTTCTTTTTCTGTTTACTTTCTCCCCCATCCCTCTTTCTGTACCCTTCCCTTCACTTTCAGGCTCCGTGTCCAATCAACCATAACAATATTCTAATAAAGATTTTGGGGGTTATATTTAAACAAAAATCAGGAGGAGTTTTATAGCAGTGGCTGTAACCTCTCACCTGAAACAGCAACACTGTTGGGCTTGTTTTGGCACTCAGACATTATTCTGTTTGCTCCACAGCCGGACAGGACACGGGGTTAAAAAAAAAAAAGAAGGTTGCAGGTTTGAATCCCGGCTGTGGCTTTCTGTGTGGAGTTAGCGTGTTCTCCGGGTACTCCGGTTTCCCCCACAGATCACATCATGCCTGATAGGTTATAATCCAGGACTCCCTTGGAAAAGAGTTTCTGTGGGATATTTCCTGGTTAAATAAAGGTTAATAATTAAAGAAAAATGTTACAAAGAGTTTATAGATCTTGTCTAATTTGATGTCACCTCTAAACAAACGAACTTCAGCTTTAAAACTCTTCTGGTATTTTAATTGAAGGATTGTTTTGTGGGTTTATTTTTACACCCTCAGACACCAGCTAGATCTTCTCGTCTTTATCACACAAACTCCATCAGGATGAGAGCGTTTATCTTTATTTGTTCAGAATCGGCCCGACAGTGACTCCATGTTTAATAAATCCATGGTTTAATGCTGCTAATAACCACAGTGAGCTGTTAGCTGTAATGACACTCAGCCGATTCATTCTCAAAAAGCCAAATTAATAAAACTAATCTCATCTCTTAATTCTGTTTTCAGTCAACAGGATGTTGTTTAAAGCTACTGGTGCACAAGTTAACACAATCAGTCACGCACAATGTGATGGAGACACAACTGTTAGTCTGGCTCACAGCTCAGCACACACACACTCTATACCTCTGCAGTTACCAAAAATTTGCACAACATTCAAACGAATGTCACTCAAAGGTCACAATGTGTTTGTAGGTTTGACTTGCAGGAAGACGCTGTCAGGTACTGGTTTACAGTCACCAACAGGGTGTAGAGTCAGACTCACTAAACGGGTCTCCTGAGACCTGAGCTCTGGTTTTGGGTCTATTTTTATCTTTATCTTGTTATTTGGAGTTTATAGGACCTCATAAACAAAAAACAGATAACCTTTTAAAATTCATATAAATAATACCTTAGAAAACTACAATTACTACACTGTAAAAAAATGTAATTTTTACAGTAAAAAACTGTCAGCTGTGGTTGCCAGAATAATTCTGTAAAAAACACTGTGCACATGTAAAAAATGTTACTGAACAAATCATAATTAGATGAAATAATACAGATGAAAAGCCAAAGGAGACAGCGCCTTTTCATCTGTATTACTGTGGTAAACACGGTTTGTTCAGTCAAAATGTTTACGGTTCACAGGATTTTTTACTGAATTTTTCTGACAACCACAGCTGACAGTTTTTTACTGTAAAAATTACATTTTTTTACAGTGTACAATTTTCTTGAAGGAAATAATTAGAAATTTAAAATTTTATATATATATATATATATATATATATATATATATATATATATATATATATATATATATATATACATACTATAAGTTTACCAAAATAAAAGTAACATATCTAAGATAAACTGTGAAATATTAAAGTGCAAAAATCCACACAGGATGTCCGGTTTGTGATCATCCTGAACCACCTGAAGACACAACGGGGACAGAAGTTAGAACTGATAGTCTGCTGGTCTTATTGGTTCTGTCTTTGGTGGAGAAGAGACTGAAAATCAAGCGGTTTTACTTCAGAATAAAATCCTGTCTCTCCTTCAGAGGCTAGTAGCTACTTTTATGTCGGTGTTAGATTATGGTGATATATGCATGCTTGGTCTCAGAGCCGTGATGCTCTGGACACTGTTTTATTATGGAACTAGAATTGGGACATTAGTTTTGTATGTGTAACTTACGTTTTGTACTTGTAAATTTTAGTTTTGTGCTTGTAACTCATGTTGTATACTTGTAACTTAGTCTGTGACTTGCACACATTTAAAAAATACAACTTTCAAATGTTCAAATTGCATGTTTTTAAACACGCACAAAGCTATGAGGTACACACAAAACACAAAACTTTTTTTTTACACACAAGTGTGTGTTTGGTTGAATGTTTTATACTTGAAACTTTCCGTACAAAACGTGAGTTACAAGTAGAAAACTGAAAGTTTCATTACTGGAGCCGTCTGAGCTCAACATAGTGTTTACTGTGGTTTTGATGTGTATGTGTGGGTGTATGTGTGCCTGGGCATGGGTTGTGGACTGGGAGGGGAGAGTGTCATAATTGTTCTATGTGTGGGAAATGGAGGGAATGTGGGTTGTATGGGTCATTTTAATCTGTCAAGCACTTTGTGTTGCTCGCTGGGGCATGAAAGGTGCTATACAAATAAAGTTTGATTTGATTTGATTTGAAGTACAAAACATGAGTTTCAAGCACAAAACTAAAAGTTAGAAGTACAAAACTAATGTCCCAATTCTAGTTCCATACTGTTTATCACAGAGCCTTGTGATGTATGAAAGCTCTCCCTCATCACTGCCTGCTGTACGAGCGATGGACGGTCCTCTTTGTCCGTGGGAAGACTGAAGCGTTGGCACATCTTTATCTAAAAAGCCATCACTGGAATTCTTCCCTCCGATCTCCAGACCTATAAATGGTAAATGTCCTGTATTTATAGAGCGCCTTCTAGTGTTGTACACTCCCTAAAGCGCTGTACAACACAAACAGTCATTCACCCATTCACACACTGGTGGTGATAAACTACATTGTAGCCTCTGCTGTCCTCGAGCACACTGTGCACTGGCGCCCACCAAGTCCCTCCAACCACCACCAGTAGACACTGGGTGAAGTGTCTCCAAGGACACAACGGCAATGTAACCCAGCCAGAGCTGGGACTGAACCGGCGACCCTTCTATTGCCAGATGGCCACTCTACCGACTGAGCTACATGCCGCCCCAGTAAACAGTAGGTTGTTTAAACTATGTCTTTAAAGTTTTAACCTCCAAATTCCACTCATTGCTACAAAAAGTGCAGACAGACAGACGTTCTAATGAGGTGTTCCGTGAAAAACACTTTACTCAGCTCAAAATAACCATAAAGAGGAGATGAAACATGAATCCAGGTGGATTATGTGAACATATAAGTTCATCCTTACACAGATTTAACCTGATGTGTGCGCATCAAGCCACGTGTGAACACAAATTTAACAATTTGTGAGCACAGGAAGTTTTTTGGGCACAAAAAGTTTCACATCTGTGAGGCTGAGGGTGAAAATCTGTCTGTAAAATAAAATGTGTCCTTCTTTTTTGGTGCTTTTTTAGTGAATGAGCTGATTTATCATGATGCATTTAGACCGTCAGCGACCAAAAGACCTGCAGGACCCTCAAGATCGTTAAACCACGATTTGTCTTTATTTCTCAAAGCTGCAGCCAAAGTCAAAAATGGAAACGTGCAAATGCATGGACTTTCAGCAACACAAACACAAGTCAGTACTCCTCCTGCAGCCTTTATACTGCACATCATTCACACGTACTTTCTGCTTTCAGGTTGTATTTTTATTTCTCTCCTCCTCTGACACTAAAGACGGTTTACAGCCAATAAAGCTGAGCTTCAACCAACCTGGCAGCCGTCAGCACAACGCCCTAATGAATAGAGAGGTGGGATCTACAGACAGGCTTTTACTGTAAAGCCAGTGAAGAGATGGATGCAGAGACAGTGGATCAAATCTGCAGAACGAGGTGAGCAAAGATGACAGAATTGGCCCGTTAACAGTGAGGTCAAAGGTCAGACCTCGCCTGGCCACAGTGCTGGACCTGAAGTGAACCTGATGTTTGTTTACCTCGGTCTCTCGTGTGCCAACCGCTGAGGCAGCTGCATTTTAATCTCTTAGTTGAAATGATCTCATTTCATTGTGTTTCGTCTCACTAAATAAACCACCCATATCTCACTTTGTGCTCCGCCAGCAGCTAAATGAAGCAATGAATCCTCTCCCTGCACAGCAGCAGCCTCTGGCGCAGACAGAAAACTGACAGTGCAGCTTTTTTTCTGCTGGGTCCAAAGAAACGAGTCCAAATCTGCACTGCATAAGATAAGACCCAGTTCAGACGGATCAGAGCCAAAACTGAACTCAGGCCCAGAGGCAAAAACAAGTTCACCGTGTAGCCGTTTTTATTCCCAGAAAACTTAGAGGGTTGACTTCAAACAATAAAGAGTCAAACCTAGTCCAATAACTTTCATTTTTCCAGCTGTTTGTTTTCAGGCTGTAAATTGAGATTTTCTAAGTTGAGGGGCTTAGATCGGGGGGGTGAAGGGTTTGATGAGTTTGTGGCGTTGGACTTCAGACCTGGGCGGAGCTAAAGAGTTGAGCAGGATGGATCAATGCCTTGATACAGTCAAACAAAAACATAATGGAGTATGAATGTGATCAATTTAAGCTGCTAGGACTTTAATCTGAACTGGTTCTATGACTGTGGCTCTCCCACAATGCACTGGCAGTCTGACATAAACATGGAGGCAGTCTTTGTACGGAGGCTGCTGCTGAAAGAGTCACAACCATTCACTGATGTTTTGTCCTCCTCTTCATTGGTAAACGACGTTAATGCTTGAGCTTTTCTCCGACAGATACACTGTGTATTCAAGCTGCAGCTGGAAAACCAGCAACGTCCAGAATATCTTCGTGGTCTCCCAGGAACCTGGTCTGACCCGTACTCACCCGGGGACCTCGGTGCTTCTATGTGCAGTGACCCTGAGGACGAATGAGGAGGAAACTGAAAAGAGGAAACTATGCATCCAAATCTCTCAGCTCTCCGTCTACTGAATGTTTGTAACTCAATTTCAAAGTCTGCTCTAAAAGTAAAACCCACAATGCACTGCTACAACCATGTCGTCGTCCATTTAGATTTCCATATGTCTGCAATGAGATCGCATTGTTCCCCTGGTAATTCAAACGTAAACGTATTAGGGTTGGGCGATGTGTAACTTTGTCCCAATCGTCCATCGTCTGTCCAGAAATGGACGATGGACTATTTATTCACGCAGGTGACATGTTGACATATTTGCGGCGGAGCAATGTAAACACTCAATGATGGATTAGAACTCAAGAGTCCAAAAACTGAGGAAATAGTTGCCAAAAACACAACGTCATCTATCTGGGGTTACTTTGACTTTAAACAGGCGTTTATAGTGGCAGCAAAGAGCTCCAACCTCCTGCTGAGGATGCTAAGCTAACAGTGCTAGCTGCTGCTGCTCCGTCACCAAATGAATCACTCAGACTTCAAACTGCAGCAGAGATTTATTTAATGGAAGTGACATGTTCACTGAAGGAGGTATTGTTTTTATTATTATTTTAGTTTTAGTTTATTTTGTATTAGTTGTTTCAGACTGATAAACACTGGACCGGTGTTCTGACTCTGAATATTCCTACAGCAGCACCGGTAGAGTAACACGGACTGTAAACACGGTGGAAATAAGACCGTCTCCCCACCACCGTGGTTATTATTTAGATACATTTATTTTCTGACGACCGGCTGCTGTTCTGTCCGCTGGGTGAGAAAATAAATCACCGCTGCTCTCGGAGGAGGAAACAAACTTAGCTTTTTAATTATTTTTACGTGGGCTGTGTCATTTGACAACATTATTAATAATTAAGATAATAATTTATAGGGGGATGAATAAATCCTTCTTGAAAAACAGGTGGTGATGGGCTCAGCCAATCGCTGATAGTCATAGATTCATCTGATCACCCATAGGCCTACTTCATAGAACTGCTGAAAACAACCAACATGAACTCCACTAAACATCTTAACACAATGACGAGCTAGGGGTGTAACGATATCCAAATCCCACGATACGATATCGTCACGGTATGGACCTCACGGTACGACATTTATTGCGATATTGCGGGGAGGCTCACGATAATAAGCCTCACAACATAAAATGTACCATTATGACATTTTAAACGGCCTTAATATTGCTGCCTTCATCTGGACAATGACTAAATTAAAATAAATTAAATATTTGACTAAAATGTGTTCCTGAAGTTCCAGTTTAGCCACTAATTATTTAAACCCTACAACATTCACGGTGGAGATTGGATGCAAATCAGTCGCTAAATATTCTGGGATGTATTTTATTTCTTGAGCTGCTGTGAGGCAGCGCTGATCTAAGAGCTTCATGCTGGGATTTTTGACCCGTCTGGACTTTCTAAACACTTGAAACTTTTCACGAGGGGGCGGGTTGTTGTTACCTCTCGCGCTGCTCGTATTCACAGAGGAGTCCGGCTCTGTACACCGGCAGTGTCTGCATATCGTCAGCTGTCCGTTCTTTTCTTCTTCACCATTTCTCGACACGACAAATCCAAAATGCTTCCAAAACTCAGGTGGAAAAGCCGCTCCGTGCTGCGTTTACCGCTGTCCCATCTGCCTCCATGGTTGTTTTTGTTTGCCATGTGAGCTGCGCGCGCTCCCATTGGTGCACTGGCTGATGACGCGGAAGCAAAGGATCATGGTCTATGTAGTTTACTTTGCTATACCCCGGTGCGGCGAAATAAAACGTGTTATTTTTAACTCAGGACGTACTGTTCAATACCGTGACAAGACCACGACGATATCGTGGCCATTTTACTACCACGGTATCACGGTGTTTACAATATTGTTACACCCCTACGAGCTACCAAAGCCTTAAATTAATCTAAGATCTAATTATTTCTGTGTTTCTGTATTTTGCACCAAACAACTCCAATCAGCCAATGAACAGAGCTAAACGTTAATTTATCCAGGAAGTCTCGCTAAGATGAAACATTCAGGGAGTTCAGATGGCAGGAAACAGAAATATCAGATAGATCATGACAACTTTACAGAATCAACATTATAAAGTGATTTTTTTTTTTTTACTCCACAGTGAAGAATAAACAGCTCCACAAACATCAGACCTGCTGGAGGGATGTTGACCCGGATCACACTCATACCTTCTGGACTCTTTGGTCTTCTGTTAATAAGGTCATACACAGCATCCTTGGATAAAATATTCCAAGGGAATGTACTGGGATGTATTTTGGAAAAATTGCAACAACAGTGAGGAGGGAAGACCAATACCCAGCTAAGAACTGTAACCGTGATCCCAATGGTAACATGATAGTTGTGTCTCAGATTTAAAATTAACAACATTGTAAAGGTTGAAAGAATCTGACTACAGTTTTTAAAAAAAGGGAAAAGTGTTTATTTATGAGCCTGGTGATTTACTACGTAGAAACTATCAGGCTCTGTGTTTATTTCACCAGACTGATGATTTATTTATCACCACCAGCAACTCCTCTCACTCAGGGGCGGATCTAGGGGGGGGGCAGTGCCCCCCTGACAACAAGCTTGGCCCCCATGTGGCTCCATGTTAAGTGCTTAGTGTTTTAGAATGTACCCCTTTATAAAAGCAGCTGGCCTCTGCCTGGCCCCCCCCTCTAATTTTTTTCTAGAGCCGCCACTGCTCTCACTACTATGCAGTGATGGGCAGTAACGCGTTAGAAGTAACGCATTACTGTAATCCAATTACTTTTTTCAAATAACGAGTAAAATAAGAGAAAACAGCTGCCAAAAAAGTGGTTGGATTACCGTCACTTTTCTGCAAGCACGCTGCGTTAGTGCGCTACTAAACCGTGATTTAGTCGGAGCGCCTTCTGACTTTTCCGTCTGAGCTGCGAAGTCAGTGGCAACAACAGACTGGTGTTTAGATCAACAAGTGATCACATTTATTTATTGACATATGTTTATATGGAGGATTAACCCCTTGAGGTGAAACATCTCGTTTTCGAGGGGGTCCTCCATGAAAACAAAAACAAGAAGAAAAAATTAACAAGGCAGCAGATCAGAGATAACAGTCAAAGACAGCATTACAACACACAACTACCAACACACACACACACACACACACACACACACACACACACACACACACACACACACACACGCGCGCGGCTCACTATGCTCCAATCCACCCCACCCAAGACAAACCCCAAAACCAACATGATTAAAATAATAATAATTAATTAAAAGAAAGAAAATTTAATTAATTAATTGATTAACAAGTTTTTACATGATCAGTGAAATAAAAAATAAACACAATTAGTAACATAGACTAATGTTCTGAAGATGTTCAACCAGGGCTCTTTGGAACATTGTAAATGAAGACATGGAGCGGAAAGATAAGGGAAGATTGTTCCAGCCTGGCCAATTTGGGGCCCCAAGCAGAATATTTTGATGCCCCCCCCCCAACATCACTATATATCACCATATAAGCAAGTCATATAAGCAAGTTCGGATCGCTATGACCTCATAGCGGGCTAGGGGTGAAAAAAAAATGGTTTGAAACCTGGGTCTGACATCTTGAAGAGCGTCTCACTGGCTGTACTAGGAGACAGATGGACGCCGTTTTTTTGCTCTTTCTGGCAGGTTTAAGGTGAGAACTCAACGTTGCAACATGATAGATAAGTCAGAAAACACGGAAAATGATGTCATGGGCACTTTAAAACAAAAAGCATATTTCCCAACCTCTCTTTTAATTCTGGGAACAACAAAAAAGATTCGATCGTTATGTCGCACACTGCGTTGTGAATTATAGCGCACTAACTGTAACTTAAGACAATCTTGGTAGTTAAAGTAAAAACTTTCGAAAATAAACTGAATCCAGTGAAACCGTCTCCTGGCAGAAGGTGCAAACAGGGTAGTGGTTCGTACACCACACAGCGATGTGTCCTAAAGGGACAGCGAAGCATAAAACGACAAAGACTGTTATACGCCACATCAATAGAATGTAGACAGGAAGCAGTGTTCTGGTAGATGATGTCAGCATAATCTAGAGTGGGCAGAAGCAGCTGTGTGGCTATTCTTTTCCTGACCAGGAGATTAAAACAGTTAACAGATTGATCAAGTGTTCTTAGTCAAGAATTGAGTTTATGTGTAGTGGCTTGAATATGTTCTGAATGATAGATCAGATTCCAGCCAAACTCCAAGGTATTTATAGGTCTCAGTTGGCTCCAGAGGGGAAGAAGCAAAGATAAGGTGTTTTTCAGCTATATCCAGATCTTTACTATGAAACAGTAAGGAGTAGGACTTGGTTTTAATAAGAAGAAGTTTATTGGCTGATAGCCACTGCTGAACAGAATTGAAGTCGTGTTGTAAAGAAAGGTTTACAATCACATGGGAGGACAGCCTTTATACAGCCAGAAATTACGTCTCTAATCTAGACGGCACCGAGACCCCCGGATCCCCCGCTGACTCTCCAGGTCTGTTACAACAACACGTTGTCATCTGGAGCCGAGAGCGCTCACTGGGAGAGTCCAACTCACACAGACACAAAAGGATCATTATTCATTTAATGAGACGCTTCAACCTGAGCCAGAGGTCGTCAGCGTTCTGGAGGAAGCTGGTGGGAGGAGCCGTCATTAGAGCAAATCAGGTTAACGACGGGATTTACACCAACGGGTTTCACATCACTGAGCTGCTGCAGGCGGCCGGCGCTGCTCAAAACTTAGAGTAAACAAGCTAATGATGCTAAGAGGACCAGTTACAGCTGATTTAAGAAAACTCCTTTGATCAGGATTCAGGAACATCTCAGAGGATTTAGGACCTTCAGGGAAACTGAGGGGATCAATAATCACCTGTTTGATGTTTATTCTGAACTGATGGATTATTGTTTGTATCGCTTCTCGCTTAATGCTTGAACTTAATGTTATCGCTTTAATAAAACTGTAGGTTCTCTTTGTTTTCCAACAAAAAACGTCCAGAATCAGAATATACATCATATTTTTCTGAGTAAATTAAATCAAACGTGAAATAAAATCCTTCTTAGTCAAAACTCTGAGGTGAACAACGGTTTTAGAACTTTTTAATTAGCAGATTTTTCACTTTTTCAGAGTTAAAGAGCTGAAACATCCACTTGAGATCACATCTCTGACACACAGAGTAAACATCAATTATCCAACCTGCCTCTGTGAGCACTTCAGGAATAATCACATCCATCCTGACTAGAACATGATTTTAATTTGATCATAAAAAAGTTCCTTTCAGATTTAGAACAGTGTTTATAAGTCACGTCTCACGGTGTCCGAGGAAAATATATCTACATTTGGTGAAATCATTCTAAAGTAGAAAAAGAAGAAATAAGAAACATTGTAAAAAAAAAAAATGTGGAAGCAAAAGATCAACTGATTATGATAACTTAGACATGATGACTGTTAAAACTATCATAGAATCGGTTATTGATCCATTCACGTAATCTGTCACTTTCTACTGGAATATTTCCCGATGCAATGAAAACTGCTAAAGTCGTGCCGTTATTTAAGAGTGGTGATAAACACAGTTTTACTAATTACAGGCCGGTGTCACTGCTTCCACAGTTTTCAAAAATAGTAGAAAAAGTGTTTGTAACAAGGCTGGATGAATTCACTGAAAAAAAAATAATATCTTAAACCCCGAACAGTATGGATTTAGAACCAAACACTCAACAGCAATGGCAACAATAGACTTAACGGACAAAATATCAACAGCAGTAGACAATAAAAACGACTTCATCAGTGTTTTCATCGATTTAAAGAAAGAAAGCATTTGATGTCATAGATCATTCAAGGTTACTTTGGAAATTAAGTCAGTATGGAATAAGAGGAGTGGCTCATCAATGGGTTCAAACTTATTTAGAAAAAAGGAACCAGTTTGTTCAGATAAATGATAATAAATCAAAACTATGTGATATTAACTCATTGACTGCCAGCTGTTTTCTGAAAATAAAGCCCCTCGCTGCCAGCGTTTTTGAGCATTTTTACTGTTTTTTGAAGTGTCACAGAACATTGTGCTCTATGACTATGTAAACACTGAAACTACTAAAAGAAAGAGCGGACTCTCTTCTTTCATCAGAAAAAGTCGGCTTGTTTCTAGCTGATTCCGTTCTTTCACAATCTGCTGTAGAACGTAGGAGGGTTTCACCAAAAACGCCCGTTTCTGACCAAAAAACTGGAGAAAACAGGCTTTTAGTGTAAACAGAGATGTCAGGCAGAAAATATGAAACATGATGTAAATAATCATCATCACACACACTCATCATATATAGGCCTATATGAACACACATATTATATGTATATAGATATATATGTGTATATATGTTCTGGCTCCTGGATCTTGCTTCGTGTTAAATGGAGTTTATCCATCCATTGTTTGTTTTTGGGGATTTTTTTATACTTCATTTTATTTTCAAATCCACAGGAAGTAGCGGCTTGGTAACTAGCTGTTTTACTTCCAGTTTATTGGAGTTTTTCTCAGACAAAAACAAACTTTTCTTTGCTCTCTAATGCCGTGTTGTGGAGCCGGAGCAGTCGGTAAGTGATCGACCCGTGTGCGTTGATCTGGCTGCTATGAGGTGACTGAGGCCGTTTTGACTGGCGATGGTCGTGTTTAGTCAGCAGCTGTAACATCATGTCGTCACTGGTCGACACACACAGTTGAAAATTAACGTTAGAGGTGTGATTTTTACTGACAGCATGCGTGAGGACGTCATTTAGCCCGCCCCGTTAAAAGACGACTAAAGTTGTCTTTGGCAGCGAACGGTTGGATTTGAAAAGACGACTTTAGTCATCTTTGGCAGTGAATGAGTTAATTGTGGAGTGCCACAAGGGTCGGTCCTCGGACCAAAACTGTTCATTTTATTTATTAACGACCTGGTGAATATATCTAAAATACTTGGGACCATTCTGTTTGCAGATGATACCACACTGTTTTACTCAGGATCGGATATTAATGAAGTAGCTAAAGTGATAAATAATGAACTGATTAAAATTAAAACCTGGTTTGACATAAACAGATTAACATTGAATCTTAATAAAACTAACTTCATATTGTTTAGGGACAAAAAAACAGTGATGTATCTTTGCAAATAGATAATAATAATAATAATAATAATACATTTTATTTAAGGCACCTTTCTAAAACCCAAGGTCACCGTACATGTGCAGACACAATACAAATAAAACACAAGAACATAGCAACAAGACACAATAAAACCAGTTAAAAACAACAAGAAAATACAGTGAAACCAAATAAAAACACTAAAACCAACAAGTTAAATCAAGAACCAGGGCCAAGGTGCTACACAGAGTAGGCAGCCTTAAAGAGGTGTGTTTTTAACCTGGATTTAAAACGTGACAGAGATGCAGTGTTCCGAAGATCAGCAGGTAGTGAGTTCCACAGGAAGGGGGCAGATCTGCTGAAGGCTCGCCTCCCCGTGGTGGTAAGGCGAGCAGGAGGACGGTACAGAGGAACGGAGCGCTGAGATGGTGTAGAGGTTTGGAAGAGCTGGGAGAGGTAGGATGGAGCACGGGACTGAAACTCAAAGAGCAACAGAAACTAAATTTCTAGGAGTTATTTTTGATGAAGACTTGAACTGGAAATCACATTTTGATTACATAAAAGGTATAAATCCAAATCCATAGAGTATTACATAGAGTCAAGTTTTCACTGACTAGTTCTGGTTTGTTGGCGTTGTACAACTCACTGATTGGTCCATATTTGACTTATTGTGTAGAAATCTGGGGAGCAACATACACAAACTATACACAACCTTTATTTATTCTACAGAAAAGAGCTCTGAGAATCATCAGTTATAGTGGCTACAGAGATCCATCAAACCCGTTGTTCATTAAATATAAATTACTGAAATGTCATGATTTAATTCACTGGAAAATCTTACAAACTATGTATAAAGCCAATTTAAGAACTCTGCTAACAAACACTCAGAGGATGAATGGATGAGGATGCTGAAAGGAACTGACGTGTTTAACAAACCTAAATTTAGAACAAAAATGAAGGAATGGAGTGTGTCTGTAAATGGAGTTAAATTATGGAATAATCTTAACAGAGAAATAAAAAAATCAATGTCATTTATTATATTCAAAACATGTACCAAAATGGGTGTATTAAGTAATTATGAAAAAGTACATTAAACCAATGATCAGGATCAAATCTGGAAATGAGGACAAGACAGAGTTCATAATGAATCGAAGTGTCTGACAGAGAGAATCTCTTCTGTTCATTGGGGCCAAAAATTATAAGATTTTTTTCTTCATTCTGCTCCTTTTTTGTTCAAATAGAATTTTTTTGTTATGTATATCTTATTGTTTATTATTATTATTATTATTATTATTATTGTTGTTGTTGTTGTTTTATTTGAATGAAAATAAACTTTGAAAAAAATAAATTAAATAAAATGATCATAAAGTTTGATTTTCTCATCTGCTGAATGTTTGGTGTTGTTCATATCACAGACCTCCTACAGCTAATAGACCATTTACAATTCTCAGTCGACCTGTTGAAAGTCTTTAACCTGAAATAAGAAACAACCTTCTGGAGTTTTAGACCAAAATCTTTCAGCTGCAGATCTAAAAACCTGAACTAAACAAGTAAAAACCATAAACCTGTTAGGTGGTGCAAACAGAAAGTTTGTGCACAGATTCCCCCACACTCTTGAACACCACGCAGACTAGTTTGCACCTTTTGGTTTTAAATTATGGATGCTCTGGTAGAAATCTGCACACTCTGGCGGTTTTTAAATGAGAGGGATGTTTGCAGGCACAGAGGCGGAAACGACAGCGACATCTGAGCAGACAGCTTTAAATTTGGTTTAGCCGATTTCCTGCAGAGGACTCAAAATGATTTTTACTGTGAATTTTTCTCTTTTTTTTTTAAATTTTGGATGATATTTGTGCACGTGAACGTATTTCTGACCTGATCAAGAACCTCAAGCTAGAAAATCAGTTCAGATGAAAACACATTTTGGTAAAATTATTACAGAAAAAAGATGTTGAGCTTAGATGAGGACTTAGACTCACCTACATTCTGGAGTTGTTTTATTCCTAACAGGAAAAGCTGCATTTCCCCAGATGCCTTCACAGTCTCCAGTCACTCGTGTAATTTGGTCGAGGAGCCGAGTGTAATTCAGCGGTTTCTGCTCTCCTCCTTTGTTTTAGACTTGTTAAACGTTTCTGGGCCACCAGTCGTTTACCTCCCTCTGTTTTAATCCAGAGCTGCTTCATTTGTAGAACCACTCAGAGACGAGAAGAGCTTCTGCTGATGACCCAGTGTAAACGCACCAGGCATGTTAATGAGAACACTGCAGCTCATGTGTTTAATCTTAATGCATTTATGCAAATCTAAAAATAGATTAATTAAATGGAAAATTGTGTTCTGACTGATACAGCTTCCTGTCTCACATGGAAGAGCTGGGCTGAGTTTACAGTATGTGTGTGTGAGGAGGAGATTTGTGGTGTTTGACATCGTTTACAAATTGTCAAAATGCTTTTGATTCGTGTATTTTAAAGAGTGTATGAAACAGAAGGTGCATAAAACAATTCAAATGAGGACCAAATTTACCATAGGCTTACTGGGAAGTCCAGACCAGTCCACATCCAGACCCAGGACAGGTGCCATGGGCGTGAGCGGCTCGGCGCAGACTTCTGTCCACGGGGAGGGGGCGTGTCTGAACACAGACCACCAGCCAGTCAATCTGGATGTGGCGCCTCCCTTTCCTGGACACAGGTCCACGCACAGCACCTGGTCCGCTGGGCTGCACGTAGTATTGGTGAGGATGCAGCGCTATTTCTGCTCCCTTGGATCAAGTTATTGATGGGCACAATTCAGTGACTACTGGGTAATGGTGGGGATACGTCACCTCCATCCATCCCAAATCTAAACCCATCCATCCATCTGGGGCTGGACTGGACCATGTGCTGAAGCACCAACCACAGAAGAGTTTATTCTAAACCACAACTCCTCCCACCTTGTTGTCCAATCATGTTGCAGGAAGATGTATTGACGTGTGAATTTTCTCAAAACCAAAAAATGTAACATTTTGGAGGTATTCATTTCCTGGAAGGTCTTGGCCTGACTATGGCAGGTTTGCTGACCGACATAAAACCAAACGGGAGATGAATCTGTCATATGAGTGAATCTGATGTTGCTTCCTTTAAACCACTTAAGCCATGTTTCCATGGAAGGTACGGTACGGTTCTGTGGAGGGTCCTCGTAGTCCGGTACGGAGCCGCTATTTCAGTTGAGCGTTTCCATCAGCTGTTGGACCCTCACTTGGCAGGCGGGGTTAAACGTAAATGTGTATCATCACGTCATGCCAGGTCTGTCCTTATATGGGGCTTTTAATTTCTCCAGCTTAACCCGACACTGTTCCGCCGTCCTCTCAAATCCTTCAGCTGCATTTTGTGACACTTCTTTATAAACGGTTTCTTTTTTTACCGATCCATGTAGCTCGTCCTGAACACAGCTGATCGCTGAATGTTTGGAGCTCTGAAAGTGATCAAACCTGGTGCTACATCCTGGCATTTTATCACTTCCGTATACAACAATGGTCTGATCTCTGCTGACAGACCCGAGGCGCGGAACCGGGTTCAGCCACAGTGAATCCGCAGATTTACTCGCGGTCCGACCCAGGTGGTCGAGCCGTGGCACCGGGTTTAGCCGCGGTGATTCACTCGCGGTCCGCGGCTCGACCTGCTGGGTCGAACTGACCGCGAAGGATTCACGAACCCAGACCTGAGGAGGCGTAGACCCGCGGTCCGCGGCAATGAATGAATCCCTCGCGGTCAGCGGCTAGACCGGGCAGGGTCCAGCGTTACAGGATGGATTGTTTTTACTTCTCACTTTAGTAATAATAAAATAATGCACTCCAGGGTTTGTTCTGCTTGTCACAAGCAGTGATCAGTGGTCTGTGTTGTTGAACGCCACAGCTCCGCCCTAACCGTACCCGCTCTATGGACCCCCAGCTCAAGAGGACCATTCATGGTCCGGTACGGATCGGTTGTATGGACCGGTTTTACAATGGAAACAGACAAAAAAAACGATCCAACCCGAATCGTACCGACCCCTGCAATGGAAACATGACTTTAGCTGTACAGAGTAAATCCACTCAACTGAGGGAACTGAAATGACCGACTGCAGCTGAATTTGTCCTGGGTATTAAAGAACCAAACAATTTTACATTGTATAAAATTTAAATTTTAAAAAGGTTTTTAAGGCAAATGTAATACATGTTCAAATGTATAAACTTGCTGATTAATAGAAATTGTAAAAAGGTGAATATATAATATTTGTTCTTAATATATTGATTGTTTGTTAGGTTATTGAATGACAGTCTATCCAGGATATTTTGTGTTATGTAAAAGAAAGGTTTAGGTATTATAAGATTTTTCTTCTTCCTGCTCCTTTTCAATCATGGTTGTGTTGAAAGAAGTGTTCTTTTTTTTTAGTGTCATTTAGCTTAAATGTGTGCACAGCTATGTGCGAAATAAAATGAAAATGAAATGAAATTTTCATGTTCTTTTAAAATACAATTAATTGTGATTAATTAATTACAAAGTCTGTAATTAATTTGATTAATTTTTTAATCAAGTCCGACCACTAGTCTATTAGGGTTGAAACATTTAAAATCATCTATGAAACCCATATAATGTTTCGGGTATAAAAAGTGTCAAAATCATAATAACGCAAAACATTTACATTCCTATAAAACTTAAAGACACACTATGTAGTTTTGCTTGTTTTCAGCATCCCCTAGTGTCCGTTTTAAGTCACTGTCGTAAAAACGTTAGCATAGTTTCTGCTCAGAAAGCCCTAAATCTACCTGTTAAATGTCTCCTCAGCCTTCACTGCTTTCTACTGGAGCGGTTCATCTCTCAGTCAAAGTAATCAGCTGTTCAAGCAGGGAGAGATGGGAAAAATCAGGAATCATGAGCTAAAACCACTCCGGAGCTAGCATAACAGCTAGCCACATTGGGTTAGCCTAACCCTCTGAGATACGTGACTTTGTGAGACTTCAGGGCACCGGACCAGAGACTCAGAAGTTACAAACGTGGTATTCTGGATCCAAGCAGCAGATGGGACTTTTATGAACGTGTAAAGGGTCAGATTAGGAAACCAAGAAAGAACCAGAATGAGTCCATAAAGAAAGAAAACCCTCTTCCTCATGGTAACCTTATTACAGCAGGCCATAACTAAACAGCTGTCACTGAAGGATGGGAGTGTGTGGGTCTGTGTGAGAGAGGGACAGTAATTATACTGACGGAGCAATGGATCCTAAAAAAAAGATGGTGGCTGCGTTTGCTCTCATAGCAGCAGGCTGGAGTAGAAATGGACCACCGCACAAACCGGCCACACACGGGTTATTTCTACTGACAGGCCCACCAGACACCTGGGGCGAACAGCAAGACTGAGGTTCTCGACTCAGACGAGTTCCCTCACTGAATCCATCAACCTGTTAGCCTGAAGGGACTCTGACACATGCTGGAAGTCTGGTCCTCTGCTGTCCATTACAACATCCAGAGCCTCAGAACTAATCAGAAACAACCAGGAAGTTAGAAATTACACTGTGAATCCATAACAGAGCCATGCTTTATATAGAGAGAGCAAGGTCAATTTATATATAGAGCACTTTAAAAACAACTGAGCTGCACCAAAGTGATGTACAGCAAAAATAAAGCAATCACATCACAACAGAATAACAATAAAACATCAACGCAAGGATAAAAAGAAATAAAGAAAAATCCAAAAAATGTAAACAATAATAAAGCAGCCGAGAGAGTGGAGTCCTTACAGAACCCCTCCTGTGACAGCAGGAGACACCAAACTCAGACCAGGTGTCTCCTTTAGACCAGAGACCAGCAGGAAGCTTCATAAGACCACAGAGACCCAGGAGAGTCTGGGTCTGGGATCACAACCAAAACCTCCAGTCAGACAGAACGGGACTCGAGTGTGAGGTCCTGGTGCTGATCAACTCAACATTACAGTAGTTATTCATTAGTATGGATTTGATTTTATTATTGGTAAATATCAATACAGCAAACATCGACTTTATTTTATTATGTAACTATATAACAATAAAATGCAACTATATAACAATACGTAAATATATAACAAAATATGTAAATATATAACAATAATGTGTAAATATATAAGAATAATGTGTAAATATATAAGAATAATGTGTAAATATATAACAATAATGTGTAAATATATAACAATAATGTGTAAATATATAAGAATAATGTGTAAATATATAACAATAATGTGTAAATATATAACAATAATGTGTAAATATATAAGAATAATGTGTAAATATATAACAATAATGTGTAAATATATAAGAATAATAAAGAACTAAAACTGGCTCTTTCCACCTGTAGATCCTCCACCAGGTGGCAGCAGACTGCTGATGAAAGTACTAACACTAATACTCCACTGGGCTGCTTTAAGGTTGGAAGTTTGAGGCAAATTTGCAGCCAAAGTTTCCAAAGGGTTGAAAAATGGTGTAAATGTTATTATTAGTTTTGCCAGAAGTTTTAATTCATTTCTTTGAATTGCACATCCAGAGTTGATATTTCTTACCGCTGTATATACAAACTGAGCATTGTGTTGTTTTTGTTTTGTTTGAATTTCTGTTTCCATCATTCAGATTTGGCTGTGATCTGTCTCACAGCTGCTCTTTGTTCTGCAGTCAGGATCGGATGCTATTGTTATTATTGATGTTGAAAACGTACATTTTAACAAACGATTTTAAAAATGCTTTTCAGTCAATTCAATAAACAACACATTGTGCAGATTTCTGTGAAAAACTGTAACTGTCTCATGAAACTAAAAGGACAAAGACAAACATCTGAGGACTGACTCAGTGTTTGAGACTGTCGCTGTGTTTCAGCCTCATCAGGATGCAACATGAACCCGTCTGTCCTGGTTTATTGATAAAGATCCCAACTAGGTTTGCACCATTCTGGATCAAATGGGAAAAAAATATTTATTTTTTATTTTTGGCTTAGAATTGAGATTACGATTCTCTTATGATTTTTTTTTCCAATATAAATATTTATTGCACTCATTAGCTGGACATCAACTTTGTCACAGCTAACGCTGAACATAAAAACAATAACTGTCTCTCGTCTTCTCTTATGTACACAACCTTTGAATAATTTTAACAATAATAACAGTTTTGAACTTCATTTGAGGGAGAAAGAGGAGCATGCAGATTATGTCCCAGATTAAATGCGGTACAATCATCATCTTGTTTTTTAAGAATTGTTGTCATTTGGTAATGAGATTGCATACATGTCTGAATTGAGATCACAATTTTTTAATGATTAATTGTGCAGCCCTAATCCCAACTATGAACCAGATACCAGGATGTAGCAGCAAACAGAAATAAAGCGTCTGCTCTGAGGCAAAGACTTCATGATGAACGACAAGAATTACAGGTTCGTTCAGGGTCTGCAATCTGTGGCTCTGGGGCCACATGTGGCTCTCTGTTAGAACCAGACTATGTATGTAGATAGACAGTATATAGTCTGACCACGGTCCACTGAAACGACTCATTCATAGGGGCGGGACCAACAGTTGTCAATCAAACCGTCTTCACATGCTATTGGATAGCGCTAGAGCCATTTATCAACAACCGGAAACAGCTGGTAGAGTAAACTTTTACTATGTCCTGTCAGCAAAGCAGCCAATAAATCCTCTTTCAAAATAAAAGACTTTAGTTCCTCTATCTGTTCACGTCTTAGAGAGAAGCCCAAATCCAAATCGTCCAAAGTTCATAATAAAGACGTTTCAAACGAACGCGGTTCCCGAGCTGCCGCCATGTTGTTTAAATTCAGCCGGAGCGCTGACGTCATCGGCTAATCCCGCCCTCCAACCCGTTTAGGCGTTGTGATTGGCCCGGTACGGGACTGACCGGACCAATCAGTGGGCTGCAGAGGTTCCAATGAGCGTGGCTAGACCAAAGTCTGCAGAGCAGAAGTGACGGTCTAGTATACTAGGCTAGCTCTCTGTAGCTTTGACCAAAAATGAAAAACAAACTAATATTTATCTCAACTATAATAAAAATGATACTTTCATAACTTTGACATGGAGCCGTACGCACAACTTTAGAGGGATAAACACTAGTCAGGCTCTGCCAGAGGTTACAGTGAGGGGAAAGAATACCAGCATAGAGGGAAGCGTACAAAGAAAGTACAGTAGAGAAGGTTGTGCTAGTCTAGAAGATGTTCTCTGAAGAGCTGGGTCTTCAGGAGGTTCCTCCATCGTGGAACGACACATGAGAAGAGTCTGGACTGTCCCAGCGTGGTGTCGCTCTGCTAGCTGATGATCCTCTGATGACCGGAGTGACCGAGCCGTGACGTCAGCCTTAGCCAGAGGATTCCAGTAGATGGAGCCGTTCCTTTCAGGACCCTGTATGCTAGTGGTAGAGACTTGGACTTGATGCAGCAGCTAAAGGTAGCCAGTGGAGCTCCATGAACAGAGGGGGGACATGTGCTCTTTTAGGCTGACTGAAGACCAAACACACTGCTGCGTTCTGAACCATGCTGGTCGTCGATCACAACACCAAAATCCTGAGCTACCTCTGATGGAGCCAGAGATAGGGAGTCATTATGGATCAAGACATCGTTCTGTATGGTTGGTTTGGCTGGGAAGAGAAGAAGTTTTAGAGGTTGAGTTGGAAATGCTTAGCTTTCATCATCTCGATGTGTCAGACAGTCTGAGATCGGTGCTGAGACAGTGTCTTTGTGTTCTGAAGTCAGACGACTGCTGTAATTAAATGACCAACCTAACAACCATCGCCATTTCTTTACTCTGAATTAAGGTGTCCAGCAGTATTATAAATACATTTTGTTTGACTTTAGACTTTTGGTTTTGGCAGATTTCACTTTTTGCTTCACATTTCACTTCCTGTGCAACTAAAGTAAATAAAGGTGGAACTAAAAGCCGAGTAGAGCCTCTGTTGAGTCCCTGGCTGTCACTCTGAGGTGAAGCTGCTCTGACCTCCTCCTGCACGTCTCATCTCACCTGATGTACAACCAGTTAGTCGCCGTTTCTCCTAAATGTCATTATTACATGCACACACCTCACTTCATGCTGCGTGTCAGTTTTATGACGACTTCTCTGGATGTTTTTGATGTCGTCTCCTCTGCAGACCTTCTGAGTGTCTGCTGTTCCTGCTGGTTTATTCTGGAGTTTAAATTCTGTCACAAACTTACACAAAATGTAACTTTTCAGCTGTAAATATGAATGACTCAGTTTATGTAGTACCAGGATGTTTTTCCCAGGTGAGATCGTGTTTGTGTCCGTGTGCCGGTTGTTGTTTGGTTGTTTTTGAGGACCAGTTTGACTTTCAGATGCTGGAACTGGAGGATGCTGGATGCCAGCATCTCATTTATCATGTTTTCTAAAACACAATCTTGTGAAACAAAAAACCGTGTCCTTTATTTATAAATTCATTACCGTACATGGAAATTTAGTGCAGGATGACATGTTTTTGTTTCCGTTAAATATCCCTCCATAAAACACAAATCATTATTCTAGGTTCATGTAATGGTGGCTTTTGTAGAGTGGATTCAAATAAACAAAATGAAAATTGTAATTGTTCAATTTAAGCCTGATAGTGTGAAGGGTGGACGGTTAAACGTGTGAAGGACGAGTGATTACAGGAGAGAGGCTCTGAGTGCCATTCAGTGTCAGGCTGCAGCGCTCTAAAACAAAGAGCTGCACATGACAGGATGAGAGGAAACGAGGGGTGATGGGAAGAACGAGAGGCAGAGAAAACAAGCGAGAGACTGAAAGGGCCTGGAGGGAACAGAGAAGTACGAGAGACCGGCCACAAACACAAAAACACACATAAAACTCACACGAACAGCCGTGCACGACTCGGTACAGGAACGGAGCTCCAGAGAACAAAACCGCCAAATCCCGCCCTAAAATCATGACATCATTCTAACAGTAGAAAGCATCCTGATCCACAGCATCACCGTCTGGTTTGGCAGCTGCTCGGCTGAGTGAGAGCTGCAGAGGAGATCGTTGGTGCTGCACTCCCAGCCCTGACAGACTGATGTGTCAAAAAACCCAGAAACATCCCGCTGGACCCCTCTCACCATCACACCACCTCTCTGACCTCTGCAAGAACGCTGCAGAGAATCCAGACTTAGACCACCTGGATACTAAACACCCTCAACAAGCCGCCCCCTGCTTAAGACTAAAAAAAAAAACAGCGCATCTCAAATCAGGGTTTTTTCTGCGTTCAAATTTGCATGGCGGCCGCCTCCAGCTAATTTTGTGCCGCCCCAGCCTGATTTCACTCCGCCCCCAGCTATATGGATGCTATTTTAACTGCAGTTGCAGCATTGTGCCACTATAGGGGCGCTGTATCAGCAGCGGTGCACCGGAAAGCTCTAAAACAGCAGCAGAAAAAGATCAAAAATAGCTTTTCCCGCTAGTTGGTGCTACGTAGGGCTGGGCACCGAAACACGGTACTAGTCCAAAAAAACACGGTACCGACTTCGGTACTACTATGAAATCCCCTGTAAATGACCCGCTTCATTTGGCCACCGGCGTTGCGGCACGGGTGGAGACACGGGTGAGACGTGGAGAAACAGAGAGAGCCCCTCCCCTCCCTTTTAAAATAGTTAGCGTAGCGAGTTTTGGGTTAAAAATTCCAAAAAACTCTAAAGTTTGGCTTCATTTTGGAAAGGTAAACGGGAATAGGGCAAAATGCAACATATGCTATGAGAGTTGTGCCGCGAAAAACAGGAATTCCAGCAATTAGACGAAGCCACGCATCACATGGAATTAACTTGCTGCTGCAGCGCCGTGTTCAGTCTGACTCTCAGCTTCAGCCTCTGCTGTATCCGGAGGTGTGTGAGGGAAGAGACAGTGACATCACAGAAAGTTCCCGAGGTGAGCAATAAATACTGGTAATAATAGTAAATGCATAAATATGCCAAAAATTATGGTTTATACATTTTTTTATTTTAAAAAATGTTTAATACTTATTATTACTTGTTATTTTATCTCAGAATTATACATATAGTTACTGAAAAAAGTACCGGTATTGAAAACTAGGTATCGTTAAAGTAAAGTCAACTTCCACCTTATATCTTTTATTGAAGAGCCTAAAGGCTCCAGACTTTACTGACTAAACTAAGACAAATTAACAGATGTAAAATATGAAATGACCATAAAACTCAAATTTAAAGTGAAAAATGAACCATTTTTTGCGACTTTATTGCAGATTTATCATATTTTAAGTATCGGTTCATGGTATCTGTTAACTTTAACTGATGCATGTACATTAGACGGTATCTGGGCTGATACCAGTATCCGTGCATCCCTAATTAGAACGCTTAGCTAAAAAATATTTTGCCTTTAAAAAGTGAGGCAGTTGAATGCACAGAGTATGCATGTGCTGGTGCACGGTCAGGATGGGACCACCTCAGTATGAGCCAGGAAAAACCCTGATAACTAAATGTCAGGATTTGGTTTGCAGGTGCAGAGGAGGCAGGAACAGGTAGATGAAATTATAACGTCTTTATTTTCAGACTGAAACAAAACCAAAAGGAGGACTAGGGGAGACCACAGGGTAACACAGGAGGAACCAACAGGGAGTGAATGAACTCACCAGTTTAAATATGGAGGGAGATAATTAAGGAAATGAGACACACCTGGAGGGAATTAGTGCCGGGAGACTGGAGGAGGAACACAGGGGAAAACCTAAAGACTAAAGGGGACAAAACAAGGGACAACGGGAGGAAAAGACCAACTAAACTAAACACAGGACACATGGGGGCATGGACACGACACGAAGAGCCAAAATAAATACAAATCCTGCTGCTACGGAGTCTTTATATCCTCATGTTGAGACTGTTTTTATCCTTCAGTTGTCACCATGCTGGATGCTGCTAGTGGTCAGTCTAATCTTTACAGTGCAGCTTTACACCAGTTAAAGCTCATATGTGGAGTATTTTAGCAAGAGAGCATTTCTTTAATCCAACGTACAACGGCCCCTCCCAAAAATCCACTCTACCCCCTCCCACTTTCTATAGCCCCACCTCTATACGTGCACGCACTCACGTGCACACTAAGTGTCACTCCGGTCATAAACGGTGCGTCGCGGCTCTCAATTAGCTCTGACTTCTCCATGAGACTGGAACCAGGAAGACACGGAGCATCCTGGGAGCGCGGCCCCCACCTCTACAGGTTTACGTTTAGCGCGTGCACGTTGACTGACAGCCGGCAATGTGGAGACTTGAATTCTATTGGCTGAAAAAGTTCACCGGTCAGAGAGAATTCAAAGGGGTCTACAGGAGGAAGGAGGGTCTGATGAACTCTACATAGATCATAGTTTAGACCTGAAATATCATTTAAAACATTTAGAAAACTTTGATACAGAGAAAATTAATCCACATAGGAGCTTTAAGGGACAGGTGCAATACGACAGATGTAGCGTATGAGTGGAAAAAAAATGATGTTAAACTGTGAAAACTGGTACTTTATGCTTCGTTTTCATATATTTATTTTCTTAAAGTGATAATATGCAGTTTTGCTTGTTTTGGGCTCCCTCTGGTGTCCGTTTTTAATCACTGTAATCTTTAATCTACCTGTTGAAATGTCTCCTCAGCCTTCATAGCTTTCTACAGGAGCGGTTATTTACTCCTTCAAAGAAATCAGCTGTGTTCAAGCAGGGAGAGATGGAAAAAAAATCAGGAATCATGCGCTAAAAACACTCCAGCGCTAGCATAACAGCTAGCCACTTTGGGTTAGCCTAACCCTCGTGAGACACGTGACTTCCTGGGTACCGTGACGGAGACGGAGATCTTCCAATCGTGGTATTCCGGATCTAATCACCAGATGGGGCTAAGTGACTTCTCATTAACTCTATAAAGAGTCATATTAGCACAGACTGGCTCAAGGAGAAGATTTAAAAATATGAAAAAGTTGCATATTATCACTTTAAAGGAGACCACATGTTTCTGCACCTGCTTTGTTTTCCTACTCTCATTTTCTAGCTAGCTATGTCTAGCTTGCACAAAAGCTAGACATAGCTAGCTAGATTAGCTAAATAGATAGCTACCTAGCTAGAGTTATAGCCACATAGCTAGTTAAATTTTGGCATTCTATTTTAAAAAATACTTTGGAAAAGTGTTTCTTCTGCTTAAAATTAGCCGTTTTTAATACCATGTTATGTATTATCAGTGTTTTTCATCTAAGACACTAGAATTTCCCCCAAACTTTATATTTTTGTCTGTCTGATGACATCATTTTAAAAAATCAGATGGATGTTACTCAGTACTCAAGTAGACTTTCTAATAAAAACAGTTTTACTCATACTCAAGTATTTTTTGGGACAGCAACTTTTTACTTTTACTTGAGTAAAAATATGTCCAAGTAGTGCTACTCTTACTTAAGTACATTTTTTGGGTACTCTACCCACCTCTGGAATAAGAACTATATCTTGTCTAATGTGCAAGAACACAAACTGAATCTAATAATTGATATTCTAATAATTATCATTAACATTTATCTACCACTTCGCTGTAGTTGTATTATGTGTCTACTCTGGGTTTTTGTATCTTGAGCTGCTTTAGGGTCAAACATGGTTGATCATAAATGATTTCTCTGAACCTGAAATCAGCCTGAGTTGAATGGTTTCAGGTCAAATCCAGTGAGAACTGGAGACAGCTTTGTCCCTTACTGTTTGGTGACTCTCTATATTTTTAAATCAGAACTTTTCTTCATGCTGAGTTCGGTCTTCCTGCAGTGACCTTTAGATGACAGCTAATGAACGGTTTCATCTACTGCTGCTGGTTTTCACTTCAGGTTCCTGTTAACACTTCACTCCAGGTGTGGAGGCCTGGTTGTTACATCAGATGTAGATAAAGGTGAACTCACTGGCTCAGAACTGCCTTTTGCTTTTTATTCACTTAGTTCTGATTTATTGTTCGGGTATTTTATAAATCTGTCTCACTGCCTCGCCCTGGTGCTCACCATCTCTCTGAGGGAGCTTCTAATTATTTTTACTCTAACAAAGTTTTCATTTTAGAATTTTAGATTCTGGGAGGTTTTTTTCCTTCAGAACAGATAAAGTCTTCCCTCTCTTCAGGACAGACTGATTTGATCTGACGGTCCAGGTGGTTTCAGGTGTAAAGAGTCAAAATGTTTCTGAGTTTAATCTGAAAACTAAAGTTCCTGTTCCTATTTTCACATTCAGGATTCTTTTATGAACATTAAGCTTCCAGCTAAACATTTTGCAGGCTAAAGCTTCAGATTTTGGTCCATTTTGATGGAATCTGAACCTCAGACTTCAACAGAATCTTCAGTTTGGATTTTCTGAATAAAAAGATTCCAAAACCCTGATGTAGGCTAGAAGGAGCCGGTCCAGCGCTGAGCAGCTCAAGACTTCAGAACGCCATGAAATCAGAGACACTGTGACAGATGTGTGTGTGTGTGTGTGTGTGGTTACACAGGCTGTGTTAATGGCTGTGAAATAGATCCGTCTGCCTCCAGCCCCTCCTCATGTCTACGTGATGAGCTGCGCCCACAGCTGGAGCACTCAGCCCTCCTCTAAGTCACCTGCTATAATTACAGCTGCTCCTCCTGGTGTCACACGTTCTGGATGTTCCTGTGAATCTCCTCTCTCTCTGTCTCTCTGTCTCTCTCTCTCTCTCTCTCTCTCTCTCATTTCTGGTTTCCACCTCCAGAGCTGCCGTCTCCTCTCAGGTTTTCATTTATTCTCCTTTCATGGTCCACTTAATGGTCGGAGCAACCGCGAAGGTCATTTAGGAATCAAAGCAAACTCCAGGACCAGCCAGAAATAAAGATCCTGTTTTAGTGTTTTCTGCTACAGGAGGCAGATTTGGCCTCGGGCGTCTGCTGTTATTGGTGCAGTAGATCACCGAGCAGGCACAGAATGCTTTATATGACTAAAGTCTGAACTTTTCAAGCAGAACGTTGTGTTTTTGTAACCTGACTTTTGATCTTTGGTTTTGATCTGCAGTTTCTTCTCATGTTGTCCAGACAGGAACCAGACCCAGGAGTCAGACATGAAGCGTCTCTCTAAAAACCTGTTTCTGCATCCAGTCCGACTCATCGTTACACTCTGACCACATGATCTTAATAATAACACTATTCTTTATTTTCTTTATGCAAACACAAAACAAATGTGTTATGGATCAGTGCGACAATACGATAAAGATTAAATGACAATGTACATGATTAATTATTGAGACTAGATCAAAATGAATATAAAACCCTTTAAATTTAAAGACTTACTGCCAAACTAGAATCAGCTCAACATTTATTTCCAGAATCTTTTAAATCACTGATGTCGCCACCTAGTGGTCAGGAATTGTCATTGTAGCTTGGTAAAAATTTCTGCACAGATATTTTATATTAAAGGGATATTCCACCGTCTATCACCATATTCCTCATAGTTAGATCAGTGAGCAAGAACAATTAGTAACCAGCCCAGCTGTTATCCTGATCCAGCAGTACTCCTTTAGCATTAGCTTAGCGTAAAACACTGTAAGTGAATGGTAACAACTAGCATTGTGAGGAAAAAGTCCTTAAAACTCACTCAGTAGTGATACTAGTGATACTAATTCTGCCTAGTGACCTCAGTAAACATATCGACTGTAAGTGAAAATAAAAAGTAACACGAAGGAATTACAGGAACTATTTTAGACTAGGGACTACTTTATGACAAAGAACAGCTGTAAGCCTCCGCTGAACGGCACAAGGACATGACGCAGCGTCTCCAAAAGAGACCTACTTCCTTTAACACGGATCCACACGATTTTTTCCAAACCTCACAGACGATGAAAGATAGCGAAGGCGCGAGCTGCACAGAGATCATCTTCTAAAAACGTTACAGGTTTAGCCTAGTAGCCAGTATGTGTGTTTATGGAGGTCTTTAGGACCGCTGCGTCGTGTCCTTGCACCGTTCAGCCTACAGCCTACTTTTGACCTTTATCCTGGGAGAAGTATTTTGACATTTTCACTTTAATCTCAACACGTCCTCCTTTTGTTCCTGAGTGTCTCTGATACGCTGTCATAGAAAGGTCACATGATTAAAAAGAAAAGGGTGCAAGGAAGTCCAATCCTTATATAATCAAAGGCATCCACTGAAACCATTCCTTCCCCAACCAGTCACTGGAAACCAACAGATTATAACCTGATTTAAATGTTAGGTTTTAGTTGTTCAGTGAACAACACTGACTTTATGTTTCTGTCTAAACACACAGCTCCACCTGACTTGCTCCTGTTAGATTTCCTACATTTTTCTTAAATCACGTTGGAGACGACGATGAGCAGAAGTTTAAATGGTTCCTGGTCCAAAGATTCAAACTGCTAGTGAGGATATCTGTGTGGCTCAAAGACAAACGAATGAACAGTTTCTAAATGTCCCTCTGTTCATCAGTTCAGTGATCAAAAAAAAAACTGAGCAGAGCTGCAGATCTGATTAACACAGACAAAAGAGAAGAACCCATAAAACTCAAATAACCATCACAGAACACCTGGCAGGAGGGGTGGTCAGTTCATAGTGACACAAAGTGATCAAAACAGCTGATTTTATAACCCAGCAGATGGAATTTAAACTGTCTGATCTGTTCAGAGTCACAGCAGAGTTCTGCTAAAAGAGCAAGTAGACAACAATCATCAGGAGGAGCAGGCGGTCAGATGAGAGGCAAAGCACAAACACACAATAACAACACAATAATACCACATTAATGACAGAACAGAACCCCTCAGAGGAAAAGCTCCATCTCCCTTTATGTGATCAGAACCGACAGCTGTGACTGAGCAGGAGGTGTGGAGCTCAAACCATTCAACCTTCAGGCTTAAATAGTTCCATCTGTTTAAAATAATCAGCTGTTAGGAGAAGAGACTCGCCATTCCAGGCCAGCAGGCGCTTACAAACAATAAAGACTAAAGGCAACATCGAAATACGAAGAAAGGCCTTCTGAGCACAACTGATTCTTCTGAAGCACTTCCTTCAAATCTAAACAAAATGGCTTATTTTTGTTAAAAAGGTCCCATATTCTACAAAATCCACTTTCTAAAGATCTTCTAACAGTCATATCAGTCCCAAAGACCCAAAAGTGTTCAAATATTGTCACCGTTTTCACTTCCTGATTCTCAATTTTATGAAATGTGTTTTGAGCTAATGCTAAAACGAGCGGTTTCCAAATCTTTCCCCTGCTGATGTCAAGAAGGGAAAAGACCCCTCCTCTCTAGAGGGCAGAGCCAATCAGGAGCACCTTTAGCTACCTGAGCCCCCCCCCCCCCCCCCCCCCCCCC
>SSNR01000105.1:752320-762501 GCA_006937965.1 Callopanchax toddi | reverse complement strand
GCCCCCCCCCCCCCCCGCCCTTTAAAAACCACGGGAGTGCTCATCCTCACAAACGTTAGCTAACAGTCACGGCGACGCTACGAACAAAGCACGGCAGGTTGATCAACGAGAACAAAAGTCTTTTTTTACTGACTTCATCTGAGACCCTGAAGACCCACCGACGTCTCACAAACACGTGGAGAAGAGAGATGGGCGGGGCTTAGAGAAGCTCCCCAACTGCCCCGCCCATTTGAAAGGAACGTTTAGCTTCAGGAGGTTGGATGAGGGGTGGAAGAACAACAGCTGACCTTAAAGTAAGGGTCGATAATTAAAAGTGAGGATGACCCTAGACACGTTATTTGGTTTGATTTAATCTGGCAGGAATATTCTAGTGTTCCTACTGAGTCTGGCTGCATCAAATGCTGCAAATCACCTTCTAAATCACAGAGACTTAACCGAAAATAAAAATGGAATGGAAAATTTGAAAACATTCAGAATTCCCATCAACATGAGAGCAAGGTCCTGCATCCATGAGAGGAAAACTCCTGAAGGATGTGAATGTAATCATTTCAGCCCGGAGAGAGAAACCAGAGGCCCCTGGGCCTTCTGACCACCACCTTCTGGGAAGTGGTCACATTTTTAAGAGATAGGTCCCATAGAAACACGTAAACTATTTAATAAAAAGGACTTTAAAATAAATAATATCCAGTGCAATATAAAAGATATTTAAAGGAAAATGTAACAGGCAGTAATATTTCATTACATTCCTAATAGGTTTGAGTCTTTGCTTTAACTTTAGCACGTCAACACCTGCAAACGAATACGAGACGAGACAGAAATGATCCGTTAGTTAAAAACATCTCAAAGCTTTGATGCTGTAACATTCTGCTTCACATGCTCAGATCCAGTTCTTTTAAGAAGCTGGAAGCTTTAGGATGTAGCTTTATATTTATTATCCATCCATCATTTGAAAACCAGGCAATGACTAAGAAACTCCACAGAGGCAGAAGCCTGCAGGTTAGATCAGCCAATCAGGAGGCAGCAATCCGTCTTCAGTTGGTTCCAACAGAAGACGCTGCTGACTGAAGGGACTCTCCGCTCCTCGTTTAAGGAGCGTGATGCTGATTCAGAGTCAAACCTATCAGGCTCTTCCTGCCAAGTCCATGCTTCACATCCTACATGAACTCAGCCTGGACTTTCTTACATAAGTCAAACTAAAGACCTTATATAACATCTCCTCATCGTCTCAGGAACAATCGACCATATGGCCTCACAAAACATTTCACAGAAACTAATTCTAGCTTTAGAGCCGATTGTCTGTAAGCTTCTTATGGTCCTGCAGCCAGATCAGAGCTAGATGTTACCATGAAAACGACAAACGTTCTGTAACGTCTCAACCATCAGTGGAAACAACCGTGGGTTTTTTCTATTAGTGAAACCAAACAGATGTAGCTGCTGAGGGTGAGATAAAGCCAGCAGGAGACTATAAAGGTAACACACACACACACACACACACGGGGAACACACACATTTAGCTCAAACGACACCATTTCTGGTTTATTGAGGTCGTTGATGGGACCTGATGGGTTTTTCAACCTTTATTTTACAGATAAAATGTTTGAGAACCAATTTTCTATGACAAACATGACCTGGATGAGAAGATCAGGAGCCAGAACACACACACACACACACACACACACACACACACACACACACACACACACACACACACACACCTACACACACACACTAGTTTTTCTTGTTCTAGCAGAAGCTAAATAACTTATAGCAACAAGAGCAGTTCAGAAAGAAACCATAGAAAGTTCCATCAGATCAGACATAAGAACCCAACAGACTGGAGTTACAACCTCTCTGATGAGCTGATTCTGCTCTGTGTTTTTGTTAAGGCAGAAAGCTCTTTCCTTGGTAAATATCAGGCGTGCACCAGTTCCCTCCACCAGTGTTACATCAGTTCACAGCCTGTGATCACACACTGACAAGCTGCAGCGCGAGGCGAGCGGCTTGTTGGAAAGATCACTTCCCATCTGTGAAGGAGTACGTGGTCACAGAAACACACAGAGACCAACTCATAGCGAGGATGTGGACAGCAAACATCCGCTCCAGTGCTCCGCTGAGTACCTCAATGACAAAAGTCTATAAATGTCACTTTAGAGCTCTGTAGGTTGCACTACAGCCAGTAGGTGGTAGTAACGCTCTGATTTGTCAACGATATTCAAGACAAGAAGACAGAAGGAAGGAGTTGCTGCATTCTGCGTCTAGACGTGGTGAAGTCCACCTGCTCAAGTCCAAACTGAGCGTCTGATTGGTGAGGTGGGAATCAAGAACCGGTTCTGACTTCCAACCAACCAGTTCATCAGAATTGTTCACCTCCAACTTTAACAAGTTCTTAACGATTCTCTTGTTTCCATTTTTCCTGAGATTTGCTGGTCAGTAATCTTTCCCACGGAGAAATTAGACTTTTACACCTCTCTCTGGTCCAACTGAACAGTAACCCGGTTTTTGTCGGACAAGCGCAGCGCGAGCAGTAAAGGGCTTAACGAGGTGAGGTCACGACCCGAACCGCGGCAGGATTTACTGATGAACTCGCAACAAAACGCCGAGTCCCCACTCCGCTTCACACAAGTCACACTCTGCAGTCTGAGACGACTCAGGAGGCTGACGGCTCTGCAGAGGTCTGAGTCCAGGACCGGGTGACCTGGGCTCACCTCGTCGCTTTGATGCCGTCGCCACTATGGCAAGCCCTTTTAACATTTACTCAATCTGATCCCTCTCTGTAATTCTTGTTTTATTCAGCAATAACTTAATTTATCCTAGTACTTGAAAGAAAAATATTAAAACACACACTCAAATCACTTGTGGTGCAGAAGACTGAGAACTTTTTTTTTGCCGCTTAAAGCAGCACTCCGGAGGATTTCAGCAAGAGAGCAGTTTTTGAATCTAGCGTCCAAAGGCTCCTGCTCAAAACATCTCGACACGCGCGTCCGGTCGCGTGTGCGTGCGTGCACACCGCGCATATACAGTACGTTGCGGATATGAAATGTGCAGCTCAATGTGTAGGGTTTAATAACTCACAGTTCACAATCTTATTCCAACACTACGAGGGTCTGATGAGCCCTCTCTGTCCCTGCTGCTTCTGATATTAGCTCTGTTAGCAGAGAGCTGCTGCTGGACTCTGAAGCTGAACTTGACTCGGCCCTGGATGAACTTTCTGACCAAAATAAACGCGTAACCCTGGCAAGCCTTGCCATTCTGTGAGGTGAAAGGTTTAAAAATAAAAATAAATCTGTCTTTAGCTGGAGAATGGGTAGGTTTTTAGTAGAAATGAGCTGTGAGGCAGAGACGCAAACAGAGAAACACACGGAGCGTCCTGTACGACAGCGCCCCCTACTGGTACAGGTTTGGTCGATGCGCGTGCATGTTGAGAGAATGCAGACATTTGAATTTCATTGGCTGAAAAATGTTGGCGGCAAGAAATAATGGAAAGGGGTCTCTAGGAGGAAGGAGGGTCTTCATCAGAATGACAGATGTTGTGGAACTCAACCCATAGATCATAGTTTAGACCTGAAATATCATTTAGAACATTTAGAAAACTTTGATACAGAGAAAAATAATCCAGAGAGCCGCTTAACAACTACTCAAGAATTGATAAGGGAATTGGATCAATAAGCAGAACTGATATTGATTAAAAACCCATCAATTCCCACTCCTAATGGTGAAGACCAGAGGTTGAAGGAAGAGGTCGTTGGAACCAGACGGGCTGGTCTGAGAGTTTCAGGACATGCTGATGTACTGGGATGTGAACCCACAACCATCTCTAGGATTTACTGAGAAAAAGAGAAAACATCCAGTGAGCAGCAGGTGTGTGAATGACGTCTTGTTGAGGTCAGAAGAGGATGGGCAGACTAGAGGACAACCGTAGGTCTGGCTCCTACCAAGGTCTGTATTATAATACATTCTATTTTATAACACCTTTCTTCTCTTTCCATGGAAACTCGAAGCGCTTCACAGAGGATCCAGCACTCAGCACACACTACCTCTCTACTTCTTATCTTATACTACGTCTGTAGCCACAGCAGCCCTGGAGCAGAGAGAGGCAGGCGGCACCAGCCCCTCTGAACACACCTACATCCACACACATGGGATTGAACCCACAACCCTCTAATTACCAGATGACCTGCTCTACCAACTGAGCCACTGCAACCCAAAACACCTCGATTCAGAAGGACTCCACAGCACCTCAGGTTTGTAGCTGACCATCTCCATCACTTTATCTTCTGCTGCTCCAGCAGGTAATGCTCCATGTCTCACAGCTGAGATCAACTGGTTTCTAGAACACGATGAGGTCACTGCACTCCAGTGACCTCAATCCAGTCCAGAACCTTTGAGATGCAGAGGAACTGGAGATCCACATCATGGAAGGAACCGTGTGGTATCATGTCAACGTGGACCAGAACCTCTGTGGACTTTGCCGAATCCATGACATGAACTGAAACTAGCAATGTGTTCCTATTAAAGTGGCCAGCAGTTTAAGCGTGTGATTTATTGGAAGAAATAGTCATGTCTCATGTTGACAGAGTTTCATTATATTGTTCAGCTTGTGAGATTTTTCTCCTTCTGCTCCTGATTTGACTCAGTTTTTATGTCCGTTGTTTGTTTGGCGCCCCCGTTCCAGATGGAGGAGTTTGGTACTGCAGCATCATCCTCTGAGGGGGCTGGGGGCGCCAACACACAGCTGAGATGATGAAACTGTGTTTTTGTTCTTACACTGATGATGTGAGACACACAAAACCAGAAACTGAACACAAACCAGTCTTAGATCAGAACCACAGCCAATAGGAGGACAGCTGGTGGCCCCGGGTCTGGACTCGGACCAAAGCCTGTATGTGGGTGGATCAGTGGGGTGTGGGTGTGTGTGTGTGTGTGTGTGTGTGTGTGTGTGTGTGTGTGTGTGTGTGTGTGTGTGTGTGTGTGTGTGTGTGTGTGTCAAGTCAAAACGGTGATCAACAATCTGTTGAGTGGTTTGGGTTTCCTCAGATATTTTTAAAAAATGATCAAAAACACTCAGTTCTACTAAGATCTTCTGTTTTAAACTTCAGATTTCTGTTTAAAATAATGAAACATTTACAGCTTTCACTACCAACAGGAACACAAAGCAGAAAGGAAATAACACAAACAGAACCTCCACATCGATGACGAGTTAAAGGTTCTGCATCAGCCAGAAGGACTTAGGTTCTAACCTCTACGGACACGTTTACATGCTGCTAACGCTGGGAGAGAGCGGTGGAACGGAGCAGCGTGAGGGTGGAGGACGTGAGAACGAAGAAACGATGGATAGAGAGGAAAGAGGAGGAGGAGGAATGACTAGACAGATTTAGATCCTGTCAGTCAAACGGAGGACAAGGAGTGGAAAGTTTGTGGATCAGAAACAGTTTAATGATGTTTTAAAGGAGAATAAAACAGAGTTTTACAGGTTTCATCTGTTAAATATTTGATTTGATGATTTATTGTCGCCGAGACAAATTTGTACTTTTATTGCACTCCTCTTAAGGAAGTCATGAATCGTGTCATTCATTGGTTCACGTCTTTCTGGGTTAAAAGTCATGACTCGTGTTTATAAATAAAGTGAAAACTGAACATTTTACTCATGAAAAATGGGAGAAAAACCAAAGTGTTACACTGTCATGATATTTAATAACACTGCAAATGCATGTTTTTCTAATATTGTGCAGCTCTAATTCAGATAAGATTTTTAAAAATACGCAAAGATTTAACCAGAATTTGAGCCTGAAACCTGAAATTAGACATAAAACAAAAAGAAATGAGTGAATCTGGGACGACTGGCTGCATGGTTTTCATCTCAGGTGTAAAAAGTTAAAAACGCTGCTCTCCAAACCTGCAGTCCAACCTACACCTGCCCACATCGGAGCGCCAACGCGTCTGATCGCCGCCACAGACGACTGACTGACTGACAGGCAGAGGAGGAGAGAGGTTAAATAAAGGAAATAGAAACAGTGTGAAGGCAAAGGGGTAGAGAGTAAACAGGATTCAATAAATATGTTGATTTTTGTTTAAAAAAAAAAGTCTAAGACATTCAAAAAAATAAGTTAATGACTTCAATGGATGTCAGAAAAAAAAGGAAATGAGATTAATGAAAACAATATGGAGAAATAACTTTAATGGAAGAGAAACAAAAAGAAAAATCTGGTAGTGACACGAATGTTAAAGAGACAAAGAGTGACTTTAAATAAGGAGACAAAAGGTGCTGGTTGAGAATTCTCTTCCAGAACTTCCCTCGTCTCCTCTGGAGTCCAGAAACCAAACCGCAGGAAACCCCACAAACCTCAAGACCAGAAAGGACTCCTGAAAACCCAAACCAACGCTCATGTTCCCGACGTAATCCTCTAATATATAATAAACTGCTGTGTTCAGTTCAAACCAGCAGGTTCAGCGTCAAACCGACTCAGTCCAGCAGAAACCAGTTCATTAGCATCAAAGTCCACACTAAACCTCAGCTGTACCTAATAAAGTGGTTAATGAGAGCAGGCATCACGCAGAAAAATGATAGCGAGAAAATCAAACATTAAACTTTTCATTTTTTAAATTACCGGTAACTAAATGGTTAATATGGTACGGTAACTATGGTTAACAGGTGGGAAAAATGTATTTAAAGAAAAAACTTTTTAATTAAAAGGCACATTTAGGTCATTTTATCAGTTATTTATCTACAGTATGACCACACCCACCCATGACATCACTTAAACCCCCACTTCCTGTTTAAATTCCTTCCAAATACAGGCATAATGTTTATTAATATATTCATGATGCATATCATCTGAACGGGAAGAATCTCCTCTAAACAACGAAAACAACGTTTTCTACCACAACATGATTAAATTCTAATAATAAGCAATTAAACAGAAAAACCGTTGCTAAAAAAAGATGCTAAATTAACACCCCAAGAAAAACACACAAAAGTAACAATTCAACATAATCCTATCCACACAAACCACTGTTTAGATTAAAGCCTAAACTCTGCTCTTTCCAACAATATGTGTATCATCACCCTACATGCAAAATTCACTGAGATAGCTGGAAACAAATATGGAAATGGAGGTGGATTTCCTCAAATATAAACCAGTAGCGTAGCCAGAAATAGATTTTCGGCCGGGCCTAATAAAAAATGGGTGGGCCCAAAAATGTAATTGAAAATAAGTGTGTTTGTAAATGTCACTTTTGTTTAAGCAGATCAGTGTCTATACAGTGATTCCTCGTTTATTCTGGGAGTTACGTTCTAAAAATAACCCGCAATTGCGGTGAAATCCGCCAAGTATCAGTTTTATATTTTTACAATAATTCCAGAAGTTTTAAGCCTGTAAAACCCCTCACTACACACTTTATACACTTCTCTCAGACAGGCATTAACATTTAACACTGATCTCGTTTAAACACAACCTGATCATCAGAACGGCTGAATAAATCACTTCATTGATGTTTCTGATCGCGTCTGACGGACACCTCGTTGCGGTAAAAAAAAAAAAAAAAAAAAAACATTAACACACAGCAGATGCTGAGAGAAGTGATCTGAGAGCTGCTCCGTGTTTATCACTAGAGGTCTCAATTTCAGCCCGAGCCGTCGGGTCAAACACGTTCATTATTTCAGGTCGGACAGAGAGAGAGAGAGAGAGGAAAAAGAGAGGAGCGCAGAGCGCACCGTTTGGAGACCTCATGCTGCTCCATGGTTCTGATTCTGCAGTCTGTCAATCAGTTAAAAACATCATTTCTACTTGTGGAAGTGTAGATTTTCATTCCCACCTTGCTGTAGAAAAGAAGCTCATAAAGGGAAGGGAGCATAAGGGCGCTACTCATCCAGACTCTTGGTCAGCGCGCAAAAGGGAGTCAGGACGCACTGCGCTCCGCTCCATGGAGGAGATCGTCAGGACGCATCAACACTGCGCTGTAAAAAAAAGTTTAAAGCATGCAAAGTTGCACAAAACATTCCGCTTAAGTACAAGGCTGCAAAATAGTCTCGTCTTCTTCCGCTTATCCGGCTCCGGGTCACGGGAGGCTGCAAAATGTGAACCGCAAAAGAGAGGAACCACTATCAGAAACCGACAGAAAGATCTTTGAACAAAACATCTAAATTCCAAAGCTTATTAACCCTGTAACACAGGACAGGTCCTCCACTTTTTGTTTTTTGAAACATTTTGAAATGAAGATTTGTTTTGCCGTTTCTTAAATGCTTTGGTTGACACTACAAGTCACAGCAGCATACGCACAGTTGCGCTGATACCGTAGCTCGTCTGGAGAGTTCCGAAATTATTCAAAATAGCCAATGAGAGCAAGACTTACAAATGATGTAATAGTTATGAAATCACCACAACACATTCATGCTGTTGATGTCAAATTTACTCTGTTCTATTTCATTTCATGATGACTTAAATGAAATCCCTCAAAAATGAAACAAATATATAAATAATTTTGTTGAGGAAGCCATTTGATTGGGTGGGCCCAGGTACACAGTGGGTGGGCCCAGGCCCGCCCAGGCCCACCCGTAGCCACGCCCCTGATATAAACGTGGTCCTACCTCTTTTTTCTTGAATGGGTAAATAGACATTTTGTTGATTTCCCTAAAAATCCTCAAAAACTTTTTTTTTTTTTAGATGGAACTACTATCTATGGTGAAATATAAGTTGAAAAAACAAGAAAAAAACCTGAGAAATGTGTAACGGCCCACAGGTGCCTAAATGTGCCAAAATGTCTAAATGACGAGGTCCGCCTGGATCTTTATCCACTAATACCTCTCTACATCATCTGGTTTTTACTTTTTTGGCATTAATTTTGGCTCAGCAAAGGGTAAGGTGTTGTTCTTTGGATTGCTAGATGTTTTGGATTGCAACTGATTACTTTCAAGGGAATAATAACGTTGCAAAGTGATTTTTTTAAGGCGGAAATTAATTTTTTAGATTTTCTAGTGTGTGCCAATATTATTTAATTTCAGTCAGAAAGACAAGTGTTGATTTTTAGACATGTGGAGTATTCTCTGGAGTCTTACCATCATTCTGGTACCAAAACCATTCAAATAAACCTTGTAGTTCTTGAGATATATCAATTCATTTTGGGCGTGTCATTTTTGATCAAATCTCTAAAAAAAAGGTCGGGTTTAAAGGGTTAAAGGGGGCGGCGTCTCTAGAAACAGGAAGTACCGTATTTTCCGGACTATAAGTCGCTCCGGAGTATACGTCGCACCGGCCCAAAGATGCATAATAAAGAAGAAAAAACATATATAAGTCGCACTGGACTATAAGTCGCATTTTTGGAGGAAATTTTATTTTATAAAATCCGAGACCAAGAACGGATATTTCATATTATTAGCCGTTTTCATAAAACAATGCCGGCAATTTGCTGCAAAGCCGAGCCGGTATCTGGGAGCCCGTCGTTCATAAGGGTTCAGACCACACCGGTAAAGTTGCGCAATCATGTGCTTTAAACAAAAGATTACTGACTGGCGGTATAAAGGGGTTACGGGGCGGTCTTCATTCTGTCAACGTGCAGCGTTACAGAGACGTGAGACGGACGTAAACAGACAGGCTGCTGCTGCTGCTCAGAACGCCAGGAGCTCCCGGATCTCCGCTGAGTTACAAACACGCAGTGTTGGGTAAGTTACTTTAAAATAGTAATAGATTAATATTACTAGTTACTAGGGCTGCAACGGATCATCATCGATCCGTGGTTCGTACGGATCACCCTCTACGGTTCGGAACGCACGTGGTTCGCGGTTCATGTAGAGCGCGTGCGTCGCTAAATAATCCCCGACGTTCTGTTCTCACGCGCTCTGAATCTGCAGATAATTCCCCTCTGAGAAAGGCGTTCGTTTTGCATCACGTATAGAGGTTAACTCTGTTGGCTTCAGCCGTTTTAGTACACCAGAACGAAGGATCCCTGATCAATATCCAGTCTCTGCTGCGCGCGTACGCGCTGCCTCTGATTCCTCCGTCTGTCTCTCCGTCAGCTGGAAATCCATCTTTCTGATAGACAAACTAGATTCACCTATTTCTGTCTAAGATAGCGTTATGTTGGGCTTTTATACGAGCTAATAAACGTTAATATAACCGGAGTTCAGTCAGGAGCCACAAAGCAGCGCCTCGTGCGTCACGCCCGTTCCCCCCCCCCCCCCCCCCCCC
>SSNR01000105.1:738235-752310 GCA_006937965.1 Callopanchax toddi | reverse complement strand
CCCCCCCCCCCCGTCCCCCCAGCTGTGACCGCTAGTTTGACAGAAGCAGGTCTGTGACCCTGAGGTGCGCATATGAGTCTATCTCCCCCATTAATTAGTTTTAATATGATTCAAAACTTTATTGAAGCATCAGATTGACATCTTGAGTTAAATGCAGTTTGTATTTATGAGGATTGAGCATAAAAAAGTTGCTCAGTGTTTTAGAAAATAATGAGAGGGCAAATTTTTTGGCTTTACTTTTTCATTTTGCTGATCCGAAAATTGATCCGAACCGTGAGCTTTCTGATCCGTTGCACCCCTACTAGTTACAGCAAAAAAAATGTAATAGTTTGTTTTACATATTACAGTTCCCAAAAAGTAACTAAGTTACACTACTTTGAGTTACTTTGAGTTACTTTTGGCAAAATATTTTATGTGACGGCGTTCTAAAATACTATAACTGATCAATTTACATTTTACACAAGAATGACTCCAGAAATACTGTATTTTCTCACTATTTTATTAAACTACAGTCAATTCTAAAGAATATTTTATTAATGTCAGTCCATACATCAGCTGTTGATACTCCTGGGCTTCAAACATTCTCTTCAGCTCCGTTTCCATAACAACACACGTCTTATCCAACTCCTTGGCAAATGTCTTTTGGGGGGTGGGGTGTTGTAACTAGTAAGTTACTCAAATTGTAACTATTAATATATTAATTTACTTTAAAAGAGTAATGTTAATATATTACTAGTTACTCAAAAAAGGAATATATTACTGTAACTAATTACTTTGTAACTAGTTACTCCCAACACTGCGTAACAGCTTTCCGGGGTTTACCTGATTTTTAAATACTTTTCCAGTCGGGGGTCGGCTGTCCTTTGCTACGTTCTTAGCAACACCTCCCTCTGTTGTGATCTTCATTCACAAGTCCGGCACTGCGGTAATATTACGACCAAGCATGGCGGCTGATTGGTACACAGGCCTACAGCGCCATCTAGCGGTTTTAAAGCGACGTGAAAGTGACTAAAACATGAAATTCTATACTTCGGTGCAGTGTTAATTTTGGCATGAAATTTTAATTTAGTTTTAGTCTTAGTCTTTTGACTAAAATTATTTTTCATTTTAGTCTAGTTTTAGTCGTCCAATTTGTTTTAGTTTTAGTCTAATTTTAGTCGACTAAATATAAAATAGGCATATTTCACTAATATTAATATATTTTCCTCTGGTGCGTTTATTTTACATTTCTTTAAATGAATTGGGGTAACACTTTACTTTTATTAACATTAGTGCATTATTAAGTATTATATAAACAAACGGGCCCTTTATCAACATTCCCAATATTGTTAATGACCCCAATTATAAGACACACCCCTTTCCAAGACTAATCTTCAGAAAAAAAACTAAATTCACTTTTAAAATAAACTATTTTGTTGAAAATTTGATTAAGTAGTTTAAATATTATCTTATTTAGAGACCTTTAATATATTTTTTTTTTTATTAATTCAATCACAAAGATCTGTAATGAATATTCTAGTGTGTGTTGAGTTCTGTCAGGATGACACTAGTGATCCTGAGCAAATAAATACCATAATAATGCAAACTGTCAGAACTTTGCTCATGACGTGTCAGATCAAAAGTCTGCAGGCTTTAACTCACAGAGTCTGATCAGCTGTTCTCACGCTGCGGTCCGTCTCCTCCCACTGAACGTGATCGCCACAACGCTCCGTCTTCGGTCATTTCACTCCATAACTCCATATTTCCTGTCTCCCTGACAGCTGTTTGATCCTCTGCTGCATTCAAAACCATTCTCTTAAAATTAGCGTCATAACTCTGCCTCTGTTCTGTTCATGTGATCCACTTGTTTGTTCCTGTCGGAGTCTGCTCTGCTGTTTACAAATTCCGGCGCGTCCCGACAAGGCGGACTCTGATTGGTTCCTTATGCTGATTGGTTCTTTGGTATGTTCGTCAAATTCTTCCCGTTTTCTGATTGGATTTCGTCACTGTCAATTCTCGTCTCGTCTTTCGTTCCTGACGAAAATGTCCGCCGATTTATTCTTCGTCATCGTCTTTTTCCGTTTTATATTTTTGAATTTCGTTTAGTTTTCGTTCGGCAAAATATATTCGTGACGAAATAAATAACGAAAATATTTCATCTACGAAATTAACACTGCTTCGGTGTATAAGTCGCAGGATCCACCAAACTATGGAAAACAGTGCTACTTATAGTCCGGAAAATACGTTCTTCTCTGACGGGGGGAACGCTCGTGGCTAGTCAAATCAGGATCCTGTCCCAGTACTCGTACTTCCACCCCCGTGCCCCTCGACGTGGAGGTGTCCCGATTCTCTAGAATGGAGAATCAGGACCTTGTCCCCGCCCCCATTTCCACCCTCACTACGCACTTCGCCGAAGTCTGCACCGCAGAACGTTCTTTTTAAAACACATGAGAACAATCTTTTCTGAAGCTTCACTATGAATTTTGTCAGTGAGCATTTTAAAAACCTGAAAATTAGCTGCTAGTTTGTCACCGACATACAGCAGTGTCTCTTCCTCTGGTCAGAGGACTAGCTCCTGTTTCTAGAGACTCCACCCACCTTCAGTGATGTCACCAGTGGGCGGGGTCTTCAGAACAACATCCTATTAGATTAGAATAAAAAAGCTCTTCACTGTCCCTCAGGGGGACACGTTTTAGGTCCAGGTCCTGCATCCATCCCACTGAAAACTCCGAAAGAGAAAAAGGCAGAACCATGGTGGACTGGACTGGTTCAGAACTTAGCTCATCTTCAGGCTGATGGGACCTCCTCTCTCCTCTCTCCTCTCCAGCTCCGTTCATAATCTGCATTCTGTTGTGGCATCAGGTCCAACCCACAGGTCACAGTTTAAGTTCTTTAAATTACCTCCAATCCAGTTGAAGCTCCAGCTCAGAACACAAGTCACCTGAAGGCAACAGATCCAGATCACCCCGGGTCCTGGTTCAGGACAACTGATCGCAGTAAATAAATGAACCAGACTGGGGTGAAGCTTTCCTTCAACGGAACGCCCCACTCTGAGCAGCACAGGGTGAAGGCGACGGCAGGAAGCATCAAAAGATGAGTAATCCAATAACAGAAGGTCTGCAGAACATCCCCAGGAGGTCAGAGGAGTCCCTCAGCACAACTTGTCCCCAGAAGGAGACACAGCTGAGACTCATCAAAGAGCAAATTCACCTCCAAATGGTGCGTTCACTGCTCCAGGACACAGTAGTAAACCTCAGTTTCTTCACAACAGGATCAAACCAGTCCAGAACACGAGGAACGCTTCACAGAGCTTCCATTGATTTTGAACCATGTATGAATACAACACAGAAACATAATCTGGCTGCAAGAAAATTAAAGATGCTCAAAGTTTTGGTTTGAGAAGAAATGGTTTACGTTATTAACATTTCAGTTTCACCTGTGAGAACTTCTCATTCAAGCGTCTGGATGTTGAAGGTTTCACTTCCTGTCTAAAGATCATTTTGGAGAAAATATTGAGAGTTGAGCTAACTGGATGAGTTACCAAATGAAATAAAAAAACAAGAGAAGTCGAGTTACAACTAGGAGTTACAGCTTGAGTTTTAAAATCCTAGAAAAACATCTATAAATGAGTTCTGAGAGATGCAGCATGAACGGCATTTAGAGCAGAACTTCTGCAGGAAATGGTCAAAGTTAGGGATTTTTGATCCAGAACCTAAACGTGGGCTTGGCTTGAGACGACCCGGGTGGACGTGATAAAGAGAGAGGATCAGCTCAAAAATATCAAAATCAATTTCAATACTTAACAAAGTCAAATACATCTTGTACAGCTCCTTCATTCTATGACTTACTGTGGTGAAGTCAGGGGAGCACATACAGGACAACAATCATTTCTATATTTCTTCTTCAAAAAAAAAATTATCACTAGATCATCTTACACAGAACCAACAAATGCTCTATTTATTAAATTAAACGTATTGAAATTTGAAGATCTAGTTGACTTCAAAATACTTCAGTTTATGTTCAAAATCAACAATCAACAACTACCAGGCAGAAAGTATCCAGAAGCTTCTCCAGTTCAGGGAGAGAAGGTTTGGTCTGAGAGGAACAGACATGTTTATACGAACTGATGCTAAACTTCACTGTGTTTCATCAGGAGGAGTCCAGTTATGGAACAACATCAGTGACGACATGAAAAATGTCAAAACATTAAAAAGTTTAAAGAGAAGACAAAAGACTTTATATTTAAAGTTTATAAAGAAATGATTTAGACCTTTAATGGGCTGTGATTGATTTATGTATGTGTATGTATGTGTATATGTATGTGTATGTATGTGTATATGTATGTGTATATGTATGTGTATGTATGTGTATATGTATGTGTATGTATGTGTATATGTATGTGTATATGTATGTGTATGTATGTATATGTATGTGTATGTATGTGTATATGTATGTGTATGTATGTGTATATGTATGTGTATGTATGTGTATGTATGAGTATGTATGTGTATATGTATGTGTATGTATGTGTATGTATGTGTATATGTATGTGTATATGTATGAGTATGTATGTGTATATGTATGTGTATATGTATGAGTATGTATGTGTATATGTATGTATATGTATGTGTATATATATGTGTATGTATGTGTATATGTATGTATATGTATGTGTATATGTATGTATATGTATGTGTATATGTATGTGTATGTATATATAAATGATGATCATTTTTGGGTTCTGGGTAAACCGCTGTAAACATTCAGCTTTCTGTTTTTTACACATTAATTGCCGAAAGGTCTTGGGCAGTAAACAGATTAATCTTCATTTAAAGCCTTTTCTTTTTAATTCTATTTTGTTTTTATTTATTTTAATATTACTATTTTCTTTTTAAAGGGGCAGATATTAATAAGAGTTTTTCTCTTCTTTCTGTTCCTTTTCATTCTTGGTTGTGCTTATTTGCATTTTTGTGGTTTTTTTTTTTTTAGTTTCTGTTTTGTTTTTACTGAATGAAATAATTTTTTTTAATTGAATTCAGTAAAAATCTTTAAAAATGAAAGCAGAGCACGGACGTGACGGAGAACAGAGGCTCGGAGTGGAGGTTAGAGAAGCTGGTTGGACGGCAGCAGAGCGTCAGCAGAAATGTTTCGCCATTACGTAACGCCGCCGTGGCACGGGAAGTGACAGGATGCACTGAACGCACCGCTGGGGTAAACAGTCGGCAAGCAGAAACCATATGAGGTGTGTGTGTGTGTGTGTGTGTGTGTGTGTGTGTGTGTGTGTGTGTGTGTGTGTGTGTGTGTGTGTGTGTGTGTGTGTTCAGCCTCCCTCTCACGCCAACTGAGACCCGTCTGATTACTGATTTGATGATTTGACAGCAGAGGAAGGAGGAGATGCTTCTCAGCAGGCGGTAACTGCAGCAGCGTCCACACACACACACACACACACACACACACACACACACACACACACACACACACACACACACACACACACCAGTAGGTAAACGTTGCAGCAGTGTGTCTGCTGTAGTCCATGAGGACTTTCTGTGCTCAGCCTGCTGTATTCGGTCATTTTGTTCGGTCTCATCTTTACATCTAATGTTTTGTTTCTGTGCTGCAGTGGTTGACTGCAGACCAGCTCTGGCCCAACACACACCTGCACCAGGTCCAGCATCAGTTACACTTCCAGTTTTTGTCATCAGGTCACAGAGAACCGGTGTGTCTGTTCACACATAAACCTGAACGTTAGCAAACATCGGAACTCCTTTCTTCTTGGTGGAGTGGCTGATCAGGAGGTCAGGGTTCAATCTTTAGACGTGTGTCGGAGTACCAGGACCCCGAACCCAACTGGGTGTCGTCTAAATTGTTAGCCCTCAGTCCTCAAACATGAAGATCTAGGTCAGAATCAAAGAGAGCGTTCCCCTAAGGGGTGACTAGAGGATTGTTTATTACTAATAACAGGAGGGAGCCGCTCCAACGTTTTCAGATAAACAGTCAAAAAGAACTCTCCGTTTTCTGTCCTACACCTCCCCTTGTCTATTATTTACGACCCCCCTCTCGGACAGGCAGTCAGCCACATCTTTCGTGTAATTAAAAACTGAGACGACGCTCTGGACCGGAGAAAAGACCCTGCTTGTGTCCCTGGAGCGCAATCAGGCAGCGGAGGGAGGGGACTGAAACCCCGAGGATAAAGATGGATCATCCTGTGATGATAAAGGACATAACTACAGTTTTCCTCTTTGTTTTGTCACTTTTTGATGTCTGATGGGTTGTATAATCAGGAATCCCTCAGGAAGAAGCTTCAGGTTGAATAAATCTGTGAGCTCCCCCTGAGGAGGGAGGCTGTGATACGCTGAGCTGCTGCAGGTTGGCCTTTTACATTTTTACAAGATTTACTGATATCAAGACACGAGTTTCCTCAGACCAACACCATATTCTCAATTACTGGGAAAATAGCATCAAATTTTGACAGTTTGCCCCCTTTAGGCTTCCATACTGAAAAGGAATAAGAAGCAATAAAAAGGAGTGAAGTCATTCTGAGGTGAAAGGAAATGAAGGAAAACTTATTTTGTCCAAAAATTCAGAAAAAAAATGAGAAAAGGCAAAATTGAAAGGTTTATTCTCCTTCTGCTGGTTCCTTTTCCCACTCCGGTCCCAGTGGGTTCCCTCAGTGCTCCCAGTTTCTTCATTTTTACACGTTTTTCTGGATTTTCTTTAATAAACTTCATACAGGATTATGGTTCTGTCTGGTCCTCAACAAACAGGTTGATTCTAATGATCTTTTCATGTCAAACACAGATGTTCTGTAAAGGAACCAGCCTCGCTCCTCCATTAGATTTAGAGCGAATCGCATTACAAAGACCCTGAAAGCATCATCTAATCAGAGGTTTTATGATGTGGCCATGGACTAAATCACGTATCACGTTACAGATCTGACGCAGATGATCACAAACTGTCGAGGTGGAAAGTGTAATGTTGTCCCACCAGCCTCTGTCGGAGCTGCTAAGCAGTAAAGTGGCTTCTCCAAGTGTGATATGTAAATGTAGACGGGAGAGAGCGGCAGAATGACCCCCGGGGTAAAGAAAGGCAGTATGTCTCTCTGGATAAGTGACTGAAAGCTTTATAGCTGAGAAATAAAATGCAACACTGAAAGAAGAGGACAGAATGAGAAGCTGAGGCGGAGAGGAGTGATGGAGAGGAAGAGCTGAGGGATAATGGAGAGGGAGAAGAGGAGGAGGGAAAGAAAGGAGGGAAGTGCTGTTGATGAATAATCCATCAGCCTATAAGGTAGAGCGGTAACTCAACAGACACGAGAAGCAAACATCTGATTATCGTGTTCAAACTGCATGAAGACAAAGAGTTGAAAAACACACACGAGTGTTCAGAACCTTTAAAGGTCTCTGCTGGTTCTGGGACCTAAAGGGGACCAGCTGGAACCTGCAGGAGGGGGGGAAACAAGGGAAGCCCCTAAAAAACTGCAGAGAGAGGAAAAGCCCAGGGAAGTCCCACTGCAGGAGGATCCCCCCCCCCCCCCCCCCCCCCAACCATCAGCTGCATGCTGCAGAGGGCTGCTCATTAAAACTACAGTCACACGTCCTCTCTGCACCATGCATCAAACAGCGCAGGTCTGCAGGTCTGACCTACTTATAGGACGCTCTGCGTTAAAAGGTTTCCCTGCTTCGATGTATAAATATGCAGTTTAGAGAAGCAGCTAGAATAGAGAACAGGGGAGTGTTGCAGATGATGGAGGAGCTGGAGACAGTTTGAGGAGTCCTACCAGCAGCAGCCCGCTGCGTCAAGCCTCACGAGCACAGAGGAAACCGGAAAAGACACCGATCAGACAAACGGTGGGAATCAAATCACAGCTGCTGCTGCAGCTTTTATTCTGAAGCAGCTTCCTGCTCACTGACCGGGTTTCCTCCAACAACAGGAGCGTTACTGTCACACGCTGTGCACTAATGAAGCAGCTTACATGCGTGCGTGTGGTCGCGCACCTTCCCATTTTAGAGCCAGAATCAGAAAAACAACATGATTTAAATTCTGTTTTCATCCATCAGCTGCAGGTCGAGCACAATGCAAGAGTTTGTTAGAGCAACACACACACGCACACACACATGCACGCACGCACGCCCTCTGGGGCCGCGCAGGGCATCAAACTCGGACCCACTTTGGATGAAACCGGATCGGAGGCGCGCCTTAAACTTAAACAGTTGAAGCGCGCGACCCGGTTTGGTTCTTAAGACCAGGTCCGGTCCGGTCCTGCACCCAGGGCAGCTCCACATGGTCCAAACCGCATGGAGCCACGCGCACATGAACATAAGTGCGCACAAACAAACACGCGCAGATACAGAGGAGTAAAAGAGACGCGTCTTACCTCGTGTTCCTGTGAGCATGGGCTGTGATGGAGTGAGGAAGAGGAGGAGGACCTGCTACTCCCCAACAACAAACACACGCACTGCCGCCCTCCCTGCGGTGCGCACACGCACACACAACGCGTGCGGGCGGGCGGGGTGGGACGAGGAGGAGCGCGGCTGTCCTCGGGGGCGCGGATGGATGGATGGATGGAGACGGGATGAGAGGATGGAGGAGGAGGAGAAGAGAGGAGGATTAAGAGGAGCTGAAGGTCAAGAGGAGCGAATAAATAACGGAAAGAGGAGGGGAGGAAAGGATGAACGGGAAAGAAATGGAGCAAAAAAAGAAGCTACTGGAGGAAAAATGCAAAATAAATGAGAGAATATTAAAACGAAAGAGGAGGTGAGAGATGAGGGGAAACCAAATGGAGTGAATAACAGCTCTCCTCCTCTAACACCTTGTTTTCTAATAAATCACACTTTCATTTCTAAATGTGAACATCAGCAGGTTCCTGAGGAGGGAGCGGAACCAATCACTTAAACCCTGAGACCTGCTGACCAGGCGGGTCTGGAGCAGTCAGTCAGACTGAATCCTCCATCAGCTGCTGCTCCTCTACAGATAACACACTCACTCCCCATCCCCGCCAATTCATTTGTGTTTGTCTTCTTTATTTGAAGTTTAGATCATGAGGTGACACTTTACAGCTGATTCCTTCGTCCTGCTGAGGACCAGCAGGACTCTGGGGGTATGGAGTTCTTCAAGGCTCTGGATTACATTCTGCTGCCTTCAGTCTCAACTGGACTGACCACTTTGTTGATTATTAGGCAGATTCCTGTTGGACTGAACTTTCATAAACAAAACTTCCAAACAGCCATGGGGGTGGGGCTTGTTCAGACGTCATCGCTGCTCTGTGCAGACGGTGCAGTCCTGCAGGTTAACTCCAACAGAACAGCTTTCATCAGGTGGAAGTGATAATATGCAGTTTTGCTTGTTTTGGGCTCCCTCTGGTGTCCGTTTTAAATCACTGCATTACACAAGTTAGCATATTGTTTCAGCTTCTAAACGCCTAAATCTACCTGTTGAAATGTCTCCTCAGCCTTCATAGCTTTCTACAGGAGCGGTTATTTACTCCTTCAAAGAAATCAGCTGTGTTCAAGCAGGGAGAGATGGAAAAAAATCAGGAATCATGAGCTAAAAACACTCCAGAGCTAGCATAACAGCTAGCCACTTTGGGTTAGCCTAAAGGCCTGTTCATACTCCACGAGAAGAAAGAACTTTGTTCTCGCTGCGCTCAGTTCGGCAGCGCTAACGGCTTGTTCTTGTGCACATCAGCCGGGCCGAACTTTGTTCAGCAGGATGTCCGAGAACAACTGCTGTGATTGGTCAGAAAGGGAGGATGAGCGTGGTTGGTGCGGTTAGCGGTTGATGTTTTTCTCCGGCGCCTGCTGTGCTGCTTTGTGCGGACGGACCTGAAGGGTGACGGTCTGGATCGACCCGAGCTAGGAGGACCAGCGCGGACCGCGAGGGTTTGCGCCGGAGACCCGTATGCCTCCGCTCCTCAGGTAGCGAGGACGGATCGTTTTAAACTGCACACACCCTCCCCTCCACACACACACACCTGATACACACACCTGTATGACACATCGCTGAAGCAGTTCGACAGCTGAGTTCTCGGGGAGTATGAATGCTCCCTGCCGAAACTAACTTTTTTCTTGTTCTCGGCGCTCCCCAGCGAGAACAAATGTCTTTCTTCTCATGGAATAAGAATAGGCCTTAACCCTCGTGAGACACGTGACTTCCTGGGTACCGTGACGGCGACAGAGATTTTGCAATTGTGGTATTCTGGATCTAATCACCAGATGGGGCTAAGTGACTTCTCATTAACTCTGTAAAGGGTCATATTAGCACAGACTGGCTCAAGGAAAAGATTTAAAAATATGAAAAAGTTGCATATTATCACTTTAAAGATTAGTCTGAGACCACGGTGCTCAGCTGGGGGTGTAAAGGAGGTGCCACCCCCAGCCCCTGCCAGCTGTAAAGACTCCTAAGACATGCTGTTGCCGTTGTTGTTATTTATTTATTTTGGATACTTAAATTGCTCAGAAATCACATTTATAAGATCCAAGATATGTGAGTTTCCTTCTCAGCCTAAAGTGGAACTCTCACAGTTTATCCTCAGAACAGTCAGGACCCAAACATCATCCAGGAGGAACTCCTCCCAACAGTTTGGTGATGAACACTGTGTTTGATGGGGTAACGTCAGGGAATAAAACGTCCAGGAAATAACCCAGACCTCAATCACATTCAAAACGTAGGGTCAATCCTGAGGAGTGGACAAACCAAAAGCCACGAACTCTGACCAACTGATTATAAAGAGCTCTTTGGTTAACTGTTAATAATAATAACTTTGGCATGTATACCTCAGTATTCAACGAAAACCTCTGGCGAAAAGACCTGAATTTAATGAAGCACATCTGTAGAATAAAGACCTTTTATAAGAAGAAGCACTGAACATTTAGACACCAGGCATGTTCTACCGTCAGTTTATGTATCCAATAGAAATATCAGCATGCTAAGTGTTTGAAACGTTTCAGCCTTTCTCCAGTAACAAAATACATAAACCATCTGTACCTCAGCAGAAAAGGCTTCTTCTCTTAGATGAGCTCACATAAGAGCTTTAGTGTGACTACAGGCTCTTGTAAAACATCCTGATCCTCACTCAGCCCAACAAACAGCTCCACTGATGCTTTACATCCAAATTAAATCTGTCTCAGATACCGAGAGGCCTCTTCCTTTTTCATCCCAATCCGTTTGCTTTTCCTCTTTTCTTTCCTTCTGACACACAAACATCCACACCACGCACCACGATGGGAAAACAAATTAAATTGTGTAAGTGGGTCTGCCAGCTTGAGTGAGCTGTGAGGAGGTGGAAGAGGGACGGCTGGAGATCGGTCTAAAAAACAGAGAGCTGGAAGACCAAGACGAGGTAGGAGGATTAGAAAAAATGACTGAAAATGGAAAAACAGAAATAAATATAAAGACAAGGTATTTAACCAAAAATACACTAGTATTAAAATGTCTGTTCAAGAAGAGAAACATCCTCATTACACGTTAAAAAAAAGGAAATGTTAGAGATTTTTCTTAAACTTAGATACTGCAGCACCCCCTGGTGGACAGTGGAACAGTGGAAAATAGGGTAGGCTAAAAGAAGCATTGCTTCTGCCTGTTCCTTTTTTGGTTGTAAATTTAAGTCTTGTTGTTTGTTTGAAAAGAAAACTAATTTTATGTTAATGTTACAAACCAAAAGAAAGAAAGAAAGAAAGAAAGAAAGAAAGAAAGAAAGAAAGAAAGAAAGAAAGAAAGAAAGAAAGAAAGAAAGAAAGAAAGAAAGAAAGAAAGAAAGAAAGAAAGAAAGAAAGAAAGAAAGAAAGAAAGAAAGAAAGAAAGAAAGAAAGAAAGAAAGAAAGAAAGGTTGAGAATAACCCAAAATAAACCAAAACGCCCCCTAGTGGCTGGCTGCAGTATAGGTTTGTGGGAGGGATACCGGTATCGGTATCAGTTAGTTACCCGATACCAGTGGCTTCACTGTCTGTGACTTGTGATTTCTGTTGTAGTTTCCTATATTGAACACTAGGGGGAGCTATTGAGCTAAAGAGGAACAGTGTGGGTTGAGAGCTGGAGATGGTGCCAAATAGTTCATTTTATTTGGTTAAAATGTGGAAAACTGCAATAATTTCACTGTGAAATCACTGAAAATGGTTATTTTTCACCTTATATTTTAGTTTTGTGATCATTTTTTAATATATTTAATTTTTTTTATCTAACTCAGTTATTTGTTGTAAAAAGCAGAGAAGAAAAAATAAAACCTGTATTCCAATTTGTTGCATTTTTTTGTGTGGTAGAAGTATCGGTATCGGTACTCGGTATCGGCGAGTACTCAGATTTAAGCATCGGATCGGTTTTGAAAAAAGTGGTATCGGTACATCCCTAGTTTGTGGTCCCACCCATCTTTATCTTTATCCATCTCTCCAAAAACACAAAACACTGAAGACTTTAAAGAGTTTATCTCATTTAAAAAAACAAAATCCTGTTTGAGTCGAGTCTGGATCCATTCCTCTCCACACAGAGGATGGAGGTTGTTTTGCAGGTGAGACAAATCGATCTTAAACTCACCAAGAAATGATCTGTAGAGACTTGATAAAGATTTCCTGACCCAAAACGAGGTCAGACAGAACAGATCTGCATTTATTTCCAGGTGTTTACAGATTTTCTGTCTAAAGTCTAAAGATAGCTCTCATCCAATGGTTCCACTTCAGTTCAAACATGTCATATAAAAATACGTGTGAAAAGTGTTGGCGTCAGGAGAATGGATTATCGATCCGGTTTGGGCCAACAGAAGACTCAGGTGTGACTCCGTTCAGACGATGAGTGGGCTGAGAGTTCCAGGTAGGAATGAGACGGGAAGAGGATCAGATATGAAACGGAAAAGTCAAAGAACAAGTGATGAGCAGAGGATGAGGCAGAAAAGGAGGGAAGGTCAGATGAAGGAAAAGTCAGAATTGGGGAAAAAAACAAAATAGAAAATAGATTAAAAAATCAGAGTGAGAGAATTAAAACGGGGTGAAGGTTGAAAAAAAAGGTGTCAGGTAGAAGAAGACACCTGAGGAGGGGAGGAAACAGAGCGGTGATGGAAATGTGTGACGACGGAGTCATCAGTCAATGCTTCAACCTGTAATGACGCCTCAGCGTTAGAAGTGAGACCCAGTGAAGCGAGACAGACACACAGCGTGAACGACAGGAGAGCTGTACCGTAAGGAGGAGGAGGAGAGGAGAGGAGGAGAGGAGAGGAGGAGGAGGAGAAACATCCTGTCAATCAGCTCCTCAAGCCTGGCTGCTGCATCAGCTGGCTAAAAACGGAAAAACAGAGAGAGAAGAGGAGAGGAGAGGAGAGGAGAGGAGAGGAGGAGAGGGGAGGAGGAGAGGAGAGGAGAGGAGAGGAGAGGAGAGGAGGAGAGGAGAGGAGGAGAGGGGAGGAGAGGAGAGAAGAGGAGAGGAAAGGAGAGGAGAGGAGGAGAGGAGAGAGCAGTGTGACAATAATCAGAGCTCATGACAGAAAATCACTCGACTCCTCAAAAGTTTGATGAAATGAATTGTTAAGAAGTAAAAATAAGTTATTGGTTTAGAAAAACAAATACTTTCTTATGAGATAGTTTATTTTGTTAGAGGGTTTGCTTTCTCTCTTTTTTTTTTTGCTTTTGAATTTCATACTTTTGCTTCTGAACTGCTCTTTTCGGTTGCTTTATTTTGATATATTTTGTGTGAAGATTTAATTTTTTGGTTGATCCTTTTGGCACAAACCTTATCCCAAACATAAAACTTTATGAAGTGTCTGAACATAAATCACAGATGATTACTGAACGTCCGTCTGCGGTGAGCTCAGGTTGCCATGGCGATGGAGCATTTGATCAGACTCAGGATAAAAAAAAAACCTCAAACTTTGTATGAAACTGCTGCTGTTTGCAGAAAACTCCACTCCTAATGACACCGTTTTACCAGACGGTCCCACTAACAGCAGCTTGGTGTAAACACTGTGACTTAAATAAATGTAGTTTAGCTTTTAGTTTTCAGAACAGCTGGGTTTCTCAGGTATTTGGAGACTTGGGGATTAAAACATGTCAGTTTGTTGTCTTTGAGCCTGATATGTGAAAAATCATCTTTCTTTTTTTTTTTTTTTTTTTTTA
>SSNR01000105.1:573683-738225 GCA_006937965.1 Callopanchax toddi | reverse complement strand
TTTTTTTTTTTTTTTTTTTACTTTTCCTGGTTGAGTTCAATGAAAGTTTCAGGAACCTGGAACTATAACTCTCAACCAGAACATCAGAGGGCTAAAGGGAGACCCACAGACCGCAGCACCTCCCTTCATTTTTTTAAATTCTGAATGAATTATTGCTGTAATATGAATCATGTCATCTCCATTTGGTGGCTCCAGAACAAAAGATCCAGCCAGAGGGAAAAGGCAGGTATGGATTTAAGCTGGATGAATAATAGATTATTCCCACAATGCTCCTGTCCTGTGTTATTATTATTATGTGTGAGTGTTCCTGTTGTGAAATCCCTGACAGACTGGAGTGTGTGTGTGTGTGTGTGTGTGTGTGTGTGTGTGTGTGTGTGTGTGTGTGTGTGTGTGTGTGTGTGTGTGCGCGTGTGTGTGTGTGTTACCTGAAGGCCGTCTCTTACTGGTCATGGACTCAGTGGACCACTTTCACTCAAACCCACTCTCCGCTGCCTCCATTCCTCTAAACCTGTACATTTAAATAGCAGCAGCTGATCTATAATTCATATCAGTCACATGATCCATATCAGAGGTGCTCTCCATCTCATGAGCAGTCTGTAATAATATCAAATCTATAGCTGTTTTTCTGTGAAGTGCATCAGCAGACAGGCTGTTTCCCGTCTGCTCCACTGGTCAGGGTGTGTCTGGGGAGCAGGACAGTAGGACTGCAGGAGGTCCCACCCACTGGAGATGCTGCTCTCAGAGCGCCACCTGCTGGTCAGTGAGCAGGATTTACAACCTTGTAGTGTCTGAAGGTGCAGCCAGATGTTTTCTGCTCTGACTGTAAGGATCCAGCCTTATTTGGGAACGGTGTGAGGATCAGCGTTGGACTGTTTACAGCAGAGAGAATCACAGGCGGCATCTCGCCTTGTTGGGTGCATCTGATGACTCGACCAAAGACGGAACGTCAGAGGGGTTTAGGATGGTAAATGTGTGTGTGTCCTAAATATTGAGCAGCCATTCAGGGAGAAAAAGGTTGAGGTTCTCTGATTGGGTTTCAGGCCTCCCAGCACCAAACTGTTCTGATGTGGACTTGTTGACATAAAACCCCTCAGAGTCCAAACACAGCCCCGCCTCATGGAGTCAGTCAGAAGATCACAGAAACACAACCATTCTGGCACCTTAAAGTAAAAAGTTGAATGTTTTAAAGTCATAATAATCAGAAACCCGTTGTTATTATGAGGTTCGAATATGAAGTCATAATGAAGGGATCGCTGGTTCGTGATGTTTTAGCCAGAGTCATTCTGCTGATACTCTCAATCCAATGAGACATTCAGACTGCAGATCATTGGTTTAATCAAACGAACGCTTCTGTAGGATCACAGAGCAGGGAGACAGTTTACACACTGGGTTTATTAACAGGGTTCGTCTCGTTATTCCTGCTAAAACAAGGTCTTAATATGACCTGTTTTCAACAGTCGGTGTTTGTGAACGCCTCTCATTGAGCTGTGATCTGTATTCGTTGAACACATGAGAACTAGTTTAGGTTTTACGAGCCGATACAGATTTCTGATTCTTGTACATTTCCGACCTGCTAACAGTTCTGGCTGATTTCATTTGATCAAAAGGATCTCCAGATTCAGTGTCTAGCTTATGGTCGTTTAATTAAGTAACCATTAGTAATATAACATGGAGTGACTCCTTACCAAAAGGCGATTTTTCTTTCAGTCACTCTGATTTTGTACATAATTGTTTTCACGCTTTGCTGATGTACAATATTTGTTAATTTCTTAAAGCTAGAAGAGGACAAAACTGGAAATCTTCTGATTGGTTCTCAAATTTAAAATCCTGTTTTTGTCATATGACCATATCACACCTCCCTCTACTGGTTTCCAGTGAAACTAGTGATTTTAACCCTCAAACATTTGTTTCGTATCTCAGCCACATATTTTTCCTCAGAAAGCTGCCGTCTTTAATCTTCTGCAGGTTTTCTGCCCCCTGGTGGAAGATTTGAGTACTAAAGTTGGCAAGTGCACATTTTATTCTTGCTGCATTAAAGTATAATTGCACAATGAAAATAATATAAAAGTAAATGATTGGTAAACAAACATTTCAAATTTTAAAAATAGTTCTCTGATGATTATTTCAGGCTTTAAAGGGTTAAAATAGTTTTTATAGCCCCTCCCTCCTGTTAATAAAAACCACCAGTTCTAATCTAAAGGTCATCATGTAAAAAGTTAATCATGATGCTTTTGCTCCCGTTTTGAATGATGGCTGCCAACTCCACACCTATAACCGTTACTCTGGGTTTTATTTCTACAGGCGCAGTTCTACATTTAAAAAGTGACAAATGGATTTTTCTGCCACCAGAATGACGACAACAGCAACTCGTTTAGAAGTAAAATGAAAAACTTTCAGACCTAGGTTTATTTTTAATTTGTTTTTACTTTGGTCACTTTTCTAAATGCATGTTTTATTCTTAGAATGAGATTTTTTTTTCTAAACAGAGTTGATGGTTTCTGCATGAGACAAACATTGTAGAGCTGAGTGGATTCTGAAGGCAGTGAGACGATTTCATCACTACGGATGTCAAACTTTAACCTGAAGCTTCTTCAGACTTGGGATATTGAGGTGGTTCGGGCATCTCGTTAGGATGACTTCTGGACGCCTCCCTGGGGAGGCATTTCGGGCATCTCCTGCCATCAGGAGACCCCGGGTCGACCCAGGACACGCTGGAGAAAGTACATCTTCAATCTGGCCTGGGGACGCCTGGGGGTCCTGCTGGAGGAGCTGGTGGAGGAGGTCTGGGACTCTATAGTTGGGATGCTGTCCCCATGACCCGGATAAGCGGAGGAAAGCGAGGAGAGGCTTCTTCAAACTGAACTGAAGCAGACCAGACTACAAATCATAGATCTGACTTCCAACCTCCCAGGAAGGACTTCTGGGACCTTGTCAGGCCAAGACACTCGGTACCATTCTGTTTCCAGATGATGCCACACTGTTTTACTCGGGATCAGATATTAATCAGGTGGCTAAAGTGGTAAATGATGAACTGGATAAAATTAAAAACTGGTTTGATATAGATTGTCACTGAATCTTAATAAAACAAATTTCATACTGTTTGATGATAAAAAGAACAGTGATGTGTCACTGGACATAGATGGGACTGAAATTCAAAGAGTAACAAACTAAATTTCTAGGAGTTCTTTTGGATGAAGACTTGACCTGGAAGTCACATAAAATGGCCAAATCCATAGGAGTATTACATAGAGTCAAGTTTTCACTGACTAGTTCTGGTTTGTTGGCGTTGTACAACTCGCTGATTGTTCCATACTTGACTTGTGTAGAAATCTGGGGAGCAACATACAAAAACTACACAACCTTTATTTATTTTACAGAAAAGAGCTCTGAGAATCATCAGTTATAGTGGCTACAGAGATCCATCAAACCCGTTGTTCATTAAAGTAATTATGAAAATGTAATTTAAACCAATGATCATGATCAATCTGGAAATAAGAACAGGACAGAGTTCATAATGAATCTGTATGTGTGACTGACAAATGGAAATATTAGAGATCATTTCTTCTGGAAAAGGGGGCAGAAATGATAAGAGTTTTTTTTCTTCATTCTGCTCCTTTTTGTTCAAATATGATTTTTTTTTGTTATGTATATCTTATTGTTTATGTTTACTTGTTTTATTTTGAATGAAATAAACTTTTTTTTTAAATTGACCTCTAACATTTCAGGAAAAAAGTGACCCACCAGTGGCGGTTCTAGACTAAAATTAGAGGAGCACCAGCTGCATTTTTAAAGGGGAAAATTCTAAAACACTAAGCACTTAGCAGGGGGCCAAGCTTGTTGTCAGGGGGGCCCTGGCCCCCCTCTAGATCTGCCCCTGTGACCCACTGATCTGACCTCTGGAGTCAGATTTTCTCCTGTTTGACAGACAGCGCTAAAGCAGAGGGGGTTGTGGAAGTTTCATGAGATGTTTTTTCAAAATGAGACAATTCTGTTCTTAATAAGAGTCTCTGATTCAAATCATTACCAGATGATCTCCTGAGCAGTAAAGTTGATTGAAACTCCGGCGGTCTCCAGCGTCCACTCAGGATAAAATCCTTCCACAGGCCTAACCTCTACCCTCCCAGGAACAAAGTGAGCCGCCGAGTTCTTTAGCAGCAAAACTTTGTTTAATGAAAAAGTTCTAAATGTTTTTTCCTCGTTCGAAAACAGAAAAATAAAGTTTTGATGTTTCTGTGTTGACCAGGTCGACAGGACGCGAGATTAAAACACAGATTAGAACAAACGACATCAAGACGATCAGATCGTTTTGTAAGGAAACTTTTATGTGTGCTTTGTGAAACTCACTTATCATTAGACAGAAGGCGTTGCAGTTTCCAGTACAGCAGATAAGGTTTGATATTAAAGAGTACAAAAAAAGAAAAGAAAAAAAATCAATTTCAGAGTTCATTTCTCTCCAACATCGCAGGAAAAAATAAAGAAAAAAAGAAAAAGTTTTGGTCCAAGTCTTTTCTTCTCACTTCCTGTCTGTCTGTCTGCCCCTCCCTCTGCCTCCCCCCCTCCTCTCCCATCAGCAAACGGAGGAAACCGCGTCTCCGTTTAATTTGGACTGGAACCGTTTTCAGAAAGGGGGCGGGTCGATTCGTAGAACAACTCAAAGGATTATTCACAACATGATTGCATAGATTTCTCTTCTCTTTACATTATTTTTATTTTTTCATCATAACGGAATGGTTACATAAAAATTCCCCAATTTTTCCTCTCTTCCTCTTTAACGGTAAATTTGAATTCCCTTCTCTTTAGAGACAAAAGACAGGATGTAGGATTGAGGGAGGAGGGACAGAACAGAGTTACGTCTAATCTACTAAAACCCACCTGGGGATTCAGGTCAACCTAAATACAGCCGGAGCCTCCATCAGAGTTTTGAGTTGACTTTTTAAAAGTTTGGAATTTAAATGTACTGAAAGGAAACGTTTCACAGAAGAGAACCGAGTAAAACTGCTGCCGCCGGTCACCAGACGGAGGAAAGGATCTCTCACTTTCACCAGTTTGTCCACGACCGTTTCTCTTTGTTAAAAAGAACAAACGCGTATAAAAGCTCAAACCTATCGCCTGGCGAAGCCGGTGACGCTGCTCCGTGCGCGTCACCGGCTTCCTAAAGTTTCTGTTTTATTATTTTATTCATAAATTCTGCGTCGCTCACAGGAGAGCCCGACTCCTCTTTAACGACTGGGACTGTAAGCGTGTCGTTTCTCGCACTGAAAAAATAAGTATGTACAGCGCTGAGCCCCCCCCCCCCACCCGCTCCAGAAAATACAAAGAAATAAAGCTGGGAGGAGGGAAAGAGCCGAGGTTAGACAGGTCCCCTGATCCAGCAACGTGGGGATTATGGGTAAAATGTTTGTTTTGTTATTATCCCTGGTTGGTGAAACGCCCCCCCCCCCCCCCCCCCCCAGCTGCCCCTGGATGTGCCTGTTTGTTTAAACTTTTATGTTCAAACCGAGTGATGGTTCAGTCAACTCGCTGGGGGTTGGAGTAAAAAAATTCTAAACCGGCACATTCAGGGGCACCTTACAACAAAACGCTGGATTCCTGGCGTGTCCCCTCCCCCTCCTCTTCTCTACAGGTCGCTCTCTCCGTACAGGGCGGTGGAGAAGGACATGTAGTCGAGGGCTCCGGGGGCGGCGTCGGGCCCCGTGTAGGGCGCCATGCGGGCGATGCAGTACTCCGCCTGGTCGGGGGGGAGCTCCCGCCTCAGCTCCTCTGCTGTGATGTAGTTCTGATGGAAACAGGAGACAACAACAGTACGGTCACTAAAACAGCCTGAACACAACTTTAGAGGAACTGATTTCAGCCTGTTCACTCCGCCATCTTCAGCCGTCCTAAAGGGATTGGACCTGCAGCTGCTCTGACAGTTTGGCATCAGTCGCAGCTCGTCTTTGGTCATCAGACTGGAAGATCTTGTGTCTGTGAGGCGGTCGCACTGCAGGACTACAGACTGCTGATTTAATCATGACCAGAGACTTTATCTACACAGTGTCTCAATCTAAAATAAAAGCTGTGGAAAAACTAACTAAACTGCATCATTCAATAGTTTGCAGCACAAGTCTTCACCAGTCTCTGGCGTGGTGGAGAAAGTTCTCCTTTACAGCGGTGCTTCAGGTCATCGAGGTTAGCAGACATTCATCTTTCTTAGGCCTGGGTCCCACAGGTAACGTCAGCGCCACGCCGCAGTAGCATCGCGTCCTTGGCGAGTCTTCTGGTCTCTCAGGACACGTTCATGAAGCGGAGCGTCGTTGAACGCAGCTTGCAAAATCACACGATAGCCACAACATCTCGCGGGAACTGAGAACAGGAAGTGTAACGCGCATCTTTTGGTCTGTATGTGGTCAAAACTACTGCCATGTTTTTACCTTTTAATTCTTTAACAATGGGTAAGTCAGCTATTTATTGGAATATATCATTTCTAAAAGCTCGATTACTTAAATAAAATGCTCCTTGTCCATGTACTGGTGGTCGTTTATGTTTGCTGTACTAGTTATGGTTCAGCGTATTGTCAAGTATTCCACAATGTCGTGATGCCTCAGCGCAGACAGAGAACTGTGGCGTACCTTTAGGGTCGCGGCGTGGACCAGCGCTGGTGTTTCATGTGGGTCTCGGGCTTTAAGGTTCCTCACAGCATGTTTTCAGGTTCATTTCTGGACTTTAACTGGACCAATGCAGCACTTTGATTCTTTTGTTTTTCAGCTGTTGTAGATCTGCTGCTGGATCATCGTCCTGTTTCCTGACCCAGTTTGGTCCAAACGTCCGCTGTTGGACAGACGGACTCTCGTCTGATTCCAGGACACTTTGGTCCGCTGTTGTTCAGATGAAACTTCACAAACCTAATCAGGCTGTGGCGATCTTTTTAGAGACAAGAGGTTTTCTCCTGCAGTCCTTCAAACAAGTCATTCCTGTTGACCCCAGTTATGGTTTCCTGTCCCACTCACTCACCTTATCACCAGCCAGGATCTTGAAGGAGGCGATGACCTGATCGGCGGTGTCTGTGTCGGTCGTTTCCGTGGACATGAAGTCGATGAAGGCCTGGAAGGTGACGCTGCCGGTGCCGTTGGGATCCACAATGCCCATGATGCGATTAAACTCACTGTCGCCCTGGCAACCAAGAGACTACAGGTTAACCCAGGAGAGGCGGCACTTTGCACTCAGACACACACAAAGAACGTGACAATCTGTTAAAGTGAGTAAAACATCAGGACTTCCATTAAAAGAGACAGAGCCGCTGAACAGAAGTCGTGATATTTTCTATTTCACTCATGCACACAGCGTGACCACAGGTTAATACAGGAGGAACGACGGGGACAAGACAAACACCTAAGGCTGACAGTCCACTAGAACAGAGAACCAGTGAGAACAAACCTGATGAGACAAGCAGAGAGAAGGAAAGAGAAAACGGGTGTCTGCAGGTGGAAGTGTGTCGGAAACTCATCCACTCTAAGAACAGGACTGGTATTAGAAAGAGAAATCACAGGACGTCTCACTACAAAGACTAGATGCAGTCCGTGATGTCGATCAGATCAAACAAATTAATCCTGAAATGATTCATATCATATCATCCAACTCTGAATACAAACGGAGACTCTCTTCTCTGCTGTTTGAGTCGAGCTTCAGAAGAAGAGATGAAGTGAAAACACCAGGAGGAAATGTCCAGAACAAAGTGTCCTGCTCCTGATGCTAAACCTAACGACTTCTAGCATGAAGAAAATATTTTTAATGGCATCTTTTAAGTTGAAGCTAAACTAAGTAGAATAATAAATGAGACAACCTTTTTGTAACTGTTGTACGCCAACAACCAGTCCTGTTCACGAATAATAAGATCAGTTCAACCCAATGAGAATCCTTTGCTTCAGGTTTAGCGACTGTCTAAGACCTGCAGGCACCCAGAGGAGCATCGCGCCAGCAGCAGTACCAGGCTGTTTCCTGTAGAAATGAGTAGAGCCCGGAAATCATCTGAAACCATCTGTCCTGATCGCTTCTGCAGACCGCCACAGCGCAGCAAAGGCCGGAGGGGAGGTGAAGCCACGAGTGTGGAGTCAGAGAGGACGGGACAGAGAGAGAAGGGGTGATGAACAGAAAAACAGATAAAAAGAAGTAGAGAAAGTGAGTGAGGATGATGAGGGAGGGAGGTGACGAGGATAAAAAACACAGACAGTTAACAGAGAAAGTCCTGCAAGAACGTAAAACCCGACAGACGGTGGGGTTCGCTTAGAGACGGAGCCCCGTGGAGCAGCACAAAGCAACAGAGACCCCTGGTGGACAAACACAGACATAACAGCCTGCTCTGATCTCCATGCTGACGGACTGGACCTCGTCTGTGTCCATCAGGAGCCTCGGAGCAGGAGAGCTGACTGACCACAGACCAGACTTTCACTTTGTGAACTCCTAATAGAGTTTAGATATCGTTCACCCCTAAAATTAACTTCAAAGTTTGAAACTAAAGAAAAATAAAAACCCTTCTCTCCAGTCCTGATATTCTTTTCACCAACTTCCTTTTTCCTTCCAGATTAAGTTTGTTTAACCTACTTTAAGATCTAATCTATAAAATCCAACATCTGACCAACCAGCCAGTTCACCCTAAAACTCTGGAACATTCGACCTGTCAGTATTTAACCAGTCAGACCGTAAACACATTCTAATAAAACCTGATATCTCCTGACTGATGGTTGATTAAAGGACGATGTCTAGATTTCATTTTATTTTAACAATCTTTAAAGAAAATACATTTTATTGATACAGAAATAAATTAATCACTTTGATCAACTTTATACGTGCTAAATCTAAAATATTAATCAGGACAAACTTGACCTTAAAACTGTTTTCTCTTTTTATGGCAACAAACGACTCCATAGAATTTGTCTGTGTGTATTTGTAATTAGTAAAAGACAAAGAGGAAAGAAAGAAGGAAGGAAAAAAGGAAGTAAAAAAGAAAGAAAGAAGGAAGGAAAGAAAGAAGAAAGAAAAGAAAGAAGGAAGGAAAAAAGGAAGTAAAAAAAGAAAGAAAGAAGGAAGGAAAGAAAGAAGAAAGAAAAGAAAGAAGGAAGGAAAGACGGAAGGAAAGAAAGAAAGAAAGAAAGAAAAGAAAGAAGAAAGGAAAAAGGAAGGAAGGAAAGTAAAGAAAGAAGAAAAGAAAGAAGAAAGGAAAAAGGAAGGAAGGAAAGTAAAGAAAGAAGGAAAAAGGAAAGAAGTAAAGAAAGAAAGAAGGAAGGGAAAAGGAAAGAAAAGAAGTAAAGACAGAAAGGATGAAAGGTGCAGCTAAATCTAATGTAGCAAAACCAAACTCATCAAATGTATTATCCCCCGTTATTCATCCTCTAGTTACAGGGACACCGTTTATGTAAACAATGACTGAACACATCTTTTCACTAGTTTTAAAACTAATATATAAACATCTTAATATACAGTTCAGTTTAGGAACAAACAGAAACGGTTGGTGGATTCACCGTTTGATAATTTGGCTAAAAGCATCATGTTGTCGTGGTGAACTCGTTTGTTTTGAAGCAGATAAAAGCGTCCGGCAGTGATCCGAGCTCTCCGGCTCGAAGGCCTAATGAACAGCAGCTCGTCCTCCGTCTCGTCCCGGAGCTCCTACCTGCTTGTCGTTCTCCACATCGTAGCCCAGACTGATCAAACAGGCCTTGAACTCTTCAGCCGCCAGAGCCCCGCTGTGGTCCTGAAGTCAGCCAAACACCCAACGACAGAGCACCGCATCATGAGGATGAGAGGAGCGCAACATGACGGATGGAGGGATGATCCAAAGCATGCAGGAGGAGGATGACATGGAGGATGAAGGGACAGACATTCATGAATGTTTAGACGACACAAACACACGACTCAGGCACAGATGATGGATTCATGAACAGGTGAATTAAAATTATTCACAGAAAAAGATTTTAAAATGACTTCTAAACCTAAACAACAGGATAAAACAATGACCAGTTATTAAAGGGAAGTTTTCATCATAAATGGAGAGAAGACACTAAATGTCAACACAGGTGATGGTTGTGTTGAAGTAAACATGGCTGACAGTGTGAGATGGTAAATGATGGCGGCGGCGGCGTCTTCGTCTTCACAAGCTTCCAGATCAGGTTTACCAAGGAACACGGCGCATTCTGCTTCTTATGGTTAACAAAAAATAAAAAATGGTTTGGCAACATCTAAAATCTGACAGGAATTTTAAAATATCCTGTGAGGAGAAAACTCAGAATTCCAGGGACTGAAAGACAGAATTCTGATGGAAAATCTACTTTCATGAAGAGTGAAGAGACAAACTGAGGAGAAACATCTGGTAATCTAAATGAAACCATTTTATTCTAGCAGAACTTACTAAGGTAAAAAAGGCACACACAAAAGAAAAACTCTGAAAACAAGTAAACCTCTCCAGTATTTGTTACTTTCTACTCACTGATATTGAAGTTCCTTCTAAACACACAGAATTAACAACAGTCACCACAGAGAAGTCACTTCCTGCATCACAACTAGGGCTGCACAATTAATCAAATTTTAATCGTGATCAAGATTTTGGTGGCCACAATTAAATGAACCTGATCGTCAACGATATTTACAGTCAGATTGCGAGCTCTTCTACTTGCCTCTTCATCACACACCGCCTCAACCAATAGTCTGCCAACCACCAGGGGGCGAACGCATGGCTAAAGCTTCCTTAAGCTGCCAAAATAAAAACATCGCACAAGCCACTCAGCACTGTAGCAGCCAGTCACACATTACGGCGGCAGCAAGTTGGACTGATGAGAGCGTCATGTCTGGAATGGAAAATGCTGCAGCATCTGGAGATGAGGTAGCTGGTAAACCAGACTATATCTGTGCTGACGGTCTAGTATGCTAGGCTAGTATCCATCTTCTACACAAAGACACGCAGAAATAACAGACGCAATATCTTTTTATTTGACCAAAGATATGTGTCCTATCAATACAGAGAGCAATGAAGGCTTCAGAAATTTGAGTATTTGAGGGGGGTTGCCTTATTTATAAATATAAAATTACTAGAGTTTTTAGTTGTTTTTTTTTTTTTTTGCATTATTTATAATCTATTCTAAAGTTTTATTTTTCACCGAAAAATGTTGCAACATTGTTTATAACTGGTGCAATAAAACAGATATTTTACCAGACAGGATGAATGATCGTGGTTAATAATCGTGATTACAATATTGATCAAAATAATCGTGATTATTATTTTGTTCATAATCGTGCAGCCCTAATCACAACCTGCCTCCTCCAGAATATGTTCAGCTACATAAATGTCTCAAAAGAAGAACAATTTAAGAGTCTTTTTTCTATAAATACTATCCAGGAGCGCTGATGCCTGCACAGATTCAATCTTTTTGATTACATCACCGACTTCAGTTATTAACAAAAGACACCAGCGTCTGCGGTGCCACCAGGTTCCTGAATCTCCCGACACCAACAAAGAAGAACCAAGAGACGCGAACGAGATCCTGACCTTATCGAAGTGGTTGAAGGAGGCGCGGTACTCGTACAGCTGCTCCTGGCTGATGCCCTTAGCGTCGCGTGTCAGGATCTGGTTCTCCACCTCGTTGATGGTTCTGGCAATCGTGGTCAGCAGCTGCTCCCAACCCACACGTAGGTGCTGCAGGTCAAAGGTCAAACAAGAGGATGATGAAAATCAGGTGGTATTTTTCTTTAAGTAAAAACCACAGCTTTTAAATGTCAACACACAATAAATGTGAATGAAAAGAAGAAATGTTAGCCTAAAACTTGAGAACCCAGCAGGATAATAAAGTGGCGGTTTGAGGCTACCTCCATGGTGTAGGACGTGTACTGGTTGTCGAAGATGAGCGCCTCCTGGATGTGCTGATGGTGTCCCTCCAGCTTGTTGATTTCAGGCATGTAGGACATGATGCTCTTCTGGTAGTCCTTCAGGTGGGTCAGCTGGTCCTCCAGAGTGCCGTTCATCTCAATGGATATCCTGCCGATTTCCTACCCATGACAACACAACATGTTCACAATTCTTGTTGTTTTCTCCAGTGTTTGACTTTTTAGTGACACGTATGTACATCAGAATGACGTTAAAGCGTCAATAATCACAAATAAAACACATGGTTTATTATTTATCGTTGACCTGGTTAACCGTTCCTCTGTGTTCATGTCTCAGTTTCATATTGTTGGTTTTAACTGACAAACAAAACAGCTGAATGAAGTGCCTCAACACGCACCTCCATCTTGGCCTGAATGTAGGCGCCGACGGCGTTGGCCTGAGTGGCGAACGTAGCTCTCAGGGTGTCGTTGGAGTTCTGTTTGTTCAGCTCCCCCTGCAGGGCTTTGTCTCGCTGCGGCACCATGGCCATCGCCTGCAAACACACGAAAAAACATTCAAGACAACAGCCTGAAACTGAAAGTTCACGACTCCAGGAACCACGTCAGGATTCAGAGGATCTGAAGACATTTATCCAGTTAGTATGACATCATAAGGCTGTCAAAACGTTTACTCATCACAAAATACTAAACCAACTTTCTAAATCTAAACTAAACATATCAGTTAGTCAATGTTTCTGTTGGTTTAATCCCGTGAGTGTCAGAAACCAGAAGTCTGATTCACAAAGTCAACACATAAAACTGAAAATACCCAATCACATTCAAGCTTTTTTAAGGATTTCCAGCTAAACCTAAAAGTGTTCATCTTTAAGACCGAGTTTTATTTGATTAGAATCCATTCTAAGCAGATTCTGAAGAGTTTCTTCAGGCTTTTATTTCTGGTCGACTTGATTTTTATGATGAACTTTATACAAAATCCAGCTGATTCAGAATCCTACAGCTTTAATTTTTAATTAAAACCCAAAAGTACCTCCTCTTTTACCCTCTGTTCACTCTCAAATAAAATCATTTATTACCTTTGAATGGTCTGACTACAGAGTTCACCCCTAACAGACGTTTAAATCATCAAATGTTGAGGAAATTAATTATTTTCTACCACAAACAGACTAAAAATGCATTTTCTCCCACCCTGTCATTTATTTTGCACGTCTAAATGTTTTTTGTATTTTAACAGAGTTTACAGATTAGTAACAAAAATCTGCAGAATATAAACCAAACTTTCTATAAGAAGAACCAAATGGAAGGACCAAGCTACGTCTCATCTTTATTCACTTCTGTTTCTTTAATAACTTTTTTTCCTGTTTAGATTTAAACACCAAAGCCACACCCCCTTTCTGCCTGCGGCCCACCTTTTCCCATTTTTTGTCGATGCTCTCGGGCGTGATGGTGGTGTAGGGGTTGGCTCCGCTCAGCTTGATGCCGTTGCTCTGGGCGATCTTCTGCACCTCGGCTTGGATGGACTGGATGGCCTCACGCTCCTTGTTGGCCTCCGGCAGGGTGGCCTTGAACTGCTCGTGGGCTGTGATCAGACCCTGAAGGACAGAAAAGGAAAGATTTATAAATTCTGATCCTTACATTTTACTTTCCTGTAGAAAATGAACTAAACCTACGATCAGCCACGGGGATGCAGGTGGAAAAAAAATATCTTTACTAAAACCTGGTAGGATGCATCACTTCCTGTACTTTTACAAAGTTATTGTTTTTATACTTGTCGTCTCTTGTTAAATCAATGAAACTGAAGGTTTCTGGGGGATTAAAAATCACATTTAATGCCTTTAATTACACCTGGAGTTAAAATCACCCTGAGTCACCACTTAGGATCAGATCTATTAACCAGGTTTAGACAGTTTTCCCGGTAGAGAAGGAGGTCTTAAGTTGTGAAAACCCAACTCTCCTGTTAGGATTAGACTCAGAAGAACCAGCTCTGAAACCACTCCAGAGAAAATACCTCAGCCTATAAACTCTGACGTTCTGACCGGTCTCCACTCACCTGGATCTCATCGATGTTATGAACGATGAACATGTCCTGCAGGTCTTCCATCGCTCCCTCCATCCAGTTGTTGAACGGCGCTGCTCTCTTTGCGTACTCCAGGTAGAGCTCGTCTATCGACTCCAGCTGCTTCTCTGTCCTCTGTGGACAAACAAAGACCAGCTGATCAGAATCAACGTGCTCCATATTCACAGTAGCTGGTGAAATCCTTAGAAGAAGAGTGCAATATTCTTGAAATGCCACTTATGTTGTCAAACAAGGATCTGAGGCTCTCACTGTGAGGAAACCAACGTTAAAATCACCAAGATAAACATTTTAGGCCAGGCTGTAGATTTCAGCCCTCTCAGCTACAGTCAGAATCAGCTGCTGATGTTTGATTAGAAAAAAAACACAGATTTGAAGATGCACAAAGAAAAATGTGTCACTTATTTATGCAATTGTGCAGATAAACAACCCAATTTTAACTTTAGTTGATGTTTTATAAAACAAGGCTTAACGAAGTGGTTTAAGGTTAACATTTTTATTAGATAAACAGCTGAGTCATCACTCCAGGCAGATAAACCACTGCTTTATATTTAGCATTTAATGAATTCATCCCAACTCTACAGACCAGACGGAAGCAGAGCGAGTCGTACCTCCAGCGAATCCTTGCGGCTGTGGGTGAGAGCTCCCAGGACGTCCCACTGGTCACAGATCTTCTGGCAGCGGGCGTTGACACTGGCGGCGTCGTAGTAGTCCAGTTCGCTGCAGATCAGATCAGACGCCGTGAGACGAGACATAAACCCTCTGATCTCGTCTGTGTGACCCGTTTTCTTCTGCTTACTTGAGTTCCTGAGCGATGGCGGCGATCTGCTCCACGCGGTCCTGATGGGCTGCCAGGTCGCTCTCAAAGGCCTCGTGTTTCCGTAGCAACGCCTTCACTTCTGACAGAGTGGAGGTCTCGTAGTCTTTCTGGGTCAACATGGCCTCTTTACCTGCGAACGTGAAGCAGACTCATATAGTCAACTAAGTGAGCAGATTTAAATCTGACAGGTTGCTCAAGAAAACATTTAAAACACTTCATGTCTGGTTCTAGATCCTAGAACTTCTAACCCTAATCATCAGAATAAACCCACTGATCGATGTTTTTGCTGGTAGTTAAAGATCCTCTCTTTCTCTCTTGTTCACTCCTGATCCAGGACTAAACATGGAAGCCCTGCTGGAAATGTCTCTAATTAATCAAGTCCCAGTGGGAACAAGTAAAACGGAGACGGGCGTCCATAACCTCCAAACTCCACAAACTCAGAAGGATGGTCTTGTATCTGAAAGGTGAGGCGTACCATCAGTCCAGGACTCATGGATGGCAGCCTTCTGGTGAAACTTCTCAGCCAGATGCTCCAGCCTCTCCAGACGTCTGATCTCACTGAGGATCCACTCCTCGTAGCCTTTCTCTGCTCCCTCCAGAGTGTGCCAGGCTGAATTAATGTCCTGAGAGCAGAAGTGAACGATGACAGTTACTGTTAAAATAGTTTCTATACGTGGTTTCATTTTTAAGACCTAAACTAGAAGAAGATAGTGTGTTTTTTGTAGCAGGTGCTGATATGAATTCATGCAACACGAGGAGGAAAAAAGCTTCTACTTTGACCATTTCTTCTTTATATTTATAAAAGAAATGAACATGCATATAAAAATCTAAGATTTCTTGTATTAATATACGTTCATGAGACATTCTGAATCTTTGTTTAACCTTCACATTCATTCACTTCTAAGCCTCTAACAGATTAAATCCTCTTTAGATCTGGATCGTTTAAATGAAATGTTTGAATACGTACAGACACCATGCGTCCTTCTGACGGCATGAAGGCCGGTCTGTTGCTGAGTCTCAGTTTCGTCTGCAGAGTGTTGAAGCTGATCTCCAGCTGACATTTCTCCTGAACCTGAGATACAAACCGATCACAGCAGAGGAAACAAAAGGACAAAGTTTCATTCAGCTTGAGACGAACAACTCCACACAGACGGTTGGACTCTTAAAGCTGCAGCAGGATAACGCTGATTAGAAATGTTTGCAGGAACCTTGGGTGGTTTGTGCACTGTGCGGTAGTCTCTGAAGTCCTCCTGTTTCGCCTGCATATCGTTTACAGTCTTCTCCTGGGTTCTGTTCTCCAGCCAGGGGATCGTCCGACGAATCCACTCCAGCAGCTGGATTCAGAGAGGCAGAACAAAACGGGAAATGTAAGACGAATACGTTACATGTGGCGTGTGCTAAATGAGGAGCGTCATACTCACGTCGCTCGCCAGCTTCTCGTAGTCCTCCATCATCTGCTCGTTCTCCTGGTTGACAGCCAGAACTTTGCAGATACGATTGGCGGCCGTCTCAGCCTATCAGAACACAGCGTGATGAGAAACTCTCATAGTGGTTAAACATTTCATCCAACTCCACTTACTGTGCGTTTAATCCTTTATCTCAGATACATATGAAGTGATTTTATTAGTATCCCTGCCCTACTCTTATTTCCTCTAATATGTGCAAAACCACTCCACACACAGGCAGTGTCGAATTAAAACCTGGGCACACTAAGAGTAAAAGCTGCAAAAAAAAAACCCTGAAATTAGGCCCCAAAGTGTTTCATTTAACTAATAACGGCATGCTACTGCTGCTGATGGTTAGTTTAAAGTGCCAAAACGTTTTAAACTCCATGCGTCTCCCATCAAAACAGGGAGTTAAATCCATTCATCTAGTTACAGGTTCCTGGAGCGCTGATCCACATCAGTGAGTCTGCCTACGATGTAATGCTACTGTACCTCTGAAAAATTAAAAAACAAACACTTTGACAAACTGATAACAGTCCATATCTAGACTAGCTAAAGGCTAATATATCTAACTCAGTTTGTTCTAAAGCAGATTCAGAGCTTTATGATTAGAAATCTAACAAAACGTCAACAGTTTTACTCATTTTGGGTTTGAAAAGTGTTAATAGGTGAAGAGAAAGCGGAGACATCGATGAACACAAACTGGTCGGTGCACTTTTCTCATGTTCTGTGTAAATATGAGACGGAAACCCGAAGCCCAAAAGAGAAACGGCAGCAAGAGGAGAGAAGAAACTTAAATACAGATCAGATTATTTATCAGTGTTTGGAGAAAACACAGCTGGTGTTCAGAGATAGATCAGAGAGATGTTGAGTTCCCATCATGCATCTGTGAATTACTTTTCTATGCATTTACAAAACTACTCTGGAGAACATCCAGACACAAGTTTAGCTTAAGGATTCAGATTCTCTCACAGGCTGAAACATGAAAAACAGCCACTTTTAATCTGACTTCATTCAAGTTCAGAAATATTTACCTGCTAAAAAAAAAAAAACATTCCTACCAGTGATCATGTTTATCTGATGGAAACCCGTTTTGTTTAAAGATTTTTTTTTTTGTTTTTTAAAGGATTGAGATGTTAGTGCGAGTCTGAAGAGCTCACCTTCTGCGCACCAGAGAAGGCGTGATAGAAGCAGGATACATAGGTCATTATGGCCTTCTCATCCGGCCTCAGAGTACCCACGATGTCTACGCATCACCCAGCAGGAAAGAGACGGGCAGAGAAACAGAAAGAGTGAAGCTAAAGCTCAAACACCCAAAGCTAAAAGCTTCCTGTCCCCCGTGGGGACCTGGATCCTGGGTCAGTCCTGTCACCAGGAGGAGAGGAGGACCAGAGAGGCTTCAGAGGAGCCACGACTTTAAGTCTGGGACACAAACGCACACATGGACTGATAAATGAAGCTAAACGAGTCGTGGTCTTCAGACAACAGATCTGAAGAAAGCAGAGCATTCCCCCCCCCCTTTTGACATTTATTTAAAAAAGTGTTCTCTGGAAATCCAACAACATTAAAGTCAACCTTCATTCTGATGAGTCGTCCAGCAAATTAAAACAAAAATAAGTCTAAAGAAAACTTAAATCACTAAATAAACACAAAAACTAAAACAGCAGCAGTTAAGTAAACTCAACCTTTTTCCCTTCTGGTGGTTTAGAAGAAGGAGCTTCATGCAGAGGTTTAAGATCTAAAACTTCCTCTTTCGTCACTGATTTATGTGAATGACTCAACAAGCAAAAGGAAAACAAACCATTATGGAATATGTTCGACATTTTATCAAAACCAGGCGTCTCCACTGAGACTGCAGAACAACATAAACAAGATCTGACTGAGCCAGTGAGTTAATTAGAGGAAGAGCAAAACAAGTGACACATCAGCTGGCTTCCTGTCAACGGGGAGCCGAGAGGGGAGGAGGAGAAACATAAAGTAGGGGGCATTTTTAGAACTAAACTGTGTAAAACGTAAGAGAAAATAACAGATTTATCTACATTTTTATTACACTAAAATAAGTTGAATTTATGAAAAAATAAAAGACTAAATTAGATGTACGGTAAGTTTGAGAAAACCTCCTCTAAGATCTGAAAAGAGCAACGACACAGGAGTGAAGTTAGAACTGACCTGATAGAAGCTGCTAATAAAGAACTCTAATCCACATACGGAGGACCACTTCCTGATCTACAAGCTAAGTTATTTGACCTAAAGAGATTCAATTTGCTGCAGGACAGTTTGAACTAAATGGTTGCAATTTCCAACTCGACCACTAGATGGCAGTAATCATCCCTCACAGAGGCTTTCATTTACTTTTTTAAATAATTTTTGCAGAATTTAAATGTTAATAACTAACAAATATCAGTTTGAAGAAACTTTTGCAATCGACGATAAGTGAAGTTTGTGTTTTCACCTCAAATAAAGTAAATGAATAACAGGAGAGGCCACAATGGACCCAAACATTTCATTTGAAAAGGAGGAAATCCACCTTTTACCAAGGGAGGCTCCTGTGGTGTTCTCAATCTTAGGAAATGACTCTTTCTAATGCAGCTCTCCTGACAACAATGGGGCAGAAAACTGCCTGAGATCACTTTTCGCAGGTTTTTAAAAACATTTATGTTAAAGGACAACCTCAGTCTGAACTATAGTGATAACATCTGCTTTCTGCAGACTCATTTCTAGAACTTTCATCAGCACAGTGTGTGTTTGTGTCCCAACACTTCTGATATTGTTGTTGAGGTGTGGCGCTGCAGAGAGAGAGAGTGAGGCCATGCTGGACAGGAAGCAGCACCTTGTTAGTAAAAGAAGGTTAAAGGTCAGGTCAGCTGGTACCTTCTGTGCTCCAGAGAATGCATGGTAGAAACTGGACACATAAGTCATTATGGCTTTCTCATCTGGACGAGCAGTGTTCACAATGTCTACAGGGGGGGGGGGGGGGGGGGGGGGGGGGGGGGGGGGGGGAGACCATGGTTATGAAGACGTACACACACATACAGGCAGGTAGGACACGTGGTCTTACAAACACACACATATAAATACAGGCCAACACAGACGGGCAAACAGACACATCTGTCCTGGAAACAGCTCAAAAGAGTTTAAATCATTCATCTTAACACAATACTGATCATAAACAAAAATAATCACAAACAAATAAAACGAGACGCATTTAAAGAGAAAAGGAAGACCCATTGGTTCTGGTGCCGACGCCTCTCAGCTGCTCACATAAACAGATACAGCTGTGCAGTTAGTGGCTTCCTTCACGTGCACATCCACACACTACAGTGCACTCTCATGGTGCTGTCATCATGCTACAGTCACATGCAACAGACATCAGGATAAATTCACATCTTTGCTGCAAAAAAATGTAAAAAACACTCCAACAAACCACAGAATTTCACTTAGTAAAAATAGTTTCAGAATCACGTTTATCAGCTTGTTGAGTGAATATAATATAAAAACAACCTTTATAGTTTGCATTTAAAGTAAACAGAACTAAAGAAGCGTGTAATGAAACTTTCTGCCTACCTTCAGCGTCTAACATTTTGGGGATGTCCAGGTGCTTCTCAGCCACCTCAAAGGCGTTGTTCAGGTTAGTTACAGGGTCATCCTAAGCCAATCACAGCAGCAGAGTAGTATTAAAATCTTATTGACTAAACGTTTAAGTTGTCTGTTTAATCAGTGAATCCGTCCACCTTTCTGAGGCTGTCGTAGTCGATGAGATCAGGTCTGTGTCTGTGGATCAGAGCGTTGAAGGCGAGGCCGTCCTTCCAGCTGTTGGGAGAACAGATGAGGTCAACTTTGGTGGAGAAAACGCCAAAAACATGTCGTATAGTTTACTACTCTAGCTCTGATTTGCACCAAGGATTAAAAACTCAGACATTTAAAAAAAATATTTGTTCATAAAATCAAAAATATTTAATCTCAGTTTGTTTTGATAGAATGAAGATCGACAGAAAAATCATTTAGTGAAAAGTTTATAATAATAAAAACTTTACATGTCACCAGCATCATCTGGTTCTTTACCTTTACACATTTATTTATTCGTTTATATTAGCAGCTGTGTTCGGGAGATTCTGACAGAAATACAGGATAAAAGTGTTTGGGTTCGTCCAGCAGGGGGCAGCCTTTCCACAGATTTACAGCAGGTTTCTATCATCAAAGGATAACTGAAATTCTTGAACACCACTGAGAACATTCCACTCCACAGTAACTCTTCACAGTAAATCAATGTATTTGCAGACAAATGTACTGTAACCTATGCGTTGAGCAGCATTCCTAAGATTTCACCATTTTGATATTTTCTCCTTGTTATTGAACAACCAGCTCCTCACACGCCTCATCTAATCACAAACACATTTCATCACTAAGCCGTCTTCCTTCGTTCACTTCCAAGAATTCCAAAACTGAATTCCTGCAACGTTCCTTAAAATGTTTTCAGTCATTAAAAAAAAAAATGTTGAAAACTGTCACAAAAACTCCAAAAGATTTAATCCTGAAGAACCTGAGATTCATCAGAGCCATTAGTTTCTATAAGTGTGTGTGTGTGTGTGTTACCTGATGTGGAAGTTCTGCACGTTGACGTTCTTGTAGGGCGCGGTCTTCCTCTGGCACCACAGAAGAAGACCCTCCTTAGCTGAGGTTTCTGTTGTGAGGAAGAGGAGATGAGGAAGTCTGTTAGTCTGAGCGATGTCATAAATCTTCTATCTCAAACTACATCAATCAAATCAAGCCATTTCAGCAGTGATCGTTTTGTATTAATGTTAATTTAGTCTGAATAACGCAGCCAATCAGAAATCAACCTCATCAATCAGCTACTTTGATTGTTGCCATGGTTACATGTGGCCATGTTTTGGCGGAGCTTAAAGGAAGAGCTACAGCGAATCAGACTCAAGTTTTCAAACAAACGTCGCCTTCGTTTAAAAATTAGCGATAAAATTAACGAGGCTTTGGTGACGTTGTGGATCAGATTAAATATATTCAGCTTTGCAATGGTTGATCAGGGAAACTTAAAAAAAACAACTTTAACTTAGAACTCTTACTGCAATTCTGCAAAGGAGTCATTTAACCTCTCCCACCTAATAAAACCAGTCTTAAAACTCCCGTCTTTAAAACGACTCCCAATTCCAAAACTTTACAGCTTTGTTTCAAGATGGCAGATGGCTGCGCTCAGACTAGCAGTTAGCTCATCAGTCCTAAAGTACGTAACCCGTTTCATCAACAGGTCGCTCAGTCAGGAGGCCACCTATAATCTAAACCTTTACACAGAAACAAAAAATGGTCAAAACAGACCTTTAATCAGTCACAGAGCAGAACGTTAGGCATGACGGTGAGATGACGGCATTAAAAGCAACAAATATCAACAACTATGCTTCTAACATTTAATGCACATTTTGTATTGTCCAGTAATTTAAGGATTATCTCAGACGTGACGCACTCTGATATGATCTGTATCATGGACTTTGTATCTGCTAAACAAAGCTGCCAAGAACACAACAAACAATAGAGTCCGAGACTAGAACCGGGAATTTCTGAACCCTTAATAACAAACTCATCCTGTCATGACGGAGTTTAAAACTTTAAAAACGTGCGTTGGTACCTTCAACGGAGATGTCCTGGATGGCGAAGCGGAGGATGATGGTCCAGATCATTCCCAGGGTCATCTTAGCATTTCCATCCACGATTTCTACATCACACACAAACAGAGTCACGTCAGTCAGTCTATTATTTTCTGTTGCTTTTGGACCATCGATCTTCTCCTTCACTGCTGTTTTTACAATTTTACATCTGCTCCTCGGCTTAATAATGCCAACACACCCACACACAACTCCAGAGCCTGATAGCGTCTCCAGCTTTAGGGAGACGTGTAAAGCTCAGACAAGGACTTTAGAAAACACGAGCAGCTTTAAACCACTGAAAATAGGCTTTTTTAGTATTTTATTATTCAAAAATAAAGTGAGCTATTCCTTTATTTTAAGGGAGAAACAGTAGAAACAGTCATCTTGCTGATTAGAGCTTGTCGATATGGTCTTTCAGATATCTATATCATTTCTAACACTAGATTTGCGAGGTTATTGAACACAGAGTAAAAACACACACCAGATAGTGTAATGTTAAGAGCTGGCCTGTAGTTTGGGTCAGATTCCACTCATAGTTTAAACAATCCTGTCATGCTTTCATCTGCTTCATTCTTCAGTCATCAGTCACTCTCGCCATCAGCTGCCACCTGTGAATTTGTCCCACATAGTTTTCTTTGCATCGACATTCTTTAGGGAATTTAAGTGAAAACTAAATGATTTCCGTATCGAGAACTTCCCTCCAACAAGTCAAATTTAACTGGTAACAAAAAGCTTAAGACTAAACAAAGTTTTAGATGCCAGAACGTTTAAACAATCTGAGGGAAAAGGGAGGACATCCTCAGATTTTTCCCTCTTCTTTTTGCTGCGGTGGCCGTTTCCAGCTGATGAGCTTTCTGTTTTCATAGAAGGCCAGACAGACTGCAGGTTTACTACGGGTTGCCATATTAAGTGTAGCCGGTATCAGCAGTGTCATGCTGCAGGAATGTCATGGTTCTCCTGGCAGAGTAGGAGAAAGGTCACTGTCCTTTATCTAGCGCGCACGCTCGTGCACACACACACACACACACACACACACACAAAGCCTGGTGTGATTCAGTTTTCTTCCCCTGAACATTCGTCTTCCCTCAGCAGGCTCAAAGGGTTACATCCTGCTACAGTCTGGCACTTTAAAGGGACATTTCAGCTAATTTGAAGTGTGTTTGTGTGTAAAAGTTCAAACTATTTTAATCTCACTGGTTGAACATGGCCTCCTAACCAGCGTTGGTTTGGTAAACTAGTAGGACGCTACTACAGGACGGAAAGTCTAAACATAACCAAGATCAAAGGGTTTTGCCGTCATCTTCAAACGGCTCCAATCTCCTACATTTCACTGAAGCTCATGTAAAGTTTAATGGGGGAAATCCCCTTTACACCACCTGCTGCAGTATTACACTACAGCTAAAATAAATGCTATTTTAGCTGCTGTTGGTGACTTTTACTCTGCTAAATAATGTCAATTATAAGGGTTTAAGTAAATAACGGTACACAAATATGATATTTTGTTTCATGAATATTCAAAAGCACCATAAGTACCGCAAAAACAGCCAAAGTTGTTGGTATACTGGGGAAAACCCGTCACCTGGTTGATAAAAAGGTTGCAGTTACGCTCTGTGCTGTATCCATATATCAATCACTGTAATGTTGTTTGGGCTAGCACCATCCATCTGAAATAGAATCCATCTTTAGTCTTCAAAAGCCTTAAGAAGAATATTTAGTGTAAATCGTAGACACCCATCTCACCTCAAACAAGAATTCTTAGTGTTTATCAAGTAAATCAGATTCAAACTGCTTTATTTGTTTATAGCTCTATAAAAAAATACTTCAACACTTTCACGATATCTTTTATTTCAATAATGAATTTCGTTCGTATTCAACCTGCAGTGGTTGTCTCATCAGGCCACCTGACTCTGGAGCAACCCAGACCCAGTTTAGTGTTTTATATAGAGGGTCGAAGGTCCCACATCGGTTTTAGAGCCGTCAAAAAAAATCAGCTTAAGGCTTTAAAATTGGTCTAACTGAAAAGTCAATTTTCCATATGGACTGACATTTTAAACTGTAAATCTTGATGTTAACTTGAACTAGAATGACACATTTGTTTTGTTTACTTTTTAAATTTTATTTTAAATCATTAGATATTAAGGTTTACTTGGAGATTGACACTTAACAAGCCCCTAGAGGGTTTTTGGCAATTATCCATCACATTTGTGAATATGTATTTTTATATCATGTATTGTGTTTTTTGTGAAAATAAACAAATCAAAATCAAATCAACACTGACTGCTAGCTAGCAGCAGTTATTACCTGCTCTGCTCTGACGGAACAACGAGCTCTAGTGATTTATTTATTTAGCTGATGCTTTTATACTATGACAATCTTCCTACAATCAAAAAACTTTAAATACAATAATAAACCACTTTTTTCAAAACCGATCCGATACCGATACTTAAATCTGAGTGCTCGCCGATACCGAGTACCGATACTTCTACCACACAAAAAAAATGCAAGAAATTGGAATACAGGTTTTATTTTTTCTTCTGTTTTTTTACAACAAATAACTGAGTTAGATAAAAAAAAATAAAATATATTAATAAATGACCACAAAACTAAAATATAAGGTGAAAAATAACAATTTTCTGTGATTTCACAGTGAAATTATTGCAGTTTTCCACATTTTAACCAAATAAAATGAACTATTTGGCACCATCTCCAGCTCTCAACCCACACTGTTCCTCTTTAGCTCAATACCCCCCCCCCCCTTGTGTTCAATATAGGAAACTACAACATAAATCACAAGTCACAGACAGTAGTGATGTGACGTTCATGAACGAACCGAATCTTTTGAACGGCTCTTCACTGTGAACGAGGAGAACCGAGTCTTTGTAGAGAACCGTTCATTTTTTGGGGGTGACTGTAAGCACTATGCATATTTTGTATTCACTTTTTAATTTCATAGTGAAACAAACAAAAGCCTGTTAATGCAAGCAGGGGGTCTGAGGGTGAAAGGGAGGGGTGTGGAGAGGAGTTATTGTTGGGAAAGGGCTTGGGTGATGAATCGGTTGGAGGTGTGAATGGCTGTTTTTCAATAGGATGAGTTGAAACTTTCAAGATAACAAAAGAAGTCAAGCTGCCTTCATTGTCAAAGGTGCAGCTGTGCCAATGGGTGTGGCTGTCAGTTGCGAACAGACCACTTATCAGTGTTAATTGGTACCATCACTAACAGACAGTGAAGCCACTGGTATTGATTCCTGGTATCGGGTAACTTTAACCGATACCTACCCACCAATAATACGTGTAGCCCAGCGGACTGTGGTGCTGTGAGCGGACCTGCGACCAGGGGAAGGAGGCGTACGTGTCTGGATCGACCGCCTTACGCCGACAGCACCTGCTCTGGGTCTGGGTGGACTGGGCTGGGCTGGCCATTGAGCATTTGACTTTGTTTTACAGGATAGATCGCTTTAATCTGCACTTCCTGTCCCCCCGCGTCCCACCCTCGTCCCCAATGACGAGAGCAAATCTACGCCATTGCTTCATGCAAAAATGCAGAATTAAAAGTGAAAAATCTCAACCCACGCCTTGAAATCCACGTGTAATAATCTATCCTCCAACACTATTAACATCACCATTACATGACGACTCTGAATGCAGCGTCAGACTGAAACGTGATTCTGTGCTAACGTCTCTCTGAGGGACCGTTTGCTGTTGGTTCAGTGAGTCAGTGCTGTAAAAAGAGGAGGAGGATGTAGCAGCTGATTCTGGTTCTAATGGGTTAAATAAAAACACAGGATCTGTGCGAACATGTCTGCTGCTGTCGAGAAAAAAAAAAACATTGTTGCTGAGTTTTCAACTCCTGAACTCCACAGGCAGAGCGAGACGAGGGGCACGATGTCAACGATGCAGCCGCAGGGAAATCACAAGTTTTTATTGGCTGCTGAAAAACTGCACTTCATTATTCAGTTCATGTGTCAGCTGTTCTGAACATTTCACTAAACACAGATCCAGACAAACACAAAGTTGTAAAACAGATTGTGTTCTGATTCATATCACTTTTTATAAATCACTGTAGATCAGCCAATTCAAACGTAGAGTTGAGACGTGGATTTCTACTCAACACAAAAATGTATATGGTTTAATTTTAAAAAGAACCAACATTGAGCATAATTTAGATTTATTTTCTTGAACACACGCTTACCTTCTGCTCCAATAGACACCAGCTTGACCCCCTTGCTGGCGATAAAATCCAGAGCTTTGTTCACATTGTTGATCTTGTGGACCCTCATCTTGCCTCGCTCTGGTTTGGGTAACCGCTCGCCTGCAGAAACAGAAGAATAACCATGAAGGGAGGTGAGTTTGCTCCTGCGGTGAAGGGGAAAAGCTGTGCATGTTTCCATCGCCTCAGCAGAACGACAAACCGTCAGGGAGGCTAAAGTTACAGCAGCGACGTCGGCCATCACTCAAAAAGGAAGTGAACGTGAAAAAAGGAAGCTGCACACTCATCCAAATTTCTCTCATGCATTTAACACCGAAAACCTCCGATCTGTGACATTTTCCTAAACGGCTACATCTAGTACTTAGTTAATACTGATCAGAAGGTGATGATGGGAAGTTTTAACATCTATAAACATTTTCTCCTCTGATTAAAACAGTTAAAACAGCTGCTCAGACATAGATGTGTGGTGACTTTTTCCACCAGATTTTCCTCAATTAAAAGCTTGTTGAGCCTGGTGACGGCAGCATTTAGGAGTTTTAAACGTGAGTTACCTGAGATGACTTCCAGCAGCAGCATGAGTTTGAGTCCGTCTCTGAAGTCCTGCTCAATGTTTTCGATCTGCGTGCCGGCCTTCCTCAGGTGGGAGTTACACCACGCCGTGAACGTCTACGCAAAAACACAAAGAGGAAAAACTGATTATTATTTAAGTTAGAGCTCGTTTAAACATCTATAGCTTCTATACTAAAGAAACAACCAACTTCAGAGGCCAGGAAGGAAGGTCAAGGCCCCAATAAATGTGACAAGAAATGTTTTAAAACTAAAACAACTAAACGTCAAATCATTTCATTCTTGTAAGACGGACTCTGGAGTCATTTCATCCTGTTACAGAAACCATAAATAAACTCAGCCACATCTTACAGAAGTACCAGAGCGAGCGCTATATTTTCACCAAAAGCCACAAGTCAAGAAATGCTGCCAAAAACGACAAACAGATCCACTCTACTGAAAAATAAACTGAACAACGTCTGATATTTGTAATCAAATATCAAACGCAGACATCTGGAAAAAGATGCTCAGCAGCACAAATCACACACATCAAGAGTTGGTTGGAGCAATGTTTCTGAGCCTCTGGTTGGCCAGCATTCTTCAGAAATGTGTTTGAAATTATTTTTATTTTCAAAAAGCTCGTGGCATGGAGGTAGAGTCACGCCACTCTTCAGAAGGTTTTGAAGCACCACATAAATCAAAGAGCACCAAAAACACTCTGATAAACTCTTTGGGATTAAGTCATTATGTCATTTAGCAGGAGAGCCTTAAAATGTCAAATGGCCAAAACGCATCAAGGATGGGCCCGTGACGCTGTAGACCAGGGATTCCCAAACTGTGGTGCGCCACACCCCCTGGGAGTGCGCGAGCTGCCACTAGGGGGTGCGCAAGATGAAAACTAATGGCGGAAATTTGAAATAATGACACATTTACAGTGTTTTTTTCCCCCCACTCAATAAAAAGGTGTAAATAAACATGTATATCATTGTTGTGTGGAGCTGTGGGACAATATCTGGATGAACTCTGAGTCTTTTTCTGTCAATTATGTGAACTCTTTCGAGCAGACCTTTATTTTGAAGGCGACGATAACTTTTACTAGTAGTTCCGGGGCGAAGTTGCGAGGAGCTGCTGGACTGTTTACCTCGTCAAATGGATATTATTTATTCAAAGAACCCTTCTTGGCAGCTTGTAACAACTCTGCTGATTGATTCCATGTGTGTCCTTATTTAATCAACTCCATGGTGAGTCGTTTTCTTTGTTTCTTTTGTTTTTACTAAAGATGCAGCGCTACTTTCTGCCGCCGATGAGCTAACGGCTAACGGAGCTGGGTGTTAATTTAAAAACACTAAGCAGTTAGTTAAGAGAACCGTCAGCTTAATCCAGTGTAGTAACCTCCTGCTCACTTCCAAACATTTGATCAGCACCCCCCCATACACACCCACCGTCTTTACAAGATAAGAGCATCACATGGAAATGCGAGGGGCGTTTACTGACCGTAGGACGCGCGACTCTCACAGCAATCCTTGGTTACATAGGATTTAATTATTAAACACTCAAAAGTATCGAAAATTTGTAACATTAATGATTCGTGGGTACCAGGAATTTGTTCAAATGTCAAAGGTCTCCATCCGGGGATTGGGGTGCGCGAACACGGCTGGGACATAGAAAGGGGGTGCGCGGCAAAAAAAGTTTGGGAATCGCTGAGGTAGACCATCAGAATAAGAGTCATCTAAACCCCAAAGTGTTTGTAGGGTTAAATTAGAGACGTTCTGATCAAGAGGTTCTGTCACGAATCAGCGTCACTCAAGAGACGTCTGCATATTCAGAGTTTCAAATTAAAACGAGCATTTTCCCAGAAAGTAAACACAAAATTAAAAGTCTACTCTATGCATGTACAGACAACAGAAACCGGTAACTCAACAGGCTGAAACTGTTGAGGACTAGTTAAACACAAAGTTGAGAGAAAATACGCAAATCGGACGTTGGACTCACACTGAATTGATATGTGCAACACGCTTTTTGTGACAACTTGTCTGCGTGGACTTGAATACAGAGGATATGGTGATGAGGTTTTGGACTTTTTCTGTCCTTCATCCTCCACGGCACCAGTCACTCTTATCAACACCATTGTGATTTTTAGACTTTTAGAAGAAACTTTGGACACTCAGCTGTCGTAACGTTTTCCCGGGTGAAGCCAATGAGATGACGCATCACCGCCAAGTGGCCAGGAGTGTGAATTGCAATCTGTCAAAATGACAGATGGCCTTCAGATTTTTCCATCACTGGTTTGAAAAAATCTTCTAAGACAGACTATTCAGTTAACACGACCCCCTGTGTAGGACATCTGAAGGAATTTCAAAACAAACGACAACTGTTGTGCAAAATTTCTTGTCAAAATTTGTTTGCAACTTAGCCGCTGGTTAATTTGGTCACCAACCGCCCGTTTGAGAAAACATCTCATCCTTTAACCTTTCTGAATATGGTCGAAACTTAAGCAACAGAACAGGGAGGTCTTGTGACTCATGCAAAGAAATTGAGAAATTTCACAAACGTTTGAGGACATTTTGGAAACTTTCTTGTAAATGACAAGTTGTTTCCAAAGGTCAGGTACTGGTTTCAGGCTGCTCTGCTCTCTAACTAGTCACCGTTTCTGTTTTAATGTAATGAGTTATGGGGTTTTTCCGTTTGTGTTTTTTCTGAATCTTAATTGTGTTTTGCCATGTTTTGTAAAGGCGACCTTGGGTTTTGAAAGGTGCCCACAAATAAAGTGTGTTTTTATTATTATTATTAATATTAAGTAGCTCTGAAATACAGTAAAGAAAAATAATGTTCAAATTGTTCATTTAGTTTTTATCAACAAGATGAGATCATTTGAAAAGCCATGAATCCAATTTTATAAAGAATGATCCTTTTCTTTTCTTATTGAAATGATTTTAAATATACAGTTTATTTAATATTATAAAATTATTTACATTTTGCCTCTGCTCAGGTTTCATCAAGTCTTATAAAATTCAGCTTTAAGACTTTAAAAACGACACCTAATCAACACAGAAAAGGCATTTAAAGAGACGTTAATTCCAGCAGGATTAGACAGAAAGTGATCAAACTGTTTTTAAAATAAAACACTCAGAAGCATCACAACAGATGCTGAGTGTTGTTGAAAAGACCAGTCTGAGTGTTTTAACCTGATTTAGCTCCAAGAGAAATGATTTACTCCAAAATGTGTTTGACACAAACGGAGAGAGACCACTTTAAGGTCAGCAGCAGTAACATGTACACCTCCTGTCTGTTCAAAAACATTATGACAGGTCGCTGCAGGCCCCCGCCCCTCACCCCACCGTCCCACTGTGACCACAGGCACAAAGCTCCCATTGAGCCCAGTGGATAATGGCACCCTTCAGCCCCCGGTGACCCTCCCCCAGATGGGCTGATACCAACCCCCTCTACCCAACACGCACTCACATGTGGACACCTCCCTCTCTGAAAGCAGGGGGAGGGGGGGCATTTCACATAAACAAACAGACAAAGTTGGTGGGCAGCAGAAAGACAATGGCCCTGCCACATACACACAAAAACACCAACAATGCAGCAGGAAGTGGCGCCGCAATGGCAGGAAGTTCCAGCTCGGGCTAGCTCGACGCAGACAATCAGAGAAAATTAATTCATCACTAAACTGGAGCCCAAACACCTCGTTTGTCAGCAAAGGTCCATGAATTTGTTCTAAAAAATGTGAAATGTTCTATAAATAAACTGACATTCTTTTGTGCAACTTTTTCAGATTTTGTCATTAAAAATTTTTTTGCTTTTTTTTATATTTATAAAATTGCTGTACAGCAATTTGCTGCAACTCTGGATATAGATACAGTTCTCCATTAATAAAACTGAAACGTGATTACATTTTCATCTCATTGCAGATTTAATGCATTCAGTAAAGACACATCCAGTATTTTATATAACTGTTTAAATATATTTAAATATGACTGTTGCCTTTGCAGACAAATAGTTAGTGAACTCTAAAGTGTGTCGAAGCAAAAACACCAACAACTTTGTATTTATAACTCCTGTTTCTGCCCATCTCTTTGTTGATTTTTGAACCTGTTATTCTCCAGACTTTTTCCTTCCAGTTTTACGTTTGGCACTTTGACGCCTTCCTTAGCAGACCTGTTTGTTTCCATTTTTAACATTTTGTTTGTACTCGATCCAGATCTTAAACACGGCCGACCTGAAACAGCCACCATGTTTGGCCACACTCTGAGCTAATTTACCTTCCTGTAGGAGTTTGCACTGTTTCAGCTGACAGACCTCATGCTGGGGCCACACTTCCTGTCAATCAGTCAGCGCCAGGAGCTCATTAAGCACACCTTCGAACTGGTGACTTTGCATATTAGTATTTTTTTAATAGATGCAAGTTTAAAAAATAAATATTTGATCTGCAAAATAAAGTAATTTCTTGAAACTTTAACTTTACACCTTTAGGTACATTTTTAGAAGATGCAATACTTTATAGTACTACATAAACACATGTAGGATCTCTGAAGATGAAAACCAAGACTTTAATTGTAGAGATCACTAAATTCTTAATTGTTTATGCTAGAAACAGACTAACATATATAAAATAAAAAGACATGAGAACAAGACAACGTTTTGGACCCAGATAATCCAGATTACAGAAACCTAAACTTCAACATCAACCGTCCAAATAAGAAACCAACCTAAACGACTGCAAACAAAGAAAGGGTCAAGGTGTCAATTCTTTCCTGAATTCATGACTTTTGATCAAATATTATGAGGAAACATTGGTGTTATTTCAGATAGTGCTGCTGTGCATAAATCAACACTAGGAAGCTGAATTTAAATCAACTTTAAGAAACAACAACAACCTTCTCAACTGTAGTTTTTAAATTATGAGTGCAGCTCGCTAACAGTTAAAAAAAACAGTCATGGGGTCACTGATATTAATTATGTATGGAGAAAAAAACAACAACAAAAAGAAAATTTCCTGTAGAAACACAGCAGCCATCCTGATGATTTAATATTTAATCATCTTCGTCACTGAAGCAAAAAACACCAACGTTTCTAGATGAGAGCAGCTTTACTAAAACTACAGTTGTGGCTCTGGGAGAGAAGATGTGAGGTAAAGAAATCAGCAGGTTGAGACCTGCAGAGTCAGTGAACACAACATTATTCTATATCCTCCCTCCAAGGTCCAGCCCTGAACACAAAGATACTCGTTTCATCAGAGCTTGAACCTGTCTACAGAAAATCTGATTCTGAAGGACCAACATGAGTGAAAATACTCTGAATTATTTAAATTGACCTTTTGTTAACGTCTGCCTTTAATTCGTGTAATCTGAGTGTTTTGTACTGCTGCTTGGATCCACTGAGCATCTCACAAATCTGAGACCTGCTGAGTCAGCAACAAGTGAGCATCAGGTGAAGCGTGTGACTTCAACAAACTATAACTTAAGACGTTGTGACCAACTTTACAAGGAGGTCCTCATGTGATCCGGACTGGACTTTATTCCCCTCTAACAGCTGGTTTATGGCAGTCTGCCGTCCCGATCTGGCTCAAACTGCATATAAATCTCTACACTTCCTGTAAATAGATCCAGCTTTAATTCAGTGAGTAATCTGCTTAAATTAAAAGTTAACTGGTGAATCCTGTTTAACCTGACCATGTGTTGGCTGCATGGATCGGATCAGGCTCCGACCTCAGCCGAGGATAATGAGCTGAAGAACAAGAAAGCTGGATCTGACTTAAGGACGTTTACAGTTCGTGCTCTCATCCTCCATCTCTTACGTCACCGCTTCAGCTGCAGTGAAAAACGGTTTTAATCAGCGCTTCATGCATCTGCTGCCATCACTTTATAACCTTAAACTGTGACCTTTTTATGACCGATTTTACAGACTAGTAAACTTTGGAAAAGTTTAACTAAACACCAGAAATCCTTCCAAATGGATACAACCCTCGTGTTCAGGACTACTGACCTGCAGGTCATAACATACTGCACTCTTTGTGCACTTCCCTCTATGCTTGGACTCTTATCCCATACTGTCACATCTAGTGTTCTTCTCTCCAAGTACGTTAGCTTCAATGGTAACTGCTTTGTTGCATTAGCATTTGTAAGTCGAGTCATGTTGGATAAAATCATCTACATAAACTAAAATGTAACTTAAAGAAAATGTGAAAACTGAATGATGAGGCCAGAGGTATCATCAGTGTCTGAGGTTTTAACAGTTTTTTAGTATCCCTAGTAGGGGTTGCATGAACTAGTCGACTTTTGTGGGCTGTAGTGACTTTTTAAACCAAAGGTCGACTCTTCGCTCATCACGTGAACTTTTATTTTGAAGGGGTTTCATTCCATTTCCTTTAATGAGTTCCGGTCTGGCATTGCGCTATTAAAATAGATATTTACTCAAAGAATACTTCTTGGCAGCTTTTGATGCCCTTGCCAATCGATTGTCCTTATTTAATCAACTTAATGGTGAGTCTTTGCTTTCTTTATCTCTTGTTTTACTAAAAATGTGGCGCTATTCAAACCTCCGATGTGTTAACGGCTAAACTAACAAGCTAATGGCTCGGCTATCAAGCTTTGAGTGGTTTTATTCATTAAATAGCGAATGTCTTTGTTATGATTATGGCCGAACAATAGACCACAATCTAACTAAAACTAAAACTGACTAAAGTGACTTAACTGTAGTTTTAGTCAGATTAAAACTGTTTTCATATAAACCTGACTAAATGTGACTAAAACTAATCAGCATTTTAGTCTAAAGACTTGATATTAAAACCAAAGTGCTCCTAAAACAACTGCTCTCTCTCAGCTGTTTGTTGTCGGCATTAAAATACGTTTTTGCAATAAAGCCTGTCAAGTTTTATAAAGCCGTCCTGTATACGCCGTATGTATGACGTCATCAGCGATTAGTCGAAGTCGACGTGACTTTTATTACTTGGTAGTCAACTTGTAAAAATAGCAAGTCGTTCAACCCCTAATCCCTAGATGGAGTCAGCTGATCAAACAAACACAAACACATGTGAAGTACGATCTGGAGAATAGATCAGACACAAAACAGACACGCGTGTGTGAAACCAGACACACCCCTACAAGATCAGTTATGAAGACCAGGGCTGTCCATCACACATCTAACACACACACACACACACACACACACACACACACACACACACCACTCCTTAGACAGGAATGTACCAAAGACGCACAAAAATCCAACCACCTACTCACACACACACACCTGTCACATCTCATGAAGTACACGTCAAATAAAATCCAAGCAACACCAATTACTCCCACACCCAATTTCTGAACACATTCAGTTTTCAGACTACACACACATCGTAACCGAATTAATACCACTGATTACACACACACACACACACACACACACACACACACAGATATGGGTGTGTCTCTCCAAGATTGAGAAGAATGAGCCAGGTTGAACACGGTCATTGCTCAACTGCCTTAAACTCTCCGCATGACGCCAGCAGTCCGGGTGTGTGTGTGTGTGTTTTCTAGCTCACACACCCTTTTTTCTGTCCAACGCTGATGAGCTCATTATGAAAGTAACACTTGGGCTGTGCTGTCAGTTGTAGGGCTGTGTTGAGATGACTGCACCATTACACACCTTTTACCACTGAGTGTCTTTTAAAATTCACATCTCTTTTAGGGTTCATCATCATCAGAGTGATTCATGCATTCCTGATGACAGAAAACCGAAACACACGCTGCAAAAACACACACACTCTGGTTGTCGGTTACACTTTCTCACACCTGTGTTGGCAGCTGTCGGCGAGTTAAAGTGGCTTCAGACGGGTGTAAACCTGCAGCGAGGTGAGCTCAGAGGACAGGACGTGGGTGTTGGTGGTAACTTCACTCTACTGACGTTACATCTGGTTTCAACAATGCATTGAAGCATTTTAGTGACACTTCCTCACCTGCTTCCTCCACATCATACTTAAGAATCCTCAGTTTTTAATTAAATGTCCCTTATATTTAGTCACTGTTAAATAAATTCACAACACCCGGCTCAGCATGTCGTTCAGCTGGTTGTTCGTCTCTCAAACCTTAAAACCTGTCACTAACCTGCTGTGACAAGTTACGACAAGAGCAGGAAGGAAGTGTTTGTAAGACCGTTCCCTTTAACAGACGACCCAACAACATCTAACAGGATCAAATCGCTGCAAAAGGTTACAAAATCCTCCTGCTTTTTAAAAGGCTCAATTCATGACAGTAGAAGGAAGTAAGAAGTTCTTCAAAATCCAACCCCCGCCCCAAAACAGAAACATGTTTAGCAATACTTTGTTTTATATGTGGATCTTCTGGCAGGAGGTTCAACCTCAAGGAACTTGGACAGCAGCAGACTGACTGGACCGGCTGCACCAGACTCAGCTGGGCCAAAACCATGCTGCCCTGGCTCTGACACTAAAGTTCAGATACTGGTTTGGTCTGGCAGAGAGGCTCCTATTCTTAGATTCAAACCAATTAAAAAAGGGCTGTGTCGCGCTACACGGCAACACCGTCGACTTCAGATCCACAAGTCAGCTCCAACATCTGTAAACGGAAGGTTTCTGAGCATCTTAACGAAGAAACGGTTTCAGCGTTGTTCCTTTTCTCATCCACGCAGAATAAAAGCCACCAGGGTAACAAATTATACTCAAATTCTATTATGTAACCAATTAAATGATGATTTTCTCAAGTCAGTGAATTTGAAAAAGTTCCAGAACTATATTTAAAAGTTCTAACTGCACTAAATCTTTAAATTCTCCTTCAGATCCATTTCAGGAACAGATGGAACATTTTCTCTTTCCAGCAATCAAACTGTTATGGAGGAGAAAAAGGAGAACAGGCTGTATAAAAACAGCCTGCAGTATAGACTTCAGTGCTCTCTAGGTTTATGCAGGCTCAAACAAACAGTGCTGTAACAGGATCTGCGGCGTGCTACTGTAGAGACGCCGTGCAGGAACGGGACACCGTCCTGCAGGGGTCATGGTGGAACCTGGGAGGATTTAGAGTTTGACATTTGAAAAACTCAGGAAGAACCAGCCTCAAGCTAAATGAGCAGAACAGCTGTTTGATCAACATTACTCCGGTGCTGGTGAGAAAACACAGCGGGCAGCTTTTCTGACTAATGATTGAGAGGAAGTGAAAAAGGAAAAAGTCCAAGATGCCAGAGTCCAGTTAACCATTAGTGAAGAGGAGAAATGTGGATGTGAGAGGGGAGAGGAAGGAGCCCTGCAGCAGGGGTTGCTCTGGTCTCATTATCTCCTCAAGTCTGGACAGGTGATCATTAACATGTGTGCACAAACACACACAAATCGAGGGCGCCTCCCCCCGCTTCATGTGCTGACAGGTAGTCTGTAAACCAGAGCTGTAATATAGTGACAAAGCACACACACACACACACACACACACACACACACACACACACACACACACCTCCCACAGCGAGCAGACAAATGCGTAATTGTCGTGTACTTCTTGGCCGACCCAGTGCCCTTCAGATATACCATTATGCGAGTCAACAACTCAACACTGACCGTTTTCAACAAGCTGCATCGACTGTGTCCAGACAGACGCTCAGCTCTCCGAAGGAGCCTTAATATAGAAGCTAAGAGAAACAAAGGAAAGGGAGGATTAAGGAGAGGAGGACACGAGGGGAGGGGAGAGGAAATGGAAGAGATGATCAAGAGAGGGAGAAGAAAACAGAGCAGGACTGATAAAATGTGGGAAAGAGGAAAATGACAGGGCAGAAGAAAAAAAGATTCTCACCGTAATGTTTGCTCCACAAACTTGTAATAAAATTAAACAAACTTCATAACAAAGAACGTAGACTTTGGATCAAACCTTTCCAGAAACTTGAGGGGGTGAAATCAGGGTCACAGATGGGTGAGTGTGGGATAAGAGGTCTAAAGAAACTGAGTGGTGAAAGGAAGGAGGGCTGTTTATAAAGGAGGATGAAATGAGAAGAGCAATATTGGTTTCTAAACAAATAAAGTTTTAGTTCTTCAGATCCCTCGCTTCCTGGAGCCACTGAAGAATAAACACACATCGAGCTGCAGAGCACAGCTGAGACGACTACTTGCATAACGGATACATTTCTGTATCCTCAACTGGGGAATAAAAACACGCACAATCCCAATCCTGTAGTCCTGCTCAGATGTTAGCTCGGCCTTCCTGTAACACCGTTTCTCTGAACAGAAGCTGTTCAGGAAGCCTAAGTATTCCTTTAACACACAGCAGGTTGGTTTGGGCCGTGCTACATTACAGCTACTGATGACCAGCCATCACTCCGCTCCACCACTGAATCACTTTTGTGCAGTTTTACCAGTCAGCACTGGTTTTGTTCCCAACAACTGCGTGAGTGATGTTCGTTAACCTGCAGCTAACGCACGCTGCTTTTAGAAACCGTCTGGAAGCTTTAAAGATGAAGAGAAAGGAGAGGAAATTAAGAAGTGAGGAGTGGGAGAAGAAAAGGGAGTGAAGGGGTGAAATGTCAACTGATGTGGTTATTTGCTCATTTATTTATGTCTCTTCCTGTCTTTGTTGCTTCAAGAGTCGGATTGCACAGCAGAAGAAAGCGAGCCTTCAAACCTATTTTAGCACCGGTAAGGTGTTCTCACAAAAGGAGTTTGAAAAACAATCGTTTCTGTATAAGCGATAAAATAAAAGTGACTTAAAACCGTCAACGATTAGTAATAGAAACAGATGATCCTTATCATGGGTTAAGAGTTTGTAACAAACACAAAGTCTTCAACTCCGCTCCAAAAACATTGATTATTTCCTGAAATTATCCACATTTTTATTAGCATCAAATCCAACCTAAGTCATGCAGCACTTGGCTTGACCCAATATAAACATCCCACTCCCATTTCTGAGCTCGGTTCCAGCAGCTTTCAGCCCATTTCTGTTGCCTCTTCCCTGCCGAGAATGAATATTTCAACATTAAATGAGGCCATTTTGCTCTGCTGTGTGTCAATAAAAACTACTGTTGACTTGGGCACGTTGCTTCACTCCAAATCACTGGGTCCAGCGTTACATAAGCCTGTGTTGACGCCACAAAAGACTCGTGAACTATTTTTCATTCACTGACATTTTAGGCTTTCTACAGAAACGTTTAACTTTAAATGTGTTAGAAAGTTGTTGTTGGGTCGTTTTAAAGTGACTTCTATCGTTTATTTATCTACAGTAAGGACCACACCCACCAGTGACATCACACAAAGGGGGTGGAGTCTCTATAAACAGGAAGTAGTCCTCTGACTGGAGCATTACTGACGACTAGTCAGATCAGGACAGACGCTGCTGTCGAACAGTGACATTAGCTGACAGTTTTTTGGTATTTGAAACAATTCTCACTCAAAACAAGTCACATTGATGTGTTAAAACTCTAAAATCTGTTTGTAAACCTCTACAATTTAGCATGAGCTTGTTTGTTTAGTTTGTTTCAATCAAACAACGTTTAAACTACAGCGCTACTCTACATGCTGCTGCAGCATCAACGCCATAAACTCAATGGTCTCATACCAAGTTCAGAGGTTTACAAACAGCTAAAGTTGTGGTTTAATGCATGATGGTGACTTTTTATTTTAGAAAGAGTTATTTAAATACTCAAAATTTTTGCAGCTAATTTAGCAGTGTCTCTCCTAGTCCATCCAGTCCAGTGGTGTCCAGTCCTGGTCCTCGAGGGCCAGTATCCTGTATGTTTTGGAGGTTTTAGAGGCCTCCTGCAAAGCTCGATGACATGCAGGTGATGCAACCATTGAATCAGGTGTGATGGAGCAGAAAACAACTAAAACATGCTGAATACCAGACCTCCAGTCCTTACTGTAGATAAGAACACGACCTAAACACCTCTTCAAAGTTTAGGTTTCACTAATAATTCATCAGAAACTCATCTAATAAACAAAGTTTTTACTCCGTTAGTTTTAATAGTTGACTTTTAAACTGGCTTCGTGATAATGAGCTCAACAAACAATTTTTAAAAGATTTCTTTCCTTTGAGAGCCATTCACTAGAAAATTAATAAGAGCTTAGAAATATTTAATCCTTCAAAGTATGTGCGACAAATCTGTTTCTGAAGAGGCCACTTCCAAGAACAAAGAAAAAAAAAAGTTTTTCCTTAAAGAGGTAATAAGCCTAACATGCTGAGAGGAAATAAGCTGAGGAGCCAAAGGGGGGTTAATACCACCCATTGTGTTCAAATATACAACATCCATATTTAATGACAAAAGTGAAACTTTTCATTTAATATATGAATTCATTCATGTCTGTTAAGAGCCCAGATTGACCGAAACACTCGTCTGCTCTTATTTGTCCTGTTTAAATAAAGTTTTATTCAACTGGTTTTAATTCCTCTGACCACTCAGGAGGGGGTGGGAAGATTTAATGAAACACTGGGAATCTATCTTAGATTAAACGAAGCCAAGAGAGACGACAGCTGACAGAGGAGACTCTCAGGCTTTGATCCTGTAAAAAAGACACCAAAACAAGAGGGCTGAATGCACAAAGTCAGGGTGTGTCATATCTATCGTTTTCAACAATACTGAAATTCCTGTTTGACGATGAGACAGCAGCATTATTGAGTATTTGCCACAATTTGCAACAGAGTACCGAAAAATCCCCTGAAACTCATCCTTCACACGGTCAGACTAGTGTTCCTGCTGCTCCGAGTCGATGCAGCTTGATGTCACAAGAAAGAGAGTCAGACAAACATGCTAACAATCAGCCGTCCTCGTCATCTTCCTCCTTAGAACTTGTGGCATGACTACGGAGTGTTATTAGGGCCAAAATGAAGACCAATGCACACTAGGCTTGGGCGGTATTATGGTAATATAGTTTACAGCCAGTGTTTAAAAATAGCAACAGTTTCCACTTCAATAACGGCATCATGAAAAAAATGCATGGTCAGGTGCCTGGTGTCAGGTCAGTTTAGACTGCTGGTGAGCCGATGGTAACTTTGGGCTGGTCTGGGGCGCTTGCGCAGCCCGCTATCCGAGCGGCTCGTTTTAATCAGCACTTAATTGTTTCAGCGCGAGCTTGTACGGCCGTGGGTGTGTTCGCGTGCACTTGGGGCTTCAGTCAACAGCGGTAGCCACTCGAACCAAACATCAGCATGACTGAAAATGCCCAGGACGCATTATGGTCCCAGTCCAAGTGTCCAACCCTGGTCATGGCAATACGTACACCATGGGAAAATGTGGAGGTTTGATGGTAACAAAATCTGGATAACGCCCAAGCCTTTTACACACCTAGCAGTAGCTTCATCCTTGTAGCATGAGGCTAAATCAATTCAGAAGCTAGCTACTGATCTGACTGGTAACGGAGCGTCCGGCGTTGGTAAATAAGAATGTAACTACTCAGTGCTCACTTGAGTTAGCACTGGAGAAGCTAATAACTAATGCTAAATATAAGTAAATGCTGTACCTCCTCCCTCTGCTGTCCATTAGCCCAGACAGCCTGGTAAACCCATGGTAGCAGTGAAGATGAGTATTATTCAGGAACAGAAAATATCCTATTATAGAACAAACGGGTCCAGAGCGCTGGGCTCAACACTTTTTTAGGTTATTAAAATATCGTCATGTTATTGTTATCAGGAAAATGGCAAAAATATATCATTTTTTGTCAATATTGAACATCCTTATCACAAAGTATCAAATTATCAACAATTAGTGCCTCCAGTAAAGGTGAGAATTGACCCTCTCTGGAGAGCTCATGTGTCGCTTCGAGAGACAAATCAAATACTTTTATTGTTTCCACTCGGCGGCACTCACTCCACCCACCCCAGTTAGCTAAACAAACCACAAACATCCAGCTTCAATTTTTTGTGCCAAGTAAGTCTGCATTGTAAGGATGGATGTGTCACCTCTACTGAACGAGACAGAGATCAAGAATGCTCGCTATGCTCCTCCTCCCTCCAACTCCCTTTCAAGTACATCCTTAGACGTCCTCGTCTACAACCAACGCGCCTCATTTCCTTCCTCATTCCAGCAGCATCTCACGGTTGATCTCAGATCTCTCTCTGTGCTTCATGCATGAAGTTTAGTCTCAATAAAACTCAGGACATGAAATCCTGTTTGAATCGTTGAAACTAAAGTGGTTTATGTAACTTTGGATCATTGAAACAACTTGGTTATAAGTGAAAAGTTGATTCTTTAGTAGACAAGCTTCTCATTCACAGTTCTTTAAATAGTTTTTCTATTTTGTAAGTCTTATGGACTTCTCACACCATGCACTGTTCAGCTGGTTTAGGAGGTCCTCTTCTTGATTCTAAAAAGGTGGTGAAGTCACACATATATGAGATATAAGGAAACTAGTATCATAAAGTGAGAGAAAACACATTCCACAACAATCTAATCATAGAAGAAGGAAGTCGGAGGTATTAGAATCAGCGTTTCCCTCCAATTCTGTCCATGTCTCCCATAGAAAACCATCACATTTTTCTCTTTTCAGTCCATCAGCAGCGAACTAACTCACTTCCTGTGTTTAGAGGCACGGCACAGGAAAGAGCGGGGGCGAAGGATGTCCATTTTAATTCTCCAGGAAGGCAACAGCTCAAGATGTAAAACATTAACATCTGAGCGAGTTGTGAAAGCTGGTAAAAATCAGACTTCTGAACATTTAAGGCTTTCTGACCAATCGTGACAAACCTTGACGGTGCCGAGCTCAACGAGGAAAGGCCAGCGGAAGTTCATAAAAGTCTACTACGCCGCAGTGAGTCAAAAGAGCAGCGTGACTCATGTCAAAAGCCGAGTGAGGCCAGGAAGAAAAAAAGTTAGCAGCTGCGTTCAACACGCCTCTGCTTCAACGCACAACTGGTGCTTCAGGATTTCACATCTGCATATCAGAATCACATAATGGAGTTTTTACTCATTTATATAAAATGTTATAGCCGAGAATAAAGTCTTCCCTGATCTAGAGACGTCAGTTGTATGAACAACAGCAGGATCTCTGGTGCCAACTGAACGAAAGCCAACTGTCAAAAAAAGAAACCAAACGAGGCAGTAAAGGTTCAAACGCCTCAGACTCAGAGGTTCCAAACACTTTCACCTAACAGACCCATAAACACCTAACTGCTATTTCATTACCACTTTATTCTAAAATCAGTTGGTTTCAACACGTTAACATTAATAAATATCCTATTCACAGACTTTACCCCGCTTAATAGTAACAATTACTCCAAACGAGTACTAGCTACTCAACCGGCTCATTTTCAGGCTTTATGGTACATTTGATTACCTCAATAGTTAATCAATATTAGTACTTTAAGTTTATTTAAAACTGAGTACTGATTTTAAGTATTCACCTTCAACATTAGCTGCTATATTTTAACTTGGTATTTTGATCATTTCAACATATATTTACTAAAATCCACTGTATAAAATAAAAATGTTGCAAAACATCAGTAAAATTATCTTCAATTTTTTAAATTACATTTACTTAGTAATTTAAGGAAATGGATTAGGTTCCATTTTAAACTAGTTGCTAATAATTGTGAATTTGCTGTAATTTATTGTTTAATAGCCTATATTTGGAACGATTAATTGTTACTATTAAGGAGCCAGTTCAGACATTTTTCCACACTTAACTTTATTTTTTTAAGTACCTGCTGTTGACTAAATCCCAGTCGTTAGCCACCCTAGCTCATTATTTTAGCTGATATCCAGCCCACTATCATATTTTACAACCTTTACTTACATGCTTTAAACAAATAAATTCTAATTATTACCAACACTATTAGCCAATATAACAGCTAACTCGGTTTTAAATAGAAAATGTACCTCTTAGAGATGTTTCAGGGATAAATCCAAATACTACTGGCAAATATTCAACCATTCATACCATCAGCCAAGGATTCCAGTGGTTAGCCACACACCATTACACAACTGTGATGTTTAATGCTCATTGTTAGCTAATAATCCACACGTTAGCCACACTGTTACACAGCTGTGTGGTTTACTGCCCACTGTTAGCTAATAATTCCTAATAACAATTCCAACTGTTACCCAGATGCTACCCAGTGCTAAAATTCCTCCTTTTCAAAAAGCTCAAACTAAATGACACCAAAGGGCCCATTCTTTCTGTGTTAAAGAATAACCAGAATGGGTGTAATAACTTCTTTTTTTTTTTCCTTTTTACAATCAAGGGCCTTGACATCCATCAATAAGCTTCCTCTGAGTGACTCAGCGAGCGTCATTTCACACAGAGTACTAAGTCATGAAGGGTTGCTCAATTAGAACACTTGAGTGACTGAACAACACAAAGAGGAACTGTTCTTTTATTATTTTAATGAATCATCTTAAAGATGTCTTACCAGGAGTCAATTCAGAAATGTGATATAAACTACAAATCCGTTAAAACTAGGGCTGGGTACCCAAACACGGTACTTCTTTGGTACCGACCAAAAGGGAATAAGATTTGTGCCGCAAAAAACAGTAATACCAGCAATTAGTCAAAGCAACTCATTGCGTTTGGAATTAACTTGCGAGCTGTAGCATCATATACAGTCTCCGACTGCAAAAAAAAAAAAATCAGACCCCGAGCTTCCAGCCTCTGCTGCATCAGGAGGTGTGTGAGCAGAAGACTGATAGCAGAAAGCTCCCGAGGTAAGCAGTAAATACTGATAATAATAATAATAAAATCATATATATGCCATAAAACAATGTTTTTGTTTAATTAAAAAAAACTTTTAGTATTTCGTCATTTTCTCTCAGAATTGTACATGTTAGGTTCAAAAAAGTATCGTTAAGGTATCGAAAACCAGGTATCGATAAAGTAGTAGTATCAAAAAATATTTAACGGTACCCAGCCCTAGTTAAAACTCACAAAAAATAAAAGGAAAAACCATAGAATGTATGTAACAACCAGAAAGGTTGTTTTTTTCTCACGTCTGTGATCAAAACAACTGATCAAAACCAAGATCCCCATCAGCTCATGAGCAGAATAATACCTGTAGACCTGTAGTATGACATCATTATGACGGAACACTACGAGGAGCAAAATGAGTCAAGACTAGGTTTACTCACTTGATTTTTATGTAAAAGCTACACACCAATTCTCCTAAACCCTAAAGACTAATATGAGGAGTTACAGCTTCTAATATTTTACCGACGTGTTTCAGGAGAAATCTTAAGCCACGATTTTTCCAAATTCTTGTTTCCAACTTGTTGCAAATCAACTTAAACTATTACAAGTAGAGAGCGATGAAGTACAGAAGGTGGCAATAAGTGAACTGAACTGGTGACAGTTTAACCAACTCCTTCTCTGAACAGAGCTCTGCCTTCCTGTAACATAACTCAGCTCTTCTAGCTCTGTTTCATGTTTCCAGCTGTTGTTCAGGAGGATGTTTAAGCAGCTTCAGTCACCAGTAGCCAAAGTGGTGTTCCCGTTCTTTCATCAGCTTCGACCTCCTGTTAGAAAACCAGAGCACTCTAATCAGTGAATGAGCTGAGGTCAGTATTATTACTACACACCCACTTTTCCCTGTGTGTTTTTACACAGGAGGCTGGCAGGGCCAGGCATCAGCTGTTTAATAAAAGCACCGGCTGAACCGTTCCAGAGACAGTCCGGTGGGTCTGCCGTCGATCAGTTCAGTCAGACAGGAAACAGAACCACCGTGGAGCTAAAAGTTTTGATCTTGAACATGAAAAATGGTTAAAATGTATTGAAAATGAAAATAAGTAAAGTTTATTTCAGTTTGAAAGTAGATTTCATTCACTGTAGGTTTTTAGAAATTTGCTTTCATGATTTTTAGTTTCTTTTTATCTACTTAGAACTTTTTTCATGCTTTAAATTGTTTTTTCTTCAGTTTCAAACGTCGGCCCTGATGTGGCATGAGGGGCGTGGCTTTAGGTGATAGCAGCTACAGGAGCCTGAGGATTTACTCTCTTGTTGCGTTCAGGGGAAGTGGGAACTTTGATGCACTGTATTTACTAAACTGCTTGGTAAAATAACAAAATTCTGACAACCATTGTTTATCTATGCTTTGTCTGTCTGGACTTTTTTTGTGACAGAGGAATAAAATATGTCATGATTAGCAGAATTCCCACGTTAACATTTCCTACTACGGGTCATTTAAACATGGCGTCTTCCTCGGGGAATAGGAACAGTTCAGGTGAGTTCTTGTTTTGTCTAAATTCTTGGCGGATCCATAAGGTGTTGATTACCCTTTATGTGAGAGACAATTCAAGAAAGAAGATGCATTTATTCAACGTAGGTTTTGTGAGTTCGTCGTCAACGTTTCATCCCATCATGCTCTTTTTCCCTTTTTGTTTCAGGACTTTTGTTTTGCTGAATGAGGCAGCAGGAACTCACCTGATCCATTTTAATTCCCTGGAGAAGGCACCGTGTTTACATGATCCGATCACGACTGTCTGCCTTTATTAGAAAGCAAACCGTACCTTGTGCTAGATGAAACGTGGTGTTTTTGTGTTGAGAGATGAACGGATGCTGATTACAGGCTGTTTTTAAAAGTGTAAATATCATTTTAAGGTCTTGGAAGATGTAAGAAACTGATGCTGCTCCACTGTGAGTCAGCCTGTATTTTAAAAAAAAGTAAGAAAAGCAGCAAAAAAAAAAAAAAAAAATGTAACTGTAAAATTTATTTGGTGTACACATGAGGTTTTCATTAGCTGAGATTCTGACTGCCAGATGCCTGCTGTTGCCAAAGACTTGAGAATTTCTGGAAACCTGATTTACCGACATGTGAAAGTTGTTTGGTCTGTTTATACGACTGTGCACCGATCACCCACAACATTAAAACCACCTGTCTAATGTGGAGATCCACCTCTGGTCAGGAGCTCTGGCTGCAGAACCTGGAGTCTAATGAGGTTCAGGATTAGTGACCAGCAGAGCCTTCAAATAACGAAGTACAAATACTTCATTACCTTACTTAAGTAGCAATTTTGGTTATTTATATTTCACTGGAGTAATTTTTTTTCAGATGACTTTTTTACTTCTACTCATTACATTTTCACACAAATATCGGTACTTTCTACTCACTACTTTTTCAGAATAGCCTAATTACTCCTATTCAGGGTTGCCAGATAGAGTCAAGGTTTTCCAGCCCAAAAATCCATTAAAATCCGCGAAAACACACAAAAAACCGCCCAATCAACGTTATTGAAAATGTGTGCGTGCGCACGCATGTATGTGCATGAATACACATTCAAAAAGCTTGCTACACCACTTCAGTTCCACTGACAGGGGTAAATGAGACACATGGGCTGTTGATGTCAACACCTCACTTGTATGTTTGAACAGATGATGCAACAGACAACAGAGTGGGGACCGAGTGGGCGGGGTTTCAGAACAAATAACGCTGGTTTGTTTTATACAATAGCCAATCAGTGATGAATACAGGTCAGTGGGCATTGTTATTGATTGATAATGAGGATATAATGGTTGAAATGTGTGTCAATAAAGTTATTTCAAAACTGCCAAACTGACGCCAAAACTGCCCATAATAGGTTCACCCGCCCAAAGCTATTTTTAACCGCAAAATCAGAATCCAAACCGCCCAATTTGCAGGAAACCGACCAATCTGGCAACACTGCCCCTATTTTATCTCGGCTTGTTTTTATCTCATCGTTCAAAAACAAAGGCTTGATTGTGATTGGATGAGACCTACCATTCCGACACCCTATTGGTTTCTTTTCGGGGGGTTTTTTTGCTGAAAATCCCTTGACCTGCCTTTACCTTTTAGGTGTGTGCTGACCCTACCTTTGTTTTGCAAACATACCAATTAGACGTGCACACTGGCACATTTACATTTATACTCAAACTAATGGCTCAAGGCTTTAGAATTTCTATGCATTGAAAAAACTCAAAAACCAGATCCTGTCTGACCAGATCCCCCCCAAAGAACAAAGGGTACTTGGTGTCAACTGGAAAAGTTTTTATGTTACACCCAGAGATTTGGGCTCCCATAGATAAACTAATGGATTTGTGAATAAATTTGTGTGAGTGTTCAAAAGGAATTGGTATTTTGCAAAACAAAGACAGGAGTGGTTACTACAAGATAGTAACTTGAAACCAAGATTGTTGACATTTAAAAACTGCTGAGGTGGTACATTTAATATAAATAAAAACATTTTCCTGTGAATTAAAACATCAAACTGAGTAAAATAATTCAATTAACAAGGCCTAAAGTATAAAGTGCACTGTAGGCCCTGTGTCCTAAACTTATGTCATTAATGGCAATTTTCCTCTTACAGTACTTCCATTTTTATATTTTAAGTAGTTTTGAAACTGGTACTTTTATACTTTTACTGGAGTAAAATGCTTCAGTTGATACTTCTACAAAAGTCATTTTAGTATCTATACTTCTACTTGAGTAGTGAATGTGAATACTTTTGAAGGCTCTGGTGACCAGCATGACTACAAATGATGCCTAATGATGATGTCAAATATTCTCATTCATTATTCCCTAAAACACTGCATCGTTATCCACCTGGGACTAAAACAAGTCCTAAAGAAATGCTCAGGCCAGCCAGAACCTTTTTATCTCTGAGCGTCTCTACTTTCATCAGAGACTGATGAAAACCACCTGAAACCAGATGAAGAAAAAAGAAGTTCTTATTCTGAGGTAAGCGTGAAAAAGAATTCTATTTGTGTGCATCGTTATGAAACCTTTTCTTCTAAATAATACCACCAATACAGAAAAGAAGTCACCTCTCACCCTCAAATAATTTTACCCTGACCAAAATAAATAACAGACATACTAAATAATTATAAATGTGAAATGTTGCGCATCATCTAACATGAGCCTTACTTATTTTTAAGTATATATGTGAGTAAACACTACTATGTGGTGAGTAAGTGCTAAACTCAGCAACAGTTACTCAGCACTGGGCTATTTTAATCATCGAGGGAAAAAATGTTTTTACAGTCCGGAGACATGAGCCAAAACGTGATTAGCCGGCAGCATCTTTTTATATCCGTCAGTGTCAGGAAAACACACCGCTTATAGCTCCAGGGCCGGAGTGGGAGCAGGCTGACCCTGAATGTGACACCTCTGGACCAACAGGGGACTGATGCGTTCAGGAGAGTCAACAAACAGCAGCTCTGCAGATGCTTGTTTAGTGCATTCTCAGCGTGCACGTGAGGCATGAGAGGCACGACGCTTTAAACAAAAGGAACAAAGGTAACCTGCAACGGACACAAATATTTTCAAAGACAACCAGGAGGAATTTGGAATATGTGATTATTAATCTGTCTGAAGGAATGAATAAGGACAAAAAATTAAAGGGACTTTTTAGAGATGTGTGTGTGTGTGTGTGTGTGTGTGTGTGTGTGTGTGTGTGTGTGTGTGTGTGTGTGTGTGTGTGTGTGTGTGTGTGTGTGTGTGTGTGTGTGCGCGTGCGTGCGTGTGTGTGTGTGTGTGTGTGTGTGGAAAATGTGGTTGAACAGGAGTAACAGGCCGGCCCAGTTGCCCAGCAGCAGACAGCATTGTCACGGTAACAGGCTCTTCCTGCCCCTCCCCCTTTCCACCCGCCTTGCGCGCTTTTACCTTATAAGGCAACACATTTAAGTGCCTGTCAGAGCGACAATAGTGATGCAAGAGGCCAGCAAGGTGCACCCCCACTGACACGAGAAAAAGACGCACACTAGTAGCATTAAATGATATAAAAACACACTTTAAGTTTTACTGTCCTGATTCTTTAAGGCACCTGATAATGTCCCATTTGGTGAGTGGGGTTGTGTACACAACTGCAGGAATGTGAGAGAAGGACCGAAACGCCTTTTTCTGACTACTTCCTGTGAAGGAGAAGAAAGAGAGGAAACAGACGAGCAAAAGAATGGATGGACAGAAGATAAAAGCACCGAATCGCAGAAAAATAGAGTAAAATCTGCTAGAAGTAACAGAAAAAGAGCTGCAAGAGTTTGAAATCCCTCAGATAACAGGGGAGACATTTTCATAAATTGCCTAAACTCCCATTTGTTGTACTTTTAAATATCCTGAACACAAGTAGAGGTCAGACATCACACTGTTTATTCTACACATGGCCGTTATTCTTACGTTCTGACTGGTTCCACATCCAACAATCCTCCGATTCAATCCAGCTTAAAAAAACAACTTTGTTCCAAACTCAACTGGAAATATTTAAACCAAATTTCTGCAGTTTTGTTCTGATGGCTGTAGTTTATTTAGGGCGTGGGCTTTGAGTGTCACGTTGGTGAAGTATGTAAAATACTAAACTGACAAAAAGATTTATTTTGCTGCAGTTTTTAGGATTTTCCATTTCAGTTCTTTGACAGATTTCGAAGTTTTGCTTTAGAAACGAGTCTTAAACTATAAATTTAAATTTAAAAATCTGCTCAAAAATGGTTTTCACATGTTCAAAAACCATCACTGCCTTCACAACACACAACCAATACTTGCAAACTTCTGGTTCTGCTTTTACCACCACATGATGGCCACAAGAGTTTATTTATGACAGAGTAAAATAGTTCCTGCCACAGATACAAAAAAAAAGTGGACAAACAACAATGTGTCACCAAGTTTGGCTGCAAATGCAGGTCTGATTTGACCAATCTATAATAAAAATTACTGATATATTTAGAGATTAAAGGGCCCATGGCTCCATATTTAAATCACTTTCTATTAAACAGGTGTAATCTTTGATGCCTCTAGATTAGCGTTGCACCATTATAACTCAAAATACGCTGTAATTATTTCCTAACGAGCAACTCAGAGATCAGAAGAAAGCGCCGCCTTCCGGTTCTGCTGGGTTTCTCCTTATTTGGCAGCCTGACACTTCAGCTGCAGTAGGGGGCAGTGCCGTCGCGTGAAAGAGAAACGAAACTGAAACTAAACACTACACGGTCTATGGGCAATGACGGCAGCAGCACTGGCGTTCTCCTCGCTCCAGGTGTCATGAACGTGCATGTGGGAGGAGAATTGACCATATAAGCAAGTCCGGATCACTATGACCTCATAGCGGGCTGGAGTGAAAAAAACGGTTTGAAACCTGGGTCTGAAATCTGGAAGAGCTTCTCACTGGCTGTAGTAGGAGACAGATGGACGCCGTTTTTTGCTCTGGCAGGTTTAAGGTGAGAACTCAACGTTGCAACATGATAGATAAGTCAGAAAACATGGAAAACCAGGACATGGGACCTTTAAACTAAATGATTTGTTCTAGAAAACGAAAGGCCAGAAGTATGTCAAAGTATTTATGACAGACGTGACTGATTTATACTTGGACAAAAAGCCAAATCTGAAGTAAAGTTCAGTCACTAAAAACTTCACTGGTGTCTCACTGTTAATTAGATCAGATCTTTGACTTGTCTCAGCATGTAAGGCACAGGTGTATTCATTCATTTTTGGCTCCTTTATTTCCACAGAAAACCTCTTTAACAGCGAGCACCAGTAGGAAACCCACATCATTAATAAGTCTTTCTTAATAAGTCAAACTGTGTTTATTTCTGGCCATAGTGGAAGGAAGGAATATTAATAAAAAAGACCACAAAAATAAAGTTCTGCCTCTTGTTGAGCTGCAAACGTTCCCAATTATTCTACAGATCGATTTCTCTTACTGTATTGAACATAACAGCAAGTTTGACTGCTGGGTCTTACTGGTATTGTGGACTGGTTTGTAGACCTCCTCCGGACTTACTGTGGGCTTCCTGGTGCTGCGAGCCCTGAGGAGGAGGAGGGAGGAGACCTTGTAAAGGTCCAGACTCTGTACAAGGAGCAGCACATTGTTTGTTCCTCTCAGTTTCCGTTTGTTGATGACCCATGAAACACACACACACACACACACACACACACACTCACACACACACACACACACACACACTCACATCTACCCACAAAGTCCAGCTCTGTCACACATTCCAAAGCTCACTCTGCCTTTTATGGTTTTATGATTCACTGTCCTTACGCCCGTCTGACACACACTCTCTCTGTGAAGCGGATTTAAAGGCAAATCAGCATGCAAATGAATAACATTCAACAACAGAGTGTCAGCTTGGAGAGCTGGTCAGAGATTTACACTAAACAATCGTCTTATCCTGATTTATGTCAGGTCTAAGCTGTTGGTATTTTATTGGTCCAGTTATGAAAAACAAAAAAAGGCAGCATGGCGAGTTGCACAACACTTGTGAAGGTGTGCAATAATAGTCTGTAAAGGCCTGTTTGCTTAGCAATAAATGTATTATAATTTCACATTCTCGCATTCATATGGAGCCTAGTGAACATCTGGTGCAGAAGAAAAAAAAAGGCATGAGAATCCACTGGTTTAGTGAATTTACTCAAATACTGATGTGTCTGCTAGGGGGGTGTGATATACATCATTTTCAAAAAATATCAAAATTCCCATTTTGATGATCAAGTAGCAGGTATTATTGAGTATTTACCCAATGGGGTGGCATTGGGGCTAAAATGCACACACAGCAGCGGCTACGTCCTTATAGCATGATGCTATATCCATTCTGAAGCTAGCTACTGATCTGATTGATGATTGGCTGGTGTAACGCCAGCACTGGCAAATGAGATGGAGACTACTCTCTTGAGTTAGCATTAGAGAGGCTAATAATTAGCATTCCTAGGCTGGTCACCCACTGAATTGCCCTCGTCGGCTGTCCACTAGCCCGGATAGGCTGGCCTTAGCATCAAAGGCTAGTGGCTAGCCTCTGATGCTAAGGCTCTCACAAGTATTACTCAGCAAAAGGACATATCCTATGATAGAACGAACAGGTAGAACATAAGGCTCAACCAGATTTTAAGTTAATAAAATATTGTCATATTATTGTTACAGATAAAATGCCAAAAACTATTATGACATCATTTTTGTGATTATTGAACAGCCCTAGTGTGTTGAGCAGTGTTGTCTAGGAAGAGCTGAAAGGACAGATTTAAACAGGGTGACAGAAGTCAACACAACACCAGCTGACACAAAGTTAGGAGATCATCACAAACGGCAGCATCTGACTCTTAAATTCTGATACTAACTGAAATGTCCTTAATTCACAGGGCTCTTACACCCTCGTCTAACTCTAATCACCTTTCAAGCATTTTCAAGGTGAGTTGAAGACTTCATTAGTGATGACTTATACATGAACAGTACGTGTTTATTTCACTTCCCTGCCTCATAAAATATCATCCCAAAACAATTTTTTGTTACAGTTTCAAACAGAGCTGTACCGATACCGATCAGAGATTTCTGTGCAGCTCTGACCTGCCGACAACATTTGTGTCATTTTATGATTTATCTCAAAGAACTACAATTACCAGAATATATTTCTATGATTCTTCTTCATCCACATGGAAGATCTGTTGGTATGAATCAGCTCTTGGTGAGTTCACAGATCAGGAAAAGTGCCAAATTGTTTATTGTTGCTTGGCAATGGTTCCTTCACTGACAGGAACAATAATAAAGTCAAGCCATTAAAGGCTGATTCCAGTCACTAGCTGACGTTTTGGTGAATCTCTGGTTTCATGCACTGTGTTAAGCCTTGAAAATACCACATACAAATTCAAGTACATCCCATCACCTGATTTAGTTCAGTTTACTGTGACTCTAACAGCTAAATCAGAAACATGTCAGTTCAGCTCAGACTAGTTTGACTCAATCTGATTGAAATTCACAGAACATAAACGATGCTCTTTTTGGTCATTTTTTAACAGAATGATGTTTGTTGAATCCTGTGGATTTGCTGACAAACTGTAAGGCGCAGATGGCACACTTGTCTGCGTGGTTTATCAAACCGAGGGAACAGATTTTCTCAACCTTCATCTTCCACGCTCGACGAGCTCCATACCTTCATAATCTGGAAGCCGATATAATTATTGGCCGATTAGGTGGCCTCTCACTGTCCTGTTGACACAGAATGTGGACAGACGGGAACGGAGACTCATATCAGTGATCTGAAATTCTTCCCTAATCAACAAACTGCCTCGACACATATCAGCCCCGTCCTGCCACACTGACCTAAACCCTTTAGATGGGTTAATGCAGTGATCCTGGTGTCCCAGATACTCTCAGACTGAGGGGGAGCAACCTCCCCCCCGCTCAGCCCCTCCGGGTGAAAAGGCCCCATCATGAGACCCCCACCGTGTTGAGCCTTTTAGAGGGGGCGTTGTAGACCCAGATCAACAGAATCCTTTTAAAATTACTTTTTATTTTACAGAAACCCCCATAGTTCTATTTATAGATCGGTCCAGGGCAGCAGCGACTGATTTATACACTTTCTGTTCGTCTGTAAACAATAATTTAATCAAAAATAGACAAACGTCGACTAAAGAAGAGCATGGGAGAAATAAACAATCTGTGGAGAAAGACCTCCAATAAAAAAAACATAAAAGAAGGGGATTTCTTTACTGAGGAGTCGTTTAACTGAGCAGTAAGATCCTTCTTTATTCCTTTATAATTTTATTATTAATCTTTATTTTATACATCTTAAAACATAATTTCCTTTAATGCAGCTCTAAGATGCTTAGACGCTGTTTCACTGACAGAAATAAAGAAGTTAAAGAATAATTGTACTTCCTCTTTCCTGCTCACACCTTGGCCGTTTCCTCTCCTCTACATCACAGATATTTCTAAGAAATGAAACACAAGAGAGAGAGAGATAGAGAGAGACAGAGAGAGAGACAGAGAGAGAGACAGAGAGAGAGACAGAGAGAGAGACAGAGAGACAGAGAGACAGAGAGACAGAGACAGAGACAGAGACAGAGAGAGAGAGAGAGAGAGAGAGAGAGAGAGAGAGAGAAGTCGCTCAGCTTTTACAACAGTTTAACGGATGATGTATTGAAATGACTTTTTGACTCATGGGGCGCCTGGTTGGTGCAGCATCTGTGATCGGTTTAATTTCATCTTCGAGGAGGAAATCCTTACACAGACTTTGGCCACAGTTGCCACATTTGCACCACATCTCAGCTTCAGGGCTGTTGCTAAGCGACTGAAGGCTACAGCACCTTATTTTTAGAAGATTTTACATGCATCTCAGGACGTTATGTTTACAGTGTGAACCATTTGAACTCTTGAGCTTTTTAAAACTCTGTGCATGCTGCCGTTTATTCTGCACACAAATAATTCTCATTTTTTAAATGGAAGTGTGCATCCATGCAGTCGTCGGTGTGACCATGACGATCAGACTTTAAACAATGATCCACAAATCAGCTTCCCAGCACAGAAACGGTCTGGTATTGTGGCGACAAGCTCTACAGGGAACCCTGCCACTCGATTCTCACGCCGTAGTGACGAGCTGTCAAAACCACATCAGTGGAGTAAAAACCAAAAACTGTGCTGCTGTAGTGCCACAGCAGGATACCGGGGCCTGTGTAACGCCACATACACATCAATCGTACGCTCACTAGAGAGCTGTGAGTCAGAGGAGGGCCAACAGAGCAATCTTTGTTACCAGTAGCTGAATAATCCCCTGCAGGCTGGCTTTGATTGGATGAGACAGGATGGACGGCCCGTGGCTGATGGCGGAGAGGGCAGAGGACTTCCCTGACCCACTTTGAGACCTGCGACGGAGCAGGAATCTCCACGGATTTCTGCTGCAGCAGCTGCTTCAGCTGAAACTCTGACTTACAGTAATGGATTCTCACACTTGTGATGCAGAAAAGATGTTCAGCTGTTATATTTTAATACAAACACCTTCACAAATATGTTCTTCATTAATTTAATCAAAATATGGGGGGGGGGGCTGCTGTTTTTAGTCTGACAGAAATCATTCCCTCTTCTGCTCTTTGATTCAGTCTACAGCGACTAAACAACTATTCTCCATTTCTCCATTTTCTCTGGCAGCCTTCTGGTCCATTAACACAGATGTGACACACAAAGTGATCCGAGTCTGCTGCAGAAAGCATGGATGGCTGTTTGCATGTGTGGTGGTTTGATTTGAAACAGGGAAGGAGTTGAAAAACCACAGAAACCTCAGAGCCTTCCTTCCTGTTTTTTCAACAACTCCCAGGAGGCCGGGACACCAAAGCAGTCGCTGTCGTCCTCCACATCCTATTTTATAATAATTCTGAGAGATTTGTTTAGTTCGGATGGATCACTCTTCTAATTCTTGGTGTAGGTTAGATTTACCAAAAACCTCCAGGTTGATCAGGGAACGCCTGGGCGTCCCAATAAAACCGTCATCTGTGCTCTTTTTTTCTGAACAATAATTATATAGTCAATTGAAAATAAATCCGTAAAACATTTGTAACTGTCAATGAGCTCCAGATTTAGTCAAACCCCCGTCAGAACCTCTTTGTGTCGTTTTTAAAAAGGGAAAGTCAATTCCATGAGTCTCCTGGAAGCGCTTTCGGCTTTTAGTCTCAGAGGAATTTTCAGACAAAAAAGAAAAAATCCCGAAGTTATGAGCGGACCTCAGATTGCTGCTGGAGATATCTGACCAGAAGTGAACCCCCCTCTCTACAAAAACGCCTCAGAGCTAAAGATCAAATCAGATAACTCCTGAAAATAGAAGCAGAGACACGAGTTATTATTTGTCTGAGCCTGTTGCCGTAATGACACAAAGAGGGGAGAGAAGGAGGAATGCGATGGAGAGGAAGAGCGTAGCGTAGGAATAAGTGATGAGCGGAGCGTCCTGTTTTAAGAGCAGAGGAACCTGAAGGCCAAGAACAACCAGTAAATATTTAATGCTGCTCCTCTGTCCCCTGAAACCAACACAAACTCCACCGACGCCCAGCAGAGACGTTTCTGCTTCAGGTGCACCAACAATCCCAACCTTCAGGATCAAACAAACTCCACCTAATCATTAGTTTAGACCCACGGCTCTGATTCCTGCATCAATCTGACATCAGAAAACTTTCCTGAATGTTTCACTGAAAGCAGCGCCGACACTTTGGGTCCGCTGTGTGAACGTACGCGGCTTCACCTTTTTACCCAGTGCCCCAGTTTAAAACCTGTTCAATAATTCAACAGAAGCTCGGGGAGGAAATCAGAGACGGCCATGGACGAAACAAACACAGTGAAGTCTGAATCATGGTCTGTTTTCACCCTGGTCATCACTGCTACTGGGCTCTAAAAGCTGCAGCAACAAACCAAGGAATTCGTTTAGACGCCACAACACAAAGAAACCTGCAAAGTCCTGCAGCCTCGGCGGGCAATTCCCCTTCAGGGTCCAAAACATCCACAAACGCTCGACATTAAAACCACAAGTGAGTTGGGTTCTGTGAGCAGATGCTTCCGTTTACAAGTTGATCTCACAGATCCACAGTTTTCAGGAGCAGAATCATAATTAAACACTACAGAAATCACAAATTAACGGTTATCCAGTGCGCAGGGGATGTTTGTTTTTTTGCATTAAAGAACTTTGTAAACAAGACTTGTAACAAACCATACAACCCTCATTTAACAAAAATAAAACCAAAACATCAACCTTTATTTGATCTGAATATGTGGATCTTTACTGGCACCCTGGAAATCACTTCTAACCTTTAAAATTAAAGTTTTTATGATTCGTCTAAATCTGAACGGATCCATTAATCAGGTTCAGAACATCATCTTACATCAACACGTTTAATTAATTCCCAGCTGACTAACAGCAGTAAGAAAAGGCTTGTTCTTTTTTCACAGCATTAACAAACAGAGGATGACTAAATATGTCTTTATTTCTGGTCGAATCGCGCCACGGCTCAGAGGTTTGGTCCAACAGACGGTGAGGTCGCTACCATATTAAACCTCTCATCCAGATGTTAGCTGTGTGTGTGTGTGTGTGTCCCACATGTAGCAGGAGGGTTGAAAATCCCAGCACACCCTTTTGTTGTCACACAACCGTGGCGTGTGTGTAGTGCTCCATCTTAAAAACACACACCCCAAATGGAGAAAAACCTGTCTAGGTGTGGCCATTAGTGCAGAAACACATCAGGCTTTGAGCTACAGAACAAAAACTTTATTCCAAGAACATGTTTGGCTTTTTTTTAAGGTTTTTAACCTGGATGCACTTTAGCGACACAAAAACAGAAATCTGTGCTGGTTTTGTGCTAAACAACTTCCTGCTGGTTAAATCCAGTCCTTACTCGTTTGATTTTGACCAAAAAGGATGTCATAATAGGTTTTGCAATTTTCCTGATAACAGTAAGATAATGATATTTTAATAACTTTAAAAAGTGTTAAGTTTCATGTTCTACCTGCTGGTTCTATAATAGCTACCATCAGCTAATGACTAGCCTCTCCAATGCTAGGTCTATCCAGGTTAATGGACAGCAGAGGGTGTGGACATATAGTTAGCATTAGTTATGTCGTGAGCAACCAGAATTTAGGGCAGCTGAGCTCACACCCAGAACACATCAGAAGTACAGACACAATGTACATATAGTAATATCTTGAGGGTGACACAGAACACAGAGTCCACAGATAGTGAGCCTTTAACTGACCACACAAAGCTTCTCACCATAGCAACCACAGATTGGAATGCCAGGCTAGAGAAGAATGTCACAGAACTCTATCGAGAACAGAAACACAGGATAATTTATGCACCAGGCTGCATCTGGCCCTCAAGGTCTCAGGCTCATCATAGATCAGCAGAGGCAGGACACAGATAAGGATGCCTGCAGTAATCACCATGATATAGGCAGAAAGACACATCAGACTTCTTGGGACGCTGAGGGGAGAACAGAGGTCTGAGCAAACCGGTTTGCAAGTATAAATGTTTCTCGTCTTATACTTAAATAAACAGCCTTAAACTTGATAATGTCTCCTGGTCGTTTCTCTAGAACACACTTCAGTTACTAGCCTCAAATGCTAACTCAAGTGAGTCTTATCCTCATTTGCCAGCGCGGGCCGCTCAGCTACTGGCGACTGGTCAGATCAGTAGCTAGCTTCAGAATTGATATAGCCTCCTGCTACACAACGTAGCCACAACTGGGTGCTGGATACACCTAATTTTGGCCCTAATATGACACCGTAGTCTATACTCCTGATTTCATGCTGTATCGACTTGGAGGAGCAGGAACTCTAGTCTGACTTCAGTAGCATCATGTGATGGATACAGGTCATGGTATTTTGGTCTTCTATTGTAAAGTGGGTTAAATACTCAATAATGCTGCTGCCTCATATTATTGAAAACGATAGATATCGCACACCCCTAGTTAAAAACACTAACTTACATTTTTGAATCCATGCCAATTTTAATTTAAATAAACTCGTAAATTTGGGGAAATCTAGTCATAAACAAGATTTGATACATTATCCTAAATTTCCTAATAATTTTAAATGTACTTCAGTTAGAGAGCAGAACTGTGTATTTATCTTAATGTCATACAATTCAAACATGCATCACTCAGAATGCTAGCTGCAGGAAGCATGGCTGACTTTGTGAGAAGATGCGGTGATGACTGAAAGAAGAGTGTTTTGAACCCGAGCTGCTCGTGGAGCTGTGGTTCCTCTTTATGTGACACCAACTGCTCTGCAGAAACTACAGAACTACAGAAGGTTTAGGAGCAAAGAACAGGTGAGACTGGATTAATACCGTTCATTCATGAATGATTAAACATGTCAGGTCTGGGCTGCGTGAATGATGATCTGAACTGTAGCTAACGCTCTGGAGGTCAGGGTCGAGGCTGCGTGAACCCTTTGATTGACAACCTCAGTTTTTAAGAATCATCCAATTTTCATTCCTGTGGTGAGAAATTTTTCCTGCACAGCAAATTAATTTAAAAATTCTTTGCTCGACAACCTGAAGCCAGTTTAGCTCAAAACGAGTTCAGTAGGTAAATAAAAGCTGTGCTGCTTTGATACAGAAAAGGAATAAACTGTATGAACTGTCAACACGTGTAGTTTTAAGTGCTCATCGTTTGATCTCTATATGGTTTTATTTTATTGCATTTTACATGTATTTTTAAAACTTTGATTCTTGTTTGAATTCATTTTAGACAAATTGACATTTTACAGATTTTGGTACCATTTTTTGTCTGAATTTTCTCACCCCTTTATTTCCTCTAAACTATTTTATTCTGCGTTTCCTTTTTACATTCCTGTATGTAGACGGTGATATTAACTTAAAGAAAGCCAGAACAGATGAGATGACTCAGGAGCTTTAGAATATCTTTTGTTCTATTATCTATGAAGACATACGTAGAGCGTTGTGATTTTATCCAACAGATGTGAATCTGCGTCCGTGTTACGAACCAGAACACGCTTTCATTGTTCCACCGTTCTGCAGATATGATCTGGTTCCGTCTAATCTCCGCTGGTAGTGTCTGTGTGTCTCGCTGACAGATGCTGCTCCACAACAAGGAGCCAATCAGACCGATAGTCTCAGAGCGACTGAACCATACGAGTCCAGGCTGCAGGTGCAGAAATCCTCCGATCTGTAGAGTCCAAAACCTTTTGTTTCATTTCACTTCAGTTTGGTTTGTAAACGTTCTGGTTTTGGTTTCCTGCCATGTTTTCAGGTCCAGTTGAAGAGATGATGACAGTTTTGATATTTAAAAAACCATTTAGTGATACTTTAGCATTAAAACCTCATTTCATTTTAAATCCTTCTAGAAAGCTTAAAAAACTATTACTATTGAACATTTTGATTATTTCATTAAATCCTGATTTTAATTGTTTTGATTCGTGTTTGGACACGCTGATAAAAATGAAAGTTTAAGGAAAGACAAAAGAACCATGGGACTAAAGTTATCGTTTTTAGCATTCTTTATTCTAATTTATAGTCAATTCTAGGGATGTGTATTGGCAAGAATCTGGCGATACAATATGTATCGCGATACTGGACAGAAGATACGATATATTGCGATATAATGCAATGCTATGAGTAAGACCATATATTATGATTTTTTAAAAATAATTTAAGAGTGGAAAAACTGTCGCAACATTCTAAAAACACTTTTTCATCCATAACACATCCAGTTTTATTACTAGATCTAGTTGATCCACTGGAACAAAGAAGGTAAAAACAGCCACCGACTAGCGGCCATACTTTACTACAAAAATTACTGTCATCATTAATGGTTCCATTAAATTTATTTAAATTAAATAAAAACGGGATCATTTGCTATAAATTTTGATACAGCAAAATATTGCGATACGGATAGCACGATATCGATATAATATTGTGACAGAAAATATCGAGATATATTGCTGTATCGATGTTTTCTTACACCCCTAGTTAATTCAAAATCAATATTGGCCAAATGAGACATTGTTAAAGTCCAAAGAGCTGATGATTTATGCTCATGAAACTCAGAAAATGAATGATTTCTTTAACATATCAGACTAGGTGGGCCAGAACAGGATGACTCTTTATAATAATAATAATAATAGAAAAGTCTCTTTTTCCCGTTGATCTTAACAGAATGTTCCTCTATCTCTGATAAACAGAAGTTTAAAAAGCACATATGGGCAACATTTATAATCAATGTGTCCAAAAAGAGGAAAAATTATAAAAATTATTTTGTTTCAGAAATTAAACACAATGCCTACTTGTGTTTTTTTAACTTCTGTGTTGCACTGATGGTTCCCCAAAGTTTCAGGTCGGCTGAACTGAACAATAAAAGGAGGAAGTTTGGAAAGTTTAGTTCTGCAACAAACTAAGCAACACCAACCATGCAGAAATACATTTTCTCACGTCAAAAACCACCTCATCAAAGTGTTGAGACAATAAAAAAATGGTGTTAATATACTGTAGGCAGTCCATTTATAACCTCAGATGTGAGAAACGTGAGAACTGGACTCCTCTTTAACCACAGAGGACGGCCTGAAACAACAACGCAGACCAGCCTCTGATTCGTATTTGTACCGGATCAAATTTTCATTGAATCTGAACTCTGCTGGTTTCTCTGAGGTGCAGGATGACAGCGGTGCTCTGAAGTGCTGTTTCCAAAAATAAAGAGGCCTGCAGAGCACAGAGGTTCAAAATAGAGAGGCTGCAGCCTCACAGATACGAGGCTGAACGCTATCTGCACTCTGCAGCCATGGAGACGGGCGAAAGATGCAGGGCCAGGAGGAGATGTTCCAAGATGCACCACTCTATTATTTAGACAGATATCTTGATTTAATACTGATTTTTTTTTTTTTTAACTTAATTCTCTAAACAAGTGAAGAAAACAATGATTGTATTTATCCGTAAACATCACCCGAGGCCCTGCCGCGTTGAAGGCAGCCTGGTGATTTGCTGCAGAACAATTAGACACCTACAAACAGAGGGGGTGTGAGCTGAACATACCGAGATCCTTCCATTAAAACACAGCTGACGGCTTTGTTTCTGAGGAAGTCAAAGACAAACTGCTTTTTAGTTTTACGCTGCAACCGACCACGATATGACGGGATTCAACTCGGCTTTATGCAACTAAACCCAAACATTCTGCAGAAGATACAAGTCGAGATGGAAGCTTTAAAAACAAGCTGATCACAAAGCTTATTTATTTAGTTTCTCAGGGCAATATTTAAGAAAAGGGGGGTCAGAGTCAAGCTAAAACCCTCAACAGGCCAACTGGCAGCTGACCAATAGGAAATTCTTAGTCTCCATTGTTGCCAACTTCAATCCATCAATAGGAAACGGTGTACTATCTTTATAACTGTGCACCATGAGAGCTGATGTTTCATTAACTGAATCTGATGACTTCCAGATGAACCAGAATCCTCCTCTTTACCCTCAAATCAACAACTTCCTCACACAGAGAGAGCGGGGAGGGAAACGGGCCGTAAAGAAGTCTCCAGCTCCACCACCTCGCCTGTAGTCGAACATCGACAGCACACTGGTTCTACGACCTCCCCACTAACGGGTCGGGGTGTTGGAGGAAGCTGCTGCTGCTGGCTGTGATCAGCAAACTCCTTCTGAAGTGCAGCCTCTCTCAGGCTGACGGGGAGAAGGTTTCTGCAAACAAATATTTGGAGCTGCGCTGGAGGAAAGAGCTTCAACTGAGACTACATCTGCAATCCAACATCAGAAAAAATGAAAAAATATTTTCCCCCATGTCGTGCAAAAAAACAGGCCACCCTGCCCCCCATACAGGCCAAAGCCCCCTCCCACAGGCCCAGCAGGCTGTAACGGCCCACCAAAGGAATGTTTCCTCTCTGTATGAAGCCCAGTGGCAGGACAGAAACAGACAAAAGGGGGAGCGGGGTTACATTCCTCTCTCTGTCCTGTCTGCTTGACTGACTGGTTCGTTGTTTAGGCGAACAAGCTGATTCTGGATCACAGTCAGCTGAGACCGAGGGCTTTCCCACAGCTGACCTGGAATCAGCTGGCAGCGAGGGAATGACCCTGCCATTATAAGGCTCAAATATGAGCCCCTGAGAATTATTATTTTTAATTAATTTGTGTTTTTTACAGTCAAAGAAAGAGCTTTATTGAACTTTACAAGTTTTAAGTTCATCTGTTGGAATAAATGCAAATTAAAAAGCAGCCAAAAAGTTCACTCAGTGCTAAAGTTTTAGGTTAAAAATGCTAAAACTGTCAAAGTAAATCCCAGACTTTCAGGATTATTTATGCAGCAGATTTTACTTAATTTGTGAAGTCGTTCGTCTCTGAAAACAACTCACAACTCGGATTATTTTCACAGTCAGATAATAATTATTATTATTATTTCCATAAGTTTTAGTTAGTCTCTTATTGGGCTTTAACTGATAATGACATAATTTAGATCAAGGAATCTTGACGTTAAATTCAAAACCTTTTCAAAACCTTTTCCAGACGTCTCAATATTTTTTAATACCTCACCGCCATTCTGGTTATGCAGCAGCGTTCACCGAGATTCTCGTCCATCTTAACATTTCGGTGCGTTCGTAATCCTCACCGGGAACACCAGAGCGTACATTGTGCTTTTGAACTTCTGCACCGCCCGCCCTGGTGCTCTGAGAGAAGGATTACTAACGCACCCTTTGTTTCCTGTTCTTTTTTTAAATAAAAATGACTAAATTCACACGTTTACGATGTTTTTAGGACTCAAACTGTTGCACGTCAAATTCAGATTTTTTCCTTCCAAAATTTAAGACTTTATAAAGCCGTGATAAGACTTAATATTTTATAAGGGTCTTGAATTTCCCAAAATTGATTTATCACCTTTTAATACTTTTCAAGACTCCGCGGATACCCTGTAGATTTTCATGTGGACTCACTGAACTGGTACGTACAACACTTTGTTTTGTTTTTTTTACATTTCTGGGGCGTGTGAGGCGTATGATGTCACTGAAAACAAATGACAAAAGCCATGCTTGTTACAGTTTTGTCAAAATTTGTCTCAAGTTTATTAAAATTCAGTCTCATTTTATCTGAGACTGGTCACCAGTCGTCTTCCACCTTTCACACTTCCTGACTCACAAATTGAGAAGCAAATTAGAAAATTACAGATGCTCACTAGTACAAATCTAAATGTATTAGGAGGAAATCTGTCACAAATCTTTAAGATGTTTGAAGGTTGAGCAACATGTGAGAGAGACACACGACCATTTCTAGACCCAGAGAGATTCTGGCCTTAGGAGCTCACCTAAATAACAAACATGAACAAAAGGAGCTGGAACACTTCATCCATCACTAACATTCCAGTAAACTACATTTTCCCAGGAATATCTCTTCATTAAAGCGTTATGCCGGTTTTATTCCCCCTGAAGGAGGACCAGAATGATCCTGATTCCAGGTGTCTGAACCTGCAGCTGCTGCTAACATGGAGTTAGAAGATAATCTGAGCAGATTAGGACTCATGTATATTCAGAGGGTGCAACACAATGCACACACGTATCAGTATGTGATGAGGATTAAACAAACCTGCTGTTCACGTGTGGCAGAGAAAACACAACTAACAGGATTACAGACTTAAATCACAGCCCGCTATCTGCTCGACACCTTTATTAATCAGGACAGGAGGAAGTGGTTCCTCCTCTCTCCGCCACACCCAACTCTAGTTTCTATGTCGCTCCGACCGGACCGACGCCCACATAAATGTCTCTGCTCATTGTCCATTAGGGCATTGTTTATTGTTATTCAGCTAGCAGGCTGTTTACAAGATCCTGAAACATTCTCAGCTCCCTTTCCAACATTAAGAGCGAGGAGGCAGGCTGGAGGTAAAGCAGCCGACCTGACAGCTCAACCAGGTTTTAGCCGGTGCAGCGACCAGCACAGGGACTCATTGTTGGGTCCGTTTGTCCTGATATAGTGTCACTCACAGCTTGTCCTGAGCCAATCCGGGCGTGGAGAAAGCATGTGAAAGTGGGCGGCAAAAGAACAAATAAACATTGTGTCCAGCTGCCCGCCTCGATGGCAAATGGAGGAGAAATTGATCTGTTTTGTCCTCTAAAGTCTGGCGGGAGATGCCAGGGGAGGCAACGTGTTTAAAACAAAATGACTTGACAGGTTGTGTTTTAAAAAAAAAAAAACTCCAGGTGCAACTGAAGTCTGCAGCTACGTTACACTACAAGATCAGTAAATATAGAACAATTAGTGTCGTAACCACGGATTAATTAGAAACTATTGAATCAAACTTGATCCGAAATTAAGAAAAACAGAACCGCTTTTAACAAACAGAACACCCAGGAGCCGTCCCCTCAGGCCAAGAACAATCCATCGTTATTTAGAAGTTACCATCAAAGTCCTTCCTCTCCAGGGGTAAAGTGAGTTAAACGTGTGTTTGAGCTCACACCAGGTCAGCCAAATACCCACAAGTAGGTTTAATGTTGGATCAAGTGTTGAAACGTGGCGCCAAATTTTGTTTATTTGACTTTTGTCGATTTAAATGTAAAAAGTCACTTTTCTGGAAAAGTCAGAGTCTCGTCTAAAAGAGGAGCTAGCTTTAGCATTCTCGCTACAAACATGAAAACCCTTTAGCACAAGCTAATGAGAAGCTAATAATTAGCCAGAATTATTCAATAATTGACATATTTAGATTTTAAAACTAAGCTATTTATTGGTCATTATTAATAAAACAACTATGTAATGTAATTATAGAACAGCAATAAAGAAATAAAAGTGGCCCTTTCCACCCGTAGATCGTCCACCAGGGGGCAGCAGACATGTACAGGACTGGATATGGCAGGTTGTTGATGAAAGTACTAATCCTGATACTCCAGCTTTAAGGCCAGAAGTAGTTTGATGCCAACTAGCGACGAGGTAGTTGACAAAACGTAGTGTTTATGAATCTTTTTAATTATTAAAACCTGGATAAAATAATCTCAGTAAATCAGAGCATACGAATGAATTCAGATGCTTTGAAAGATAAAAGCAGCAAAGAGTTACAGTAGAGAATATCCACTTTTCATGAAGAAAAGTTAAAGTTTCCTATAAAAAATGAGATCAATAAAGGCAGCATTAAGCTTCTTTCACTGGTATAAACGTCTGGATTTCCTTCCTAAACAGGAAAAACTTTCCAATCAGAGACTTTTTGTTTTTAAAGGGTTTTCTCTGATAAGCAGAGACAGCCAGCCTCCAGTGACTGCTCCTCGCTCTCAGGATTGTGTACTTTACTCTTTTCCTCGTTAACTCATCCGCCCACCTCGCCGTGCGTTCTTCCCGCCACAAGACACGAGGATTACTCTCAGCCTGTCACAGAGAAGTCTGGCTTCCAAATGCTGTGCAGCAGAGTTACAATAAAACCTCTGGTGGCGTCTCGGTGTAATTTGACATGTTTCAGCTTGTGGCGGCTCCCCGAGCAGCAAGAAAATCTTAATAACATGTTTGTCAGGAGAGACGCTTCGCCTGTAATAAACTGCAATTAACTGGACTCGGCTGGGCTCCGTTCAGCAGCCATGAGCTGTGGAGACATTTTACTCACGGCATGAAATAGATAACCTGAACAAGCTGCAAGAGAGAGACTCTGCACAACACCGAGCGAAGAAAAACGAAGCCGAAAAGCATCCAGATGTTTTCATTAGAGCGCCACCTGCACTGTTTTTACCAGCTAAAGCTGAGGTGCAGAACTATTTTATTGTCTTCATCTGGGTCAATGTGCAACAGTCAGAATGGTTAAAAGGGTTTCCTTCGCAAAACTGAACAAATGTTTGACCTTTTAAACTCTCACTCTGCAAAAAGAAAGACCTTTTCTCACACTTATTGGATTCACGACTATTTCTACAGTTGATGTTTCATCATTTTAGTATCCGGCACAGGGAGAGAGAGCAAACGTTTCAGGAATTCAGCCTCACGTTCCCAGGCCCCAGCGTGGAAGGAGTGGAGGACATGAACAGCCACCGGTGAACAGGTTTGTACCAACAGGCCTGGCTCGGTTGATCATTAGCCAGGTTTAATTTTCCTTTTTGAAGAACTATGACCTGTGCAATCTCTGGACAAACAGCGCGCCCACGCAGTCAGCCAACAAGGTAACAGCCAAGGGGGTCGGAGTGATGATCAGCTGCAGGGATGTGTGAGGATGAGGACTGGAATGCTGCACGTGAAGATGCTCGTCATGCTGTCACACCAACAGAAAGCATGCCAGTCATCCAGCCTGCTCAACAATGCCTCTCCAAACCCTGCTTCATTAGAAGACCACTCCCTTACGAGGATTGGGGGGGTTTCAAATATGTGGGAGAGGTTTTATGGTTAAATACACATTCCTGGGGAGAAACACTGCCCAGTATTTGCAAAAGCATGAGGAGAAAAGAGGAAATGTGCACAGTAGAGTAAATATTACTGACTGTTGACTTTTGCCAGCTTTATTTGATGTTGCCTGATGAGCTCTGAGGCAGCAAGAGGTGAGAATAAAAAAAAAAACAGATGAACAAAAGTGGCAGAACGCTATTGGAGGCTGCTAAAAACGTGCAGCACAGATAGTGGGCGTTCAGTTATGAATAGCTGGGACAAGAGCTGAGCAGAGGAGCCTTTTTAGCAGATCAGATAAAACATTATTCCTGTCAGCAGGTGAAAATAAAGCTAATTTCAGCTTGATCTCGTTTATTTTGGGTACTAAAATACCTCAAATGCTGCAGAAACCAGTGATTTTTTTGATATAACGTGATTCTACGAGCAAATCGGGCCTCATCTCCCTGGTTTCAGGCTGCAAGCAGCAGCTGCAGAAACTCTCCTTCAACAGCCGGTCTGGATCGGCCTCCAACCAGTCAAACCAGCCCGAAACGGGTTCAGGAGGCCCAAATGTCTCAACCTCAGTTCGGATTTCAGAATGTGGCGCCCAGTTTCCACCCAGTAAATGGAAAAAGTGACAGAAAACGGGAGGAAATCTAGAAAAGAGCGAAAGCTGTTGTAATCAGCTCCACACGCAACTAAAGAGCTCCTCAAGGAGCAGCTTGACAGCGAGGAGTCGAGCTAAGAGGAGAACCAGGAGCTGCTGCTGGGGAGATGAAACGAGGCCCATGCTCGGTCCCTGACCTCCACTGCCATTTTCTTTCAGCCCCGCCGCCTCCTCCTCCTCTCAGCCCGGCTCCGCTCGGCCCAGCCGGGCCCGACTCAGGCTCTTACCTTCCGCTGCTGTTTCTCCCAGGCCGGGTCCAGAAGCAGGTCCCGGTCCCAGTCGTTCTCCTGCTCCATGTAGGTCATCGGCCCTCCGGCGGACGGCTGGTTATTGGCGGCGTGGTAATCTACCATGTCAGCGAAAGAAACCCCGAGTACGCCACAGACAAACTGTCAAGGGTTCAAAAAATTAAAAAAAATAAAAACGGGGACAAGCGAAGACGGGTTCAAATCAAAGAGGCGGGGTGGGGAGGGAGACACGAGCCAGGAAAGTGTCCTTGTTCTTCTTCTGTCGCCGCTTCCAGCCGTGAGAGGCTCTTTTTTTTTTACCGTGATGAACGTCCGGTGTGTCAGTCAGAAGATCCCGCTGCTGCTGTGAGAAGAAAAGCCTCACTGTGAGCGGTGTGGCTGCTGGGAGGAGGAACCGGCCGCTCCTACGGGCTGAACCCACTCCGACAAGCAGGGAGTCGCGAGCAGCGCCGCTTCCGGGGCGACATTTCAAAATAAAAGTGCACATAAAAGTGCACATTTTACAATCTCTGTCACCATATATATATATATATATATATATAATAATATTTTAAATAATGAACAATATGGATTCAGGACCAAACATTCAACAGCAATGGCTATAATGGATCTAACAGACAAAATATCAACAGCAATAGACAATAAAAATTACTTCATTAGTGTATTTATTGATTTAAAGAAAGCATTTGACGTCATTGATCATTCAAAGTTACTTCAAAAACTCTATCAGTACGGAATAAGAGGGGTGGCACATCAATGGGTTAAAAGTTATTTGGGAAATAGGAAGCAATTTGTACAGATAAATAATATTAAATCAGAACTGAGTGGTATTACTTGTGGAGTGCCACAAGGGTTGGTCCTTGGACCTAAACTGTTTATACTGTTTATTAATGATATTGTCAATGTATCTAAGCTTCTTGGTACAGTTCTATTCGCTGATGATACTACATTGTTTTTTTCAGGGTCAGATATAAATACAGTAACTCAAGTGATAAATAATGAACTGATAAAAATAAAAAAATGGTTTGATATAAATAGATTGTCACTGAATTTAAACAAAACAAATTTTATATTGTTTAACGACAGAAAGAACAACGAGGTATCATTGCAGTTGGATGGGATAGAAATTCAAAGAGTAAAGGAAACTAGAAAAGTTCCTGAAGAAACTTTGAGAGGGCGTGCTACCGGCGGCATCAGTGAAATCAACATGGTTCCTCAATATTTTCTAGTCCAAAGTCCCATGACTATTTTAAACCAAGAATGACGTTTCTAGGTTAAAGTGTGTTGAAATGGCAGGCTCTCAGCTGCTGGTTCTGCCTGATACTGCTCTAATCAAATGTCATCTGAACCCTTCCATTAGAAAGAATGAGAACAGCATCAGCCAATCAGAACGATCCATTTCCCTGTCATGCAGTGATCACATGCACGCCTCATGCCTCTGAACTGATGTAGAAATGGCTGTTTAAACAGTAAATCACTCTTCTCAAACAACCTGTTCCTATTCGAAAAGTATAAGACCGATCAGAAAAATTTAAACACCGTTAGAAGCAGGAGGCTTTAATGGTCAATAGTCCCGAATTTCATGTGTGTCGTATGTTTTATGTCCGAATAATGACGATTCGATTTCACAAGACATCAAAGTGTTGAAAGGCAGAGATCCAGGTGAAATAACATGGAAAAGAGACCTTTTTATGTGGCTCCTCTCAACCTTCACTGGCAACTTGTGAGCAAACCGTAGGTCACAGAGACATGAAAATCACTTCACCGGAAAGCAGACAAAAATCCCCAATCACAGAGGTCAAATTTATGACTGTAGTCCAAACGGTAAAGGAAATATTCGATGTTGTTTGTGATTAGAACTTTTAAAAATCTGCCATGTCACCCTCTGAGGTCACATGACTCAGAGTGAAGCAGTCTGAGAAAAGTCTTTAAGTCACAAACAACGTCGTGTATCTCCCAAACCGTTTGGAGTACAGACATGATTTTTATCTCATTTGGTAGCTTTTTTTGTCTGCTTCATTTGAACTCTGAACCATTTATCTCTAGGACCTACGGTTTTCTCAGAAATGGCCCTCATAGGTCCAGAACCCCCCCTCAAATCCTGTCATTTTACATGTAAACGAGGAGGATTTTTTCTGTCAGACTCTGAAATCTTCATCAAACTTCTCTCGCGATTTAAGGAAAATGGTAAAAGCTATCAACACAGTTCTTCCAAATGTTAGAGTCCCAAGTCTTGTGACCCGTTTAAAGTTTGAATGGAGTCTCTAGGTGATTGTGTGTCCACACAGTAGTCTTGGGAAGAGGGGTGGGTTTTGGCTTTTTTCACCGATCCCAATGGGATTTTGAATGGGTTTTTTAAGCGTGGTTTTTTGCGAATTACGTCGCCATGGTAACTCCGAATTCTTATAAAAGTAATAGCACACATCACGGGACCGAGCCGGTCGTTTTGATGTATCATGTGTCTGGCTGCAGCCCTCCGTGCGGGCCGCATTAAAGTTGACGGAAGAATAAAACTAGACATCACTTTAGAGGTGAAGAGTAATAGGTGTGCATTGCTTCGCATAGCACGCCCTAACTAAATTTCTAGGAATTCTGTTTGATGAAGATCTGAGCTGGAGGCCACATATTGGTTACATAAAGGGTAAAATTTCCAAAGCCATAGCAGTATTACATAGGGTCAAGTGTTTGTTGAACAGTTCTGGTTTGTTAACATTATACAACTCACTGATAGTACCTTACTTAACTTATTGTGTAGAAACCTGGGGATCAGTATACAAAACCCACACACAGCCTCTGTTTATTTTACAAAAAAGAGCATTGAGAATCATTAATAATAATCATAGTAGAGATCCCTTGAATCCATTATTCATTAAATATAAAATACTGAAGTTTCATGACTTGGTGGATTGGAAAATATTACAAATAATGTATAAAGCAAATACAAATACTTTACCAATAAATATTCAAAAAATGTTTGTAAAGAGAATAAGTGTGTACATGTTAAAAGGAACTGATATCTTTAAAAGGTTTAGATTTAGAACAACAATTAGGGAACGTTGTATTTCTGTAAAGGGTGTGAAACTGTGGAATGACCTTAACAGGGAACTAAAACAAGCAAAATCACTACATATATTTAAAATATGCATCAAATCAAGTGTAATATGTAATTATCAGAATGTAAAATAATTGTGTGTTTTATTTGTTTTGATCAAATGTGAAACTTAGAGCAGGATGGGATGGTGTTGCATCTGTGTGTCTGAAAACTCAGAATGTATTTTATTTTTGTGTCAAAAGGGGCAGAAATTATAAGATTATTTCTTCTATCTGTTCCTTTTCATTCTAATTTAATGTAATGTATATTTTGATTTATTTTTTATTTTTTGAATGAAATAAACCTTTTTAAATAAAAAAATGTATATATATATATATATATATATATATATATATATATATATATATATATATATATATATATATATATACATAATATATCTGATATATTATGTCTATGACTGTCACCATCCACATGAAGGGGACTCGTCCTCAGATCTTATGAACAGTTAATATCTTACCTGTTGTAGGTCTTTGGAAAACGTATTTTTTGTGCTTTAAAAGATTGTTTGTGTAAAAGTTTCAGGTCAAGGCTGCAAAACAAAATTTAAATGTAGTCATTTGCCATTTAAAGGGTTAAAACTGTTACCTCAAATGTTATTTTATAAACCTTTAACCGCTGTAAGTTTCAGGTGATTTATGTGGAATTTTGTGGTCATTTGGTGGAAATGGGTTGGGAGAATTAGACTGTCAGAAAACAGAAATTCTACAAAAATCAAATTTAAATGTGGAACTTAAAGTAAAGGTTATAAAATGACATTGGCATAAACTGCTTCATTATGTTTGTTATTTAAATTATTTAGAACCAACTGGCCTCATTGTGACTAGCGGTTAGCACACCAGTTTATTCAAAACTAATCTCTGTTTCTCCAAACTGAGGCTGTTCAAAGTCAAAGACCTACAGCAGGAGATATATTAACGAACTATAATGTTTTTACAGAACTCCACTAAAGATGTGATTGATCTCTAATGTACAGGTTTTTTAAATGTTGTGAGGTCACGTTCTGTCACACTAGGTTCTAATATGACCTACATTTGACCTGTTTTAACTCCTATTTTGAACCAATACAGCAGACTGTGTTTTTTCTCAAAGCTTCTCATTGTCAGCTGTTTTTAGTCTTTTCAGAGCCAAACATTCACAGCAGATTAACTATGATGGTAAAAAAAAGTTCTGTGTTTTATGAGTAACTCAACGCTTTGTGCGCGTGTAAAACCCTGCAGTTTGAACATGTAATTTGAAACTTGCATTTTTTTAACTAAGTTACAAGTGCAAAAATAAAAGTTTCAAGTACAAAACTCATGTTTTTTACTTCTAACTCATGTTTTGTACTTGTAACTTTTAGTTTTGTACTTCTAACTCATGTTTTGTACTTGAAACTTTTAGTTTTGTACTTGAAACATTTAGTATTGTACCAGAAACGTTTAGTTTTGTACTTGAAACATTTAGTATTGTACCAGAAACGTTTAGTTTTGTACTTGTAACTCATGTTTTGTATTTGAAACTTTTAGTTTTGTACTTGTAACTCATGTTTTGTACTTGTAACTTTTAGTTTTGTACTTGTAACTCATGTTTTGTACTTGTAACTTTTAGTTTTGTACTTGTAACTTTTAGTTTTGTACTTAAAACTCATGTTTTGTACTTGAAACTTTTAGTTTTGTACTTGTAACTCATGTTTTGTACTTGTACCTTTTAGTTTTGTACTTGTACCTTTTAGTTTTGTACTTGTAACTTTTAGTTTTGTACTTAAAACTCATGTTTTGTACTTGAAACTTTTAGTTTTGTACTTAAAACTCATGTTTTGTACTTGAAACTTTTAGTTTTGTACTTCTAACTTTTAGTTTTGTACTTGTAACTCATGTTTTGTACTTGTACCTTTTAGTTTTGTACTTGTAACTCATGTTTTGTACTTGTAACTTTTAGTTTTGTACTTGTAACTTTTAGTTTTGTACTTAAAACTCATGTTTTGTACTTGAAACTTTTAGTTTTGTACTTGTAACTCATGTTTTGTACTTGTAACTTTTAGTTTTGTACTTGTACCTTTTAGTTTTGTACTTGTAACTTTTAGTTTTGTACTTGTAACTCATGTTTTGTACTTGTAACTTTTAGTTTTGTACTTGTAACTCATGTTTTGTACTTGTACCTTTTAGTTTTGTACTTGTAACTCATGTTTTGTACTTGTAACTTTTAGTTTTGTACTTGTAACTCAGGTTTTGTACTTGTAACTTTTAGTTTTGTACTTGTAACTCATGTTTTGTACTTGAAACTTTTAGTTTTGTACTTAAAACTCATGTTTTGTACTTGAAACTTTTAGTTTTGTACTTAAAACTCATGTTTTATCATCTCATCGATTCTCATAATAGACTGAGGTGTAGGTGGATTAATCAAGTATTTCACTCTAACTTTCCAGTTAAAGCTAGAGGAGTAGCTATATTGATTAAAAAAAATATACCCTTCAGGCAAACGGCCACAATAGCCGATAAGAATGGGAGATTTATACTGATATCCGGAGAACTGTTCAACAAGCCAATAGTACTACTAAATGTGTATGGCCCAAATTTTGATGATCCAGAATTCTATAGGAAAGTTTTCAGTTTAATTCCTGATATACCTGAAGTAAAATTAATTATAGGGGGGGATTTTAATTTAGTGTTGGATCCATATTTAGATAAATCATCTGTCCGGAAAATAACACACTATAAAGCAAGCGATTTTGTTAAAACCTTTATGCAAAATTCCAATATTTGTGATGTATGGCGAACTCTGAATCCAATAGGGAGAGAATACTCTTTTCATTCACATGTACATAATGTATATACAAGAATCGACTACCTTATGGTGGATGGGAGAACTCTGCCAACTGTTTGTACTTCTAAATATCACAATATACCGGTAATCATATCAGATCACTGTCCGGTTACATTTACAATGCAAATCAGTAGCTCAACAAGATCAGAAAGAAACTGGAGATTTGACTCTCAGCTTTTAAATAATGTTAAATTTCAGCAATACCTAAAACAACAAACTGCCCTGTTTTTTGAAACAAATGATCAGAGGGACATCAACTCTACTTTATTGTGGGAAACTTATAAGGCATACATAAGGGGATGTATTATATCATTTCAATCCACTCAAAGGAAATTGAACAAAGCTGAACAAAAAAAGTTGGAGGGGCAAATAGAAGAACTGGAGGCAAGTAATGCGCGACAACCCTCCAATGACAAATACAATAACATATGCGCATTAAAATACAAACTCAACCAAATTCTGTCAATTAATATTAGTAAAGCCTTTACCTATGTGAAACAAAAATACTTCGAATTTGGGGATAAACCACAAAAACTCTTAGCAAGACAGTTGAAAAAAGTGGAAAGTGATAGAACGATTCATGCAATCAGATCTAAAGAGGGGAAAATCATAACTGCTCAGAAAGATATAAATAACAGCTTTAAACAATTTTATGAATTACTTTATAAGTCCAGTGCAACAGCAAGTTCTAATCATATGCAAACTTTTTTAGACAAATGTGAATTACCAATTCTTAATCAAAAGGATCACATGCTTCTTAATAGAAAGATTTCTTGTGAAGAAATAATTAAAGTTACGGGCTTATTAAGAAATGGAAAGAGCCCAGGCCCAGATGGGTTGGGTAATGAGTTCTATAAATACTTAAAGGTAAAGTTGGCTCCATACTTATTAAAAATGTATAATCAGGCATATGAAGACAAAATCTTACCACCAACACTAAACGAGGCAGTAATTATTGTACTTCCAAAGAAAGGTAAAGATTTAGAACAAGTGGCCTCATATAGGCCAATTTCCCTATTGAATTCTGACCAAAAGATACTAGCTAAGATTTTTGCATGTAAACTCATTGTTTTGTCATTACAAAACATGAGTTGCAAGTACAAAACTAAAAGTTTCAAGTACAAAACTAAAAGTTTCAAGTACAAAACTAAAAGTTACAAGTACAAAACATGAGTTGCAAGTACAAAACTAAAAGTTACAAGTACAAAACATGAGTTGCAAGTACAAAACTAAAAGTTACAAGTACAAAACATGAGTTTCAAGTACAAAACTAAAAGTTTCAAGTACAAAACTAAATGTTTCAAGTACAAAACTAAAAGTTTCAAGTACAAAACTAAAAGTTTCAAGTACAAAACTAAAAGTTTCAAGTACAAAACTAAAAGTTTCAAGTACAAAACTAAAAGTTACAAGTACAAAACATGAGTTGCAAGTACAAAACTAAAAGTTACAAGTACAAAACATGAGTTTCAAGTACAAAACTAAAAGTTTCAAGTACAAAACTAAAAGTTTCAAGTACAAAACTAAAAGTTTCAAGTACAAAACTAAAAGTTTCAAGTACAAAACTAAAAGTTACAAGTACAAAACATGAGTTGCAAGTACAAAACTAAAAGTTACAAGTACAAAACATGAGTTTCAAGTACAAAACTAAAAGTTTCAAGTACAAAACTAAAAGTTTCAAGTACAAAACTAAAAGTTTCAAGTACAAAACTAAAAGTTTCAAGTACAAAACTAAAAGTTACAAGTACAAAACATGAGTTGCAAGTACAAAACTAAAAGTTACAAGTACAAAACATGAGTTTCAAGTACAAAACTAAAAGTTTCAAGTACAAAACTAAAAGTTTCAAGTACAAAACTAAAAGTTTCAAGTACAAAACTAAAAGTTTCAAGTACAAAACTAAAAGTTACAAGTACAAAACATGAGTTGCAAGTACAAAACTAAAAGTTTCAAGTACAAAACTAAAAGTTTCAAGTACAAAACTAAAAGTTACAAGTACAAAACATGAGTTTCAAGTACAAAACTAAAAGTTTCAAATACAAAACGTAAGCCCCTAAAATACCTTCATAATTAACTATAGGATGTTGCATCAGGTCTCAGTTAGAATTTAAAAATCTTTCTCTTGACTTTAAAAAGCTGCTCATCCTTTCTCGTGTCTTCCTTTAATCCAGTGTCCTTTGGCTTTTTAAGGAAACACCTTATGACACACGTAATAGCTATGATAATCTACTTGGTGTAATAATAATAGTGTTTTATATAAAATACACTGTGTTGTTGTATTGTCAATGCATGCAACCAAAGAAACAGCTTGAAAAAAATGCATGTTGATGTTTACTGTTTATTAGTCATTTTATACCAGGATTGTTACACTAAAGTTAATATGAATCACCTTCATAAGCTTAGTAATCCTTTTTATTTGTAATGTTGTCCCCCTTTTACCATTATAGAATGAGATATTTTATTTTGAAAGTCTCAGATTTAGTTTACAGCTGTTCGTTTCCGCTAACTTGACAGACTAGTGTCTTCTCCGGACCCGAACAGCTCATGAATATCAATGTTCCTACAGTACAACCTGAACGATGAAACACACCGAAGCAGGAAAACAACGAGACAAAAGAGAAATAAAAACTATTAGAGCGAGTTTAACCGCTAAAACACAAAACTAAGACTTCAGACTGAAGGATCCGGAGGAGCCTCATCACATCCCCGCTCAGCGCGAGAGAAGCGGATGAGTTCAGACTGGAGAGGTCGCCAGAGTCAAGAACATTTAAATTAAAAAACATGTAAAACCTGCAAGATGTGAAAAACATGTGAAGTTTGTGTTTCATCCTGGGGAAATGCTGAAAAGACCTAAACTCTGCTGCAGTAAAGCACTTTGAATTGTGCATCTATAATAAATATTACATTAATATTAATAACGTTCAAATGGAAATATCTGTGTCATTTGTGCTGCTTTTATAATATTTTGAGTAAAAATAATAAATGAGATGATGAATGTTAAAATAACACAGAAAGACTTGAGTGAGGTGTTAAATGGACACTGAGCAGAGTAAATAAAAGTTATTTTCACTCTCAAACTGTTTGTTTTTAGTTATTTGATAAGTTGCAGTTTGATTCTTGCTTCAGTTTCTGGGAAACCTTTGGTCTCCATGAAATGCATAACATAATAACCTATTAAAAAAGGACACATTACTGAGAGAAATAAATAAAAAACACATTCTAAATCATATTTAACTTATTACCATTCAGATGTTTCAGATATTGGATGTTTGACTTTACTCTGATGAAAAGAAGTGAAACAGAAGAATCTGTTCTCACTAGTTAATTTATGTCGTGTTCTGTTGAGAACCGCTGACCCAAAGAACCGGTTCCATAAACCCAGAAGTCTGAGCTGCAGTTTCATCCATCACATCTGCCAGGAGGAGCGTTGGATCAATGCTGAGGGTGACCGTCCTGCAGAAATGGGTCACGCTGAGGCTGTTCTCAGAGATTAACACCACTACAGACCATAATTCAGCAGCTGTGATTGGTAATAACAACAGTCCCACACTTTGGCTCAGCTCAGTGTTTTAGAGAGAAACTCAACAAGATGGAACTTCATCTCAGGTAGAGTGAAATAACTTTATTTTACAGTTTTTCTGCAGAAGTTATGCAAATTCTAAACAGTGAGTTTTGTTTCAGAGCTGCTGAAGTGCCTCGTTTTGAAGTTCAGAGCACGATAAGCTAGTTTACTTCTGTTTGTCCTCAAAAAGAACAGAATAATAGAAAATCAGCTGAAGTCACTTTAAAGGGATTTGAACAACAAGAACGATGACGAGAAAGTTTATCTGCTTGGAAATGAAATCAGTTACAAGTGGCTTAAAACATTTGCACAGTACCCGGAACCCTCCACATGATCACTTCAGTGGAAATTCTGCAAAAAGGAGAAATTCTCTGACACGTTAATTCATGCATTTAGTTCAGTTTTCGGTCACCTTTAAAGATCTGGATTGGTGCAAAAGTGATTTAAATCAAGTTTTTGGTGTCATTTTATCAAATACAAAGTTCAAAAACATTTGTGAGAATCTGCTTTTTCCCAACTTTGTTTCCTGTTATGATCATAAAATATAAAACGTCTTATATTTCAGCATTTAAACTGATTTACCACTCAAAGGGTTTTAATCTGTAAAGGTTTTGTCATCACAAACGTTTATAGAAAACAGATCCGGTTCCATTCTTCAAATCCTCTCATCGCAGAAAAGATGTTTCTATGGTCACTCACTAATTACACAAAAAACAATTAGAATCAAAAGCATTTGTTTGTATTATGACATGTTTTTATTTGGATATGTTTGGCACAATTAAACAGTCACACTCCTGCTGAGACAGACGATCAAAATACAAAAGAAGAAAAGCAACGAGGCGATCCTGGTGACTCCATCCGAGCGGGTCAGTTGTACATCGTCATGTAGAGCCACTGGAACACACAGAGGAAACATTTAAACACCTCAAACAGATTCTGATGTTTTCTCTTCATCAACCTCTGCTGCTTTCCGAGCTGTTGTTTTTATTTAAATATCAGCGCTGAAGACGGCTAACTTTGCTGTCGACTAAATCTGTGTTCAGAGTTTTTCTCGGTTTCCTTGAAGGAGAACTGATTTCTGACAGTTCAGAGGAAACAAAGTCTTTGTTTTGTTGAAGTTATGAAGTCTGAGGGAGCAGAAACTAAACCAGCTGACGTTTCCTGATTCATGACATGATAATTAGGAATCTTTACAAATAGAAGGAAACGTTTGTTCATGGAAACAAAGAAAGAAAAACGCTGGTCTTTGAAGTTTGTGTGCTTTCAGTTTTAGGATTATATTTTTTATACCTGTCTGTAGCCGACGGTTATCGTTCCCAGTCTCTCCATGTCGTACGCCTTAAATTTGTCTGTGATAAAAATAAAATGAAATAAAAATCAGCTGATTCAGACACTGAAAATTTAAGAACTCATGACTTGGAGATGGTCTGTGTAGAGCACTTTTAGAGATCCACACTCCCCACAGCGATTCAGTCATTCATCCAGTCACTCACTGGTGGCGATCAGCTAGTAGCCTCAGCTGTCCTGGAGCACTGACAGAGGTGGAGATGCCACGCACCGACACCACCAGGCCCCTCAGACCACCACCAGGTCCCTCAGACCACCACCAGGTCCCTCAGACCACCACCAGGTCCCTCAGACCACCACCAGATCACCACCAGGTCCCTCAGACCACCACCAGGTCCCTCAGACCACCACCAGGTCCCTCAGACCACCACCAGGCCCCTTAGACCACCACCAGATCACCACCAGGTCCCTCAGACCACCACCAGATCACCACCAGGCCCCTCAGAACTCCATCAGATCACCACCAGGCCCCTCAGACCACCACCAGGTCCCTCAGACCACCACCAGGCCCCTCAGATCACCACCAGGTCCCTCAGACCACCACCAGGTCCCTCAGACCACCACCAGGCCCCTCAGACCACCACCAGATCACCACCAGGCCCCTCAGAACTCCATCAGATCACCACCAGGCCCCTCAGACCACCACCAGGTCCCTCAGACCACCACCAGGTCCCTCAGACCACCACCAGGCCCCTCAGACCACCACCAGGTCCCTCAGACCACCACCAGATCACCACCAGGCCCCTCAGAACTCCATCAGACCACCACCAGGCCCCTCAGAACTCCATCAGATCACCACCAGGCCCCTCAGACCACCACCAGGCCCCTCAGACCACCACCAGGTCCCTCAGACCACCACCAGGTCCCTCAGACCACCACCAGGCCCCTCAGACCACCACCAGGTCCCTCAGACCACCACCAGGCCCCTCCGACCACCCCAGATCACCCCCAGGTCCCTCAGACCACCACCAGATCACCACCAGGCCCCTCAGAACTCCATCAGATCACCACCAGGCCCCTCAGACCACCACCAGGTCCCTCAGACCACCACCAGGCCCCTCAGACCACCACCAGGTCCCTCAGACCACCACCAGGTCCCTCAGACCACCACCAGATCACCACCAGGCCCCTCAGAACTCCATCAGACCACCACCAGGCCCCTCAGAACTCCATCAGATCACCACCAGGCCCCTCAGACCACCACCAGGCCCCTCAGACCACCACCAGGCCCCTCAGACCACCACCAGGTCCCTCAGACCACCACCAGATCACCACCAGGTCCCTCAGACCACCACCAGATCACCACCAGGCCCCTCAGAACTCCATCAGATCACCACCAGGCCCCTCAGACCACCACCAGGCCCCTCAGACCACCACCAGGTCCCTCAGACCACCACCAGGCCCCTCAGACCACCACCAGGTCCCTCAGACCACCACCAGATCACCACCAGGTCCCTCAGACCACCACCAGATCACCACCAGGCCCCTCAGAACTCCATCAGACCACCACCAGGTCCCTCAGACCACCCTCAGACCACCACCAGGTCCCTCAGACCACCACCAGGTCCCTCAGACCACCACCAGGTCCCTCAGACCACCACCAGGCCCCTCAGACCACCACCAGGTCCCTTAGACCACCACCAGATCACCACCAGGTCCCTCAGACCACCACCAGATCACCACCAGGCCCCTCAGACCACCATCAGGTCACCACCAGGCCCCTCAGACCACCACCAGGTCCCTCAGACCACCACCAGGTCCCTCAGACCACCACCAGGTCCCTCAGACCACCACCAGGTCCCTCAGACCACCACCAGATCACCACCAGGTCCCTCAGACCACCACCAGATCACCACCAGGCCCCTCAGAACTCCATCAGACCACCACCAGGCCCCTCAGACCACCACCAGGTCCCTCAGACCACCACCAGGTCCCTCAGACCACCACCAGGCCCCTCAGACCACCACCAGGTCCCTCAGATCATTAATAAATTTGATTAAAAGACAGATGTGAAGCCAGTCTATGGGACACATCAGAGTCCACATGAAGACATGATGCACCAACATAGTGATGTTCAAAAGGTCACCGTGAACATCACTATGTTGATTTTTATCCTCCTCTCTTCCTGAGTCATTTTCCTTACTGATCATTCTCTCCAGCTTCATCACCAGGAACAGGAAGCCGGGGTAGCTGATGGTCAAGTCGGGTTCTGTGTATCTCAGTCCAACCAGCTGCATCACCAGATCATCCACCATGATGCCTGCAGGAGACAAACTCAGGTGAGTCATTACAATCACACATTCAGTCCCATTCAACGCCAGCAAAGGAGGAAGAAGGAGCACAATGGGGTTCCTCCTGGTTAGCAATAACAGAAGTTCAGAAAGTGGAAGATGTTTTTGCTTTAGATGGAAGCTTTTTGACACAAAAGGCTGAAGGTGGATTTAAATATTTCAAATAAACAAGAAGCCTGAAAAAAACCCGGAGCTTTTTTCTACAGATCCACTCAAACAGTGTTGAAAGATATGTAAATAAAACCAGTGGAAAACAGTGATGACTTCAAAACAAAGATATAAACATGGTTTAACATTTTAAAGTTTTCTTTCTTATGTTTTTATTGATTTGGGGCATTGTGGGTTATAAGGAAACATAAGGTGATTTTAACATATTAAAGGCATACTATGCAGTTTTGGCTTGTTTTCAGCTCCCCCTAGTGTCCATTTTAGATCACTGTCATAAAAACATTAGCACCATTGTTTCTGCTCAGAAACCTCTAAATCTGTTGAAACGTCTCCTCAAACTTCATTGCTTTCTACTGGAGCCGAGGCCGGATGTAGGCATGGGCAAGGGGGGGCATTGTCCCCCCCAAATTCCATGACTGCCCCCCCAAACACGATTGCATGCAGAAATAACAAATTTCAAAAATATTTCAGTGAAAAATGGTCGGAGTGAGCGCTCTCTTCCATTTGTCCTCATTCAAAGTAGCTACTGATGAATGACACAGAAAGAAAGAGAAACAAAAAAACACAAAAAGAACAAAAAAAACACAAAAAGAACACAAAAAAACAAAAAACAAAAAAAAATAACACAAAAATAACACACAAAAAAACACAAAAAGAACAAAAAACACAAAAAAGAACAAACAAAACAAAAAACACAAAAAAGAACAAAAAAACAAAAAACACAAAAAAAACCACAAAAATAACAAAAACACAAAAAGAACAAAAAACACAAAAAAGAACAAAAAAAAAACAAAAAACACAAAAAAGAACAAAAAAAACACAAAAAGAACAAAAAACACAAAAACAACAAAAAAACACAAAAAAGAACAACAAAAAACCAAACAAAAAACACAAAAAGAACAAAAACAAAAAAAACAAAACAAAACAAAAAAACTAAAAAAGAACAAAAAAAACAAAAAAAAGAACAAAGAACACAAAAAAACAAAAAACACAATAAGAACAAAAAACAACAAAAAAGAACAACAAAAAACAAACAAAAAACACAAAAAGAACAAAAAAAAACAAAAAAACCCCAAAACCAAACCAAACCTAACCAGATGAGGTCAGCCTCAACAGGCATCAGCCAGTGTCCTACTTGTTCCGTCCCAAGCCCGGGTAAATGCAGAGGGTAGGGATCAGATATGAACATAAATCTATGGATAGAGGAACTGATATGATGATGGTGTAGTTTTTGATGCATTTAAGGGATTGGAGGGATGTGATGACCAAAACATTCTTGGCATGTCCAGACTGGCCCCCCTGATATTCTACCTGCCCCCCTCAGTGGGGCTGGCTAGATCCGGCCCTGACTGGAGCGGTTCATCACTCATTCAAAGAAATCAGCTGTTCAAGCAGGGAGAGATGGGAAAAAATCAGGAATCATGAGCTAAAAACACTCCGGAGCTAGCATAACAGCTAGCCACATTGGGTTAGTCTAGACCTCTGAGATACGTGACTTTGTGAGACTTCAGGGACCAGAGACTCAGAAGTTACAAACGTGGTATTCTGGATCCAAGCAGCAGATGGGGCTGAGGGACTTTTATTAACCTGTAAAGGGTCAGATTAGCTCAGACTGGGTCAAGGACAAGTTTAAAATATGAAAAAGTTACATAGTGTGCCTTTAATAATATAAAGGCTATAATAATCTAATATACTTTTTTCAAACATCTCCGTGATTTATTTATTTTTTTAGATTTTATTAGTTTTTTCCGTTAAGTTCAGCTCCTGTTTTAGATTACTTAAAATGTGCTTCGGCCAACTGGAACATCTCAAACATCATTTTATTTATTTAGATTTAAAATCATCAAAATATAGATTCTTATTGACATCATCATTATTTATCCAGGCAAAGAGCCAGTGCTATCAAAATAATGTACAAAGACCGATTTAGATACACAATAAAAACTCTAAACTCTATCAATTATAATAGTTTTTTTGCTGTTTGGTTATGATAAAGCTGGAAAATAAGTTTCCAACTGAGAAACTGAGGATGTTTTTATAGAGAATCATTCTCACTTTCATGGATGTAAATGGAACAAATGAGAGAATTTTTAAAAAGCTGAGAAATGTTAACTTTAGTGTTTTGGCACCCCCTGCTGGTCAGGTCATGGTGCAGCATCAGTAAACCAAACCTCCAGAGAAAAAGTGCTTTTCTGTTTCTTTTAGTGGTTGGAGGTCCTACCTGCTGCCCTCAGAGCAGGACAGACCTCTCCATACTCAAGACACCGACTTTTATTTTGGTCAAACTCCAGGAAGATATCCTGGAGGGAGAAAAACACGAAACAGATGGAATCAAAACTTAAATCAATAATCAAAAATACAGTTCTGTACATCATAATTCCTTTAATAATAAACAAATATTGAAAAGCATTTATTTAATTTACTTTGTTTCACAGATTCACAGTAAATACTTTATAAACCAAATGCCCCTAAATACATTTTCACACATGCAGACACTCAGACGTACCGTCCACCTCCTGATTTTGTCCCACAGAATCTGGAACTCCAACCAGTTCAGCTGAGCGACGCCTTGACTCTGAACAACATCCTGAGGTCAAGAAAATTCAACCCAAGACCCCGACGGCCCGTGAACGCAGCCCCGAGTCACCGGACGGACGTCTGTGACTTAAAAACCTCTGGATTAAACCTGATTCAAGCTAACTGTTATGAACAAACACGTCTAAACATGCAGCTAAAATCTGTGGGACATTGTGCAAAACATATATTCAAAACTTCAATATTTAAAGGATACATCCATCAGGACCACCAGGCTCTTGCAGTGCTCCAGAGCCAAGAACTTCTCACATCCAGCCAACACTGAACACACAGAGTCATCAGAGCTGATCAAACTAAACGTTTCTGAGTGTTTTCATCAGGTTTGAATAAACAGAGATAGTTAGGCAGCAGGTCTAGTGATGAGTTTGTGTCAGAGAGAGGAAGGGAAACACTTCCTTCTTTATAAAAAGCATCAGCTGGTTCCAGTAAGAATCTGTTGTTTTGTGTATAAACTTGAACTTGTGACAGACGGCGGTTCGACCGACCTCCCTGCTGCAGAGCCTCGGTCAGGAGGTGGTAGAGGTGGTGAGGTTTGCAGAATCCTTTCTGATGACACAAAACAACAAAATCACACCCACAGATCTGGACTCAAAACACACGTAAAGCTCCTTAAAGCTCAAAATCTAAACCAGCTATTGAACACAACTCATCTTTTATTAGTACTCAGAGCTAAACGGATTTTCTCTCACGTTGGATCTGAAGCACCATGTGCACACACAGGTAAACCTCACCTTGTTGCAATGTTTCTTGAACAGATTTCCGATGGATTTAGAAGAAGGAAGAGCCGCTTCATGAGGAAACGAAGGCTGCAGGGGAAACAGACTGGAGTCAAAACCTTTATCCACCCAGTGGCATTTTTACACCATTCATATCGATTTAAAAAAAAAAAAAAACACCAAACAGGTTTGTTCTTTTAACCAACAGTTAGGAAAAACAAATGACTAGCATGTGTCTCTAGCGCCATCTGTAGGTCGAAGTAGAGGAAATTCTCTAAAATAAAAACTGAAGAGAAAACTGAGACCTAAATGACCTCATCGGTTTAGTTTCTACATTCACAAATGGAAAACTTTTTTTGCTTGACAGAAATTCATCCAAAGAACAGACGATTTGTTGAACATTTAGGATTTTTTAAACTAACTTGATAAATGTAGATGCTTTTAATTTGATTTGTTTTTTTGTTTTTGTTTTGTTATCAAGCCATATTGTGAAAAACATTTGCCAAAAATCTGGTCAACTTTTCTAGATTTGAGCAAAAACAATCTGCCAGTGGGGTTAGCAGAAGTTGCGTGGCTAGAATTCTTAAAATTAACACATTATTCTCAGTGCAGTGGCCAGATGTTCTGATCAAATCTAGACATTTTAACAATATTTAAGAAAACTTGGCTCATTTCAAGTAGAGCTGTATGAATAGATTTTCTTTTTAGACTAAAAAAAAAGATAAATGTCTAAAAACGAGGCTTTTTTAACTTTCTTAGAGAAATTCTTCTTAATTTACCTTGATTTTAATCCCAGTATCAATTCAGTTAAAGCTATTTCATTTATCAGTGAAAAATCATCTGAATTTATTTTATAAAGTTCTGAAATCAATAATTAAACTTCCGGTTTGCACATTTTTATTGATAGATGAAGAGCCCGAGTAGCTCAGCTAGCAGACTCTTATTCTGAAAGTTCAGGTTCCTGTTCCTGTTTAGTGAAACAAACTGTTCTGAATCTTCTTTTTTCTTTCTTCTTTCTGTCTTTATTTTGGTTTGTAACGTTAACATAAAATTAGTTTTCTTTTTAAACAAACAACAAGACTTGAATTACAACCAAAAAAGGAACAGTGCTTATTTCAGCCTGCCCTATTTTCCACCTAAAATAAATAACCAATATACATTTCTTTTGTTTTCCCCAACAAAAAATAACCACAATGAAAAATCATTCATGTCTACACAGACTTTTCATACTCAGTAAATATTAGACACCTTACACCTGCTTTAAACTTTGGTAAAGAAGTTTCTAATCTAATCTAACTCATTCCAATATTTCACACCAACAACAGAAACATCTGGATTTCACATTAGTTCAAATATAAACACACCTCTGAGATTAGAGTGATCATCTCTTGGATTGAAATAAACTTTATTATTATTAGCTACTCTATGGAGACTCTCTACAATTTTTACTTTTACAATATCTCTTAATTTTAGCGTTTTAATGTGTCTAAATAAATGATGGGTTGGTGCGAGGTATCCCACTTTGTTTACTATTCTAACAGCCTTTTTTGTCATTTAAATTCAGACTCAACACACATTTTTCCTGCATTTCCCCAAATCTCTGCACAGTAAGACAAATAAGGCAGAACTAAAGAGCAATAAATCAAAAACAAAGCTTTCTTATTTAGTACATCCCTTGTTTTATAGAGGATAGCAATAGATTTAGACCATTTGATATATTCAATATGTGGTTTCCAACTGAGTTTACTATCCGTAATCACACCTAACATTTAGTTTCATGTATTTGTTCAATTTGAACTCCATTTAAATACAGCTTAGCACCATCATTGTCCCTGTTCCCTGAAAATATCATGAATTTATTTTCATTTAGTGATAACTTATTATAATAAAACCATTTTTTAAAGTGATCATATGCAACTTTTTCATATTTTTAAATCTTCTCCTTGAGCCAGTCTGTGCTAATCTGACCCTTTACAGTTAATGAAAAGTCACTTAGCCCCATCTGGTGATTAGATCCGGAATACCACGATTGGAAGATCTCCGTCTCCGTCACGGTACCCAGGAAGTCACGTGTCTCACGAGGGTTAGGCTAACCCAAAGTGGCTAGCTGTTATGCTAGCTCAGGAGTGTTTTTAGCTCATGATTCCTGATTTTTCCCATCTCTCCCTGCTTGAACACAGCTGATTTCTTTGAAGGAGTAAATAACCGCTCCTGTAGAAAGCTATGAAGGCTGAGGAGACATTTACACAGGTAGATTTAGGCGTTTAGAAGCTGAAACAATATGCTAACTTGTGTAATGCAGTGATTTAAAACGGACACCAGAGGGCGCCCAAAACAAGCAAAACTGCATATTATCACTTTAATTGAGACCAACTCGTTTTCAACCTCTTGTAATAATTTACTCGTGTCTTTTCCCGTACAAATGAAATTTGTATCATCTGCAAACATAATGAATTTTAACTGAGTCGATACAGAAAAGATGTCGTTCAGGTAGAGTGTGAATAATTTTGGTCCTAGCACCGAGCCTTGCGGTACACCACATGTTACTTTTTCGAGCTGTGAATCTGTATTATTAACAGTTACATATTGAAATCTACTGCTTAAATATTGATTAGTTTTACCACAAAGACCACAGTATTCACATTTTTTGTGCAGGTATGTGTGATCAACTGTATCAAATGCCTTACTCAAGTCAATTCAAACAGCCACTACATGAAGTTTTTGATCTGTTGCAATCTGCTCTACCATTTCCATAACTGCTAATGAAGTTAAACGATTCTTCCTAAACCCATACTGATGGTCGTTTAAAAGATCAATCTTGTTAATAAATACTTCAAATCTAATTTCAAAAGGTTTCTCTAGTATCTTTGAAAACTGTGGTAGTAAAGAAATAGATCTGTAGCTGCAAGCTAATTGTTTATCTTAGCAGCCAAATGGTTTCAGTCTACCCTCCTGCTCCTTTAGACGTCCTCTACTTCCAGAGTCAGAGCTTCTTTCATTTATTTTCATGCATCTTGTTTCCTTTTTATGGTTCTTGTCATTTTAAGCGTGAAGTAAAATGCAGAGTCAAGCTGTTTCGTTCCTAAAGAACCAAACTGAGGCGACTTCCCGTTTCTACAGCAGACCTGCAGAGGGACCTGCTCCCAGACCAGATCGAGCCTCAGACTGAAACTCGTCTGTGAGACGGAATAAAAACTTGAACTCAATCAGCTGTTTCGTACCTCTGTGAGTGAAGGGACGTCTGGAGCTGCTGGTTTTTGAGCTGGACTGGAAAAAATCATTAGAAGAACTTAGAATCACAACACAGTTTTAAAAATAATAAAGGTGAGTCCTGGAGGAAGTGTAGTCTTTTTCTGTTGTCAGACTGACTCACGTGGCCTTGTTGCCCTGCTCCATCAGGACGCGCAGGAGGAACTGTCCCTGCTGATTGGGCTCTGCCGTGGACGGGATGATGATGTAGCGACCTGGAGGAAGAGAGCCGCGCAGAACCGTCTCCCGGCGTGGGCAGTACGGGACGCCGAGGACCGGCTGGGACACACGCAGGTCCTCAGGGGACAAGTGTGTGTTCTGAGAATGAGCCTGGAGACACACAACACTCTAATGAGCTCGTGTCCTTTAAGGCATTAAGTACTGCTGTTTGGATGGTCTACTTTTACTTCCAGTACTTTTTAACACCTGATGTGAAGAGGACTGAAGGAGAAGCTGATCTCCACGAAGAACAGACTCGTCCTGCTCTGACTCATTCATCTGGATGCATAAAACCCCCGACTCAGCTAACAGGAGTCGAGGTGTGTGTGTGTGTGTGTGTGTGTGTGTGTGTGTGTGTGTGTGTGTGTGTGTGTGTGTGTGTGTGTGTGTACCGGGTACACGTGCAGGCCGATGTTGAGGTGAAGGCCTCTACGGCTCTGGAGCTTCTGCATCAGAGCCAAGATGAAGGAGCAGGTCTTCTGGGAGCTGCTGGGGTTGTTGTCCACCTCCGACAGGATGAGGAGGAACTGCGGGTTCTGCCAGAACCAGCCTGGACGACACAAACACACTTTACCCAGCTCCGCTTCTCTCTGGCGTGCACTAAAAGACTTTAAACAGGGGGGATACGAGGCCGACTGGTTTTTAGAGCGACGGGTTTAAACAGCTGGGTCTGAGGTTCATTTTAGCTCCATGGAAATCCAGTTTCATTTCTTCCAAAACAAACTAAATTAAAGAGGAGAAAAATACTTCCTCCTCAGTCTGGACGTCTGATCTGATCACCTAAAGCATCAGGTGAGTGTTTGAACCCCATCTGGAGGTCCAGCAGCTCCTGATGCAGAAGCCAAACGGGTGGTCTGGTCTAAGATAAGAAGGTAAAAGTAAAAAATAAAAAAAGATGAAGGAAATTGTTTCTGTAATTTTAAACACGAGGGATTATTTTAAACTGTCTAGAAAACATAAAGGTTTCAGAAAGGCATGAGGCACTGAAGCATCCTTGTATAATTTGCCTCTCCTCGCCTCCAGGTCCGGATCGAGGGGCAGCATCCCAAGTGGGCCACCTTCTCCCCGGCCAAGTCCACCAGCTCCTCAGCTGGGACGCCCAGGCGTTCCCAGGCCAACCTGAAGATGTATTTCCTCCAGCTTGTCCTGGGTCGACCCGGGGGCCTCCTGCTGGCAGGACATGCCCAGGAGGCATCCTAACCAGATGCCCGAACCACCTCAGCGGATTCCTTTTGATGTGGAGGAGCAGCGGCTCTACTCCAAGTCCCTCCCGGATGTCCAAGCTCCTCACCCTTACCGTGACCCGCCACCTTATCGTGGTGGAGGAGTCTGAGTGCCCTAATGATAGGAGCTGTATTATCTGGAGCACTTTGTGCCCTATAGGGTCCTAGATGAAGGGCGAGACAAAGAGCGGTTCAGAAGACCTTTCATGGAGTTAAGACCAGACAGCTCGAGTACCCGGCCCGGAGGGTTACAGGTCCCACCCTGGAGCCAGGCCTGGGGTTGGGGCCTGTGGGTGAGCGTCTGGTGCATGGCCAGGCTTTAACCCATGGGGCCTGAACCTGATCCATGGGCTCATCTACCTGTGAACCCACAACCTGCAGCATGAAGGGTCCGGTGCGTTGTGGATTAGGTGGCAGACCGAGGCGGGAGCTTTGGCTGTCCGATCCTCGGACAAGAAACTGTATAATTTGTTCAAATTTAAATTCAGAATCTAAACAATTATATAAACAAAAACATCATGCACTAATAAGAACGATGTAAAAAAGAGCAAATAACCCAGTTTTATCACGACAAAATAACTAAAAACCTGTTAAAATGCAAAACACTTCAATTTCATTTCTTTAAATATAAAAAATTAAAGACCTACTGGATATTTAGTTTGTGTTAATTTAGACAAACTTGAAGGAAAGTTGCAGCAAATGAGCTAAAACTCTGTAGGATTCATAAATGTGTTTAAATGAGATTCTAATCATTTTAATTTGTGTTGTTTTATCCTCCACAGATCATGAACATCAGTAAGAACTCAGAATATCTGCATAAAAGCATGAATGAAATAAAGTGTTCTCATTGTTATTATTAATAATATCTTAAATTTCAGAGCAGATATCCTGTACTAAAGTTTGCATTTTGCAACAGAGATCAGTTTACTGAATATTTAGTGTAAAATATCTTTAAATCAGACCTAAACTTCAGCATCTTGTTTCTGGTTGTTGATTTGCAGCAACCTGTGTTTTTTCCATTAAAACTCTGTCATCAGGAGTTTTAACCTGAGATCTGTTTAAAACAAAGGTTCCATCAGACCACACCTAGTCAGACAGGCTGACTTGTCTACACTTGATGTAAAAACAGTCAAACGGTCAGGTTTGATCAACACTAGATCATCCTGTTCTGAGAAAATAAACCTTTAATCTGAATTCGATGAAATGCTTTGGCTCAGAGTCGGGTTCCTCCTTCAGATGAAACTCACTGCTGTTAGGCGCCCCTCCTGCTGAGACGCTCGGCATCCAGTTCCCATGATGCATCACGCAGCTCCACGGCTGCACGCTGGTGCCGGGCTCGTTCAGACCGTCGGTCAGGTGACACACCTCCATCGTGTCAAAGTTCAGCTGGAAGTCTGACACCGACATCCTGACGGAGGCAGAGAATCAGCTGCTCCCATCAGACCTCTCAGTAACATCAGTGTTTTTACAGAAAGCTGTGTTTGTGCATCGGTTCTTTTAGATGTACGAAAACAGAAGCTGTTTGCAGAAGGCGGACGGAGACTCACCAGAACTCCCCGTCTTCCTGCTGGACTCGGTCGAGTCGTCTCTGCTCCTCTGGGCTGACTGTGCTCCACTCCGGACTGAAACAACAACCAAGTCCTGACTCAATCACATCAGGTCTTTTTGATATTTAACATATTTAATTTAAGGCACTTTAAAAACAACGTCTCCCATTAAAAACTCTACAGCTGTTTTATTTTTGCTGATTGTCTTTCTTGATTCTTGTTTCTTAAACACTTAAAAATCCAGGAGATTCATCCTGAACGGATTCATTTCTACTTGATTCAGGGTTTCTGTATGTTTTATGTTCTTTACACGGTTCAGTTTAACCTAAAAGTAACTATACGGGGGCCTCATGGCCATTGTTTTTTTTTTATATATTATTTTCCTCATGATTAAATTTTTTGCCTACTAACATTTATTTAAATGTCATCATAACTGTTCATTTAGACCAGGGGTACTCAATAGGGCCGCCTCGTTCTGGCACTCGGGCCATGTACTGTATCCCTGAAGCGAGTCGTGAGCACCAACCCTCTATAGTCACTCCAGGGTCCCATCCATTCAGTGTTCCCCCAGGGATTCTGGATTCGGACCAGATCGACGACACCCTGAGTCGTTCTTACCTGACAGAGGAGGAAAAGATGAAGACTGAACACAAAGAGGCTGATGAGCGCGACAGGAAGCATCATGATGCTCCTGAGTTTAAAATTCACAAGATGAGTTTTGAGCTGATCTCTTTGTTGAATTTAAGGAACAATCACCTTCTGGAATGCTGTCAGAGAGTAGGCGTGTCTGAACAAGATGCCCATCTCGTTCTTCTCCATCTCCGGAGGACCCTGAAGAAAACATCCACCCACAGCCACGAGACGAGAAGACAACGTCAGGACTTAACCCGGAGGTCAGATGAGACGATGTCATCCTGCATCTCCGTACCTTGGTGTTGGCACAGTTAATGAGCGCTCCTTTGGACAGCAGGTGTGTGAGGAAACCCGGAAGGTTTCTGGCCAACGAGGCGATGTTGAAGGCCTCAGCCACTCCGCCTGTCATGTCCACCATGGCTTCATGAGGCAAACCCATATCCAGAGCTCTGTAGCCTCCGTTAATCCTGGAAACAACACAAACAACAACAACACAAGGACCAACAACATAAACAACAACACAAGGACCACGAGCACCAGCTCCAGGTGAAGCTGCAGGATCCTTGTGTTTTAGTTCTTCAGGTTTCATTGCTCAACAATAAAACATCTGCATGTTATTGTCATTCTGAGCAGCCCTGGAACATTCTGGTTCATCTAACATCACTCCTCTAACCAGGAACAAACAGCGAAACGAGAAACTTCTAAAGTCCTGCAGCCTCTCCTGATACGGTGGTAAATCAGTACTTCAGAACTGTACTTCTAGTGTGTTAAGGGGACAAGAGGGAAGATTTGAAAAACGAACCTCATGAGCGCCTCGCCTGGCGCTGCGAATAACTACAGCCTTGAACGGGAGCGCGCACAAACTTCTCACTAGTTCATAAGGGTTCAACCAAAGGCAGCCGGAGACATGATTCCATAAATAAAAATACATTTTATTAATACAAAAGGAAATATAGTAAAACAATGCCCCACGACACACACACACACACGATCAGACTGAGGGAGTCGATCTAACAGAGCTAATCTCGCTAGCCGCTATGTTCCAGTCCTTCCCAGCTGCCTGTATCACTAAAAGCTTTAACCAGTCGGTGTTCTCTGACTCCCGGAGGTGAGTTTGAGAAATCTAGGGTGATAGAATCATGTCCCGCCGCCTCTATCACCCTAGATTTCTCAAGTTCGCATCACGGAGTGAAGCTCCGGAGCACCCAGAGGAGCGTGCGCTGCACACCCGCCTTTGATGCACTGTAAGCGGACTGAGGTCCAGGAAACAGTCGGGGATTTGAGGCCTATCGTCCAGAGACCCATAAACATGGACAGATCGCTGTGCGGTCGCCTATAACGGCACCTTTAGCTCTGTGGAACCCTATAATCCATCAGAGAGGTTTTCAGCTCCATAAACGCTGCCAAGATAACACCAGTTTGATGAGAAAAACCACAGATTCAGACGAAGGAAGTCCGCCATTGACCAGCAACACAACACAACGGTGCAATACTGCCACCTGCTGGATACACATTTATTATTACTGTTTTAGCTTTCGGCTGCATGGTGGCGCAGTTGGTTAGCACTGTTGCCTCGCAGCAAGGAGGTCGTGGGTTCGCGTCCCGGCTCTGCGGCCTCTCTGCGTGGAGTTTGCATGTTCTCCCCGTGCATGCGTGGGTTTCCTCCGGGTACTCCGGTTTCCTCCCACAGTCCAAAGACATGACTGTCAGGCTAATTGGGCTGGTAAATTGTCCCTAGGTGTGAGTGGGTGTGTGGTTGTTTGTCTCGTTTGTCTCTGTGTCGCCCTGCGATGGACTGGCGACCTGTCCAGGGTGTCCCCCGCCTCTCGCCCCTTGACCGCTGGAGATAGGCACCAGCTGCCCCGCGACCCTCTGTGGAGGAATAAGCGGCTACAGAATGGTTGGTTTTAGCTTTCAGAACGCGCAGCAGCGTCAGTTGACGTCACATCCGTAGTACAGCGCAGGAAATTTGTTCCCGAATTGCAGAACATTTTACAGCTCACAGCCTGTTCAAGATAATGGAATGATACATGGGTGGCCTCATTCTTTTTGATTTAAAATGCTTCATCACTTAAAACTGAGAATGCATGATTATTTTTATTTAAAATATTCCCTCTTGTCCCTTTATGGTGGGTGTAAAGTGGGCGGAGTTGAGTACACTGTGATATATTACTTTTCACTCCTACAAACGTATGAGTCTTGTCTTGTTTTGTCACCTTGTTAAAGGCGTATTACCGCCTCGTTGGAGCTCCATTACAGGCTCATAACCATTAAATCAACCTGACGGTGTCCTCTAACACTCCGTCACACTCTGACAGGTTCTTACTTGGCGTAGGCCTTCTCCAGCAGCGAGCTCCAGAACTCATCTTGTTCAGGGGAGCTGAGATAAAACAGTTTATCTTCCTTCGTCGGCAGAAAGTCATCGACCCTCACCTCCTCCCACTGGCCGTACTGCCAGAACTGCACACAGAGAGGAGTTCGTGTCTCTTAAAGTCTTCAGAAAAATCACTGTCATCAAACAGAAAACCTGAATGTTGCACCTTCAAATTAAAACACATTAAGGAATATAGAGGTTTTGTACATTGAAAACGAAGCTGCCGTTGTAGTCGTCCTGGAAGCTCTGATTGAGAGGAACCACCTTCTTGAGCAGCGATGGATGCATCGCCAGAGAGGCTATAGCAGAGAGAACCCAGCAGTCTTCTGCAGGGGACAGATCGGGTCATCGGGTTAGATATTTAAACCTCACCCCTCCCCCGTCTCATCCAGAGCTAGTTTACTGCTTTCTTCCTTCTTTGTATAAAAATCAGTCATTTAAGCTTTTTATCAGGCTGTTTATAAACCCTGTAGGCTGACGTGCACTAATTCTAATTCACAACATACGACGTGTTTGACATCAGTGCCGTGAGGTTGTAATTATTTCATTCCTCTGATGTTAAAAGGATTAAAACATAACTTGATAGCATCAATCCAAATACACAAAACAGCCAACCTGAGGGGTTTAGAGCTGAAGCACAGCAGAGAGGGAGTGGGAGGAGCCTAAAAGTTGTAATTTTAAACATTTTCAAAGCCAAACCTTCATCCTCTAAAAGTTACCACATTCGTCTGACTGGTTTGAGTGTTTGCTGTCTCATCCCGTAAGAGCCGAGTATAAAAACTCACGTACTGAGTGCCCCCTGGCAGATGTCGAGTCGTGAAGCCCCGTTTACGATGAACTGAGGCGAGGAGCAGAGTTCCTGGCAGAAGGGTTGATGATCAGTAAAAAAAAAAGAGGATTAGACAATCAGTCAATATAACGAGTTCATACAAACTGCACAAAATTAGGTCCGAAGCATCCATTTACTGGTTGTTTTTATCAGGATACGAATCCCCAAACTTGTGTTTTTCTACACTCTCAGAAATGAAAGGACAGAATTGTACCTTTTTTGTCACTGGGGTGGTACCCTCAAAAGTACAATTTTGTACCTTTAACTGGGGGTTATATCCTAAGGGCATTAGGATACATATGTATCCTAAGGGGTACAATTATGTACCCTTTAGGGTACATAATTGTACTCATTAGGATACATATGTGTCCTTACCTTATCTTATTTGTACCAAAGGGTACCCCCTTTAGGGTACATAATTTTACAAATTATGTACCCTAAAGGGTACAAAAATGTACCCTTTAGGGTACATAATTGTACTCATTAGGATACATATGTGTCCTTACCTTACCTTAGGGTACATATTTGTACCCCTAAAGGGTACAAATATGTACCTTTTGAGGGTACCACCCCAGTGACAAAAAAAGGTACAATTCTGTCCTTTCATTTCTGAGAGTGTACTCAGTCAGTTTTTTCTAATAAAGTTGGTCATTAAACATAAAATGAACTAAAAGCTTCATGAATTCATAATCAAAAATATATAAAACTGACATTTTTTTACTTTGAAAACTTGCAATAAAAATAAAATGCATAGTGGTTTTGGTGAGCTGAAGCACAGCAGAGAGGGAGGAGGAGGACAAACATTTTTATTATAAACCATTATTAGATGTAACAATGCCACAAATTATGATTTTTTAAAATGCAAACGACCACAGTGAACTTACTCGTCATGAGGATATCCTCCTCCTGAAGTTTTAGTAAACAAAACTTTTACATTTTCTAAATAAACCAGTCTGATTTATTTTAGCGTTCCATGAATTTGATGAACTGAATTTCCACTACTAATCGCTTGAGAAATGTTGCAAAATTCATCCTGTATTTTGTTCTCATGGTTAATCCTTTTGACGTGAGAAGCTTTTCTTCGTTCCTGAAACAAAATCAGTCATGTGAAGCTGCTCCAAACCGTCTCCCCGTTGAATGAAGTCTGATTTCTAAAGTAAAGGTTAGTGTCAGGTTCAAACAGGTCGGGACTTAAATCCACAGAAAACACGTGGCGTTTCTGAGAATCTGCTGGAGGATTTAACAATAGGACAATAAAACAGAGAATGTCTTTGAAGGTCGTGTGACTTTATGACTTTATGATAGAAACTCAGATGTTGGAATTAAACCGTTTTCAGTTTTAACTTGAATCTATTAACTCATTGTTTAAGCATTTGTTCTCTGAGATGCTCATCAATATATAGACAATAATTAGCTAAAGTCGGGATTTAATCGCAGTTTCTTTAGATTTTCATTTTATTTTCTCTTCTTAAAAGCACACTATGCAGTTTAGCTTGTTTTGACCATAGATATATACAGTAAGGCTAGATGAATCATCTGGGGTTCGACAGCATAGCTACACGGCGGCCATCTTGGGGCAGCCAGCTGACGTTCTGCTCTCTGTGGCAGCAGATGGAAGGTGAGCGATCAACTTAAATAAAACACTCATAACTTGATGAAAAATGAACAGATTTACAAACCTTATTATGTATAGACTTGAGATGTGATACTTTTACAGTTTATGAATTTCCTGACCATTATCGTTATATTTTGATATATATTCACAGACACGTTTCTGACGTTTATGAAAATGTAAACTGTTTGAAAATTGGTTACAAATTGAGCAAGTTAGAGGTATTTAATTGTACATGCTCCATTGACACCAATGTTAAGAAAGGGGGCAGCTCACTGCCACAAGATGGCCGCCGGCGTAGCTACGTCAGGGTCCATTGACAAACAGCGTGGGTAAGATATCTAGTAATATATATGATATCCATGGTTTTGACACCCCCTAGTGTCCGTTTTAAGTCACTGCTGTAAAAACGTTAGCATTGTTTCTGCTCAGAAAGCCCTAAATCTACCTGTTAAATGTCTCCTCAGCCTTCACTGCTTTCTACTGGAGCGGTTCATCTCTCACTCAAAGAAATCAGCTGTTCAAGCAGGGAGAGATGGGAAAAATCAGGAATCATGAGCTAAAAATACTCCGGAGCTAGCATAACAGCTAGCCACATTGGGTTAGCCTAACCCTCTGAGATACGTGACTTTGTGAGACTTCAGGGCACCGGACCAGAGACTCAGAAGTTACAAACGTGGTATTCTGGATCCAAGCAGGAGATGTGTGCCATTAGGCAAAAGTTCTCCAGACTTTCTAAAGTTCTTTCAAAGTTTAAATTACTCTAAAATCTTTCTGTTCCTTTGGAAAATGTATAAAATTTAGCAGGTCAACAAACATTAAAGTGTATTGAAACAATAGATTATAAACTAAAAGACGATGTCTCATCAGAGCAAGTCATTTTTCCCAAAGTCAAATTTCAAGAATCTCATTAAAATAAATTGGAGCAAACACTGACTGTTATGAATTCAAACTTTGTTTAGAGTATTTAATGTAATCAAGGCACTTTCCCCTCTTATTAATGAATATTCATATAAATTTAATCCCAAATCTCGAGTCTCAAGTCTTTAGGGAGCAAGTACAAGTCATGAGTCTTTTGTTTTGCAACTTCAACATGACTTTAGTCCAAGTCTCAGACTCGAGTCTCCTTCCCTGTGTACGATTTGTGTCAGGTCTTTGACACTTGTTTGATTTTTAAAGACAAAATGTAAATTACAGCTTTTCTCCAAATAAAGAGTCCAAAGCAAAGTTAGTAAAAAAAAAAACTTGACAAAACTTTGAAAGTCTGGAGGATGTTTGTTCCAAGAGAATTTTAAAGAATGGCTTAGATCTCTATTTTTGCTGAGTATCTGATTAAAGACTCGGTTAAACTAGAGGCTGATGACCGATGTGTCTGTGGACTCACTTCAAGTCAGATCAGCTCAGCTGTGTTTTCCTACTGCCGCGTTCTGGTTTGGTGTGTTTTAGTGATGGATACCCTGACAGCTGCTTTTAGTTGGACTATTTTTAGTTCATCAACATCATGACTCAACACGTCACACATTACCGTCATCCATTATGATGGTCTTTGAACAAAATTCCTGTCATTTCAAGATGTGTTTCAACAAAAACTTCACAGGTTCAAGTCTAAATTATTTCCTGCCTGCATACCAAGACTCGTTATGGGTGAAAATAATTAGCACCCTGCAGGTCATCAGGTGCGAATCCATAACTAATAAACGGGAGTAGTGCCAGTGTTGTGTCACACAAAGTATTTCACTTTGTTAGTCAAACCAGTTTGCTGATTCAACAGACTTCACTTCATCACACAAGATTCTTAGAAGTAGCTCAACAAAAACCTCTGAAGTCTTTCTGTTTGTTTTTGGTTCACTATTAGTCACACAGGCTTCCTGAATTCAAGTTTAAACAACAGTCACTTCTTTTTTCAACATTTTCATCCCATCACCGCCTACATAAGGCTCAGGTTACTGTCGTTTGCATGAACTTTATTTGAGTTTGGACATTTGTTCTGAAGCAAGTGAGTCCAAAGGGGGAATGGGATACGTGGACACATGCGTATATATGTACAATACGTATATACCATAGTAAAATGTGTATGTATCATAGTACAATATATATATGCCATAGTACAATATGTATATACCATTGTCAAATGTGTATGTACCGCAGTATATGTGTATACCACAGTATAACACATATCTACCACAGTACAACATGTATATACCATAGTACAATACGTATATACCACAGTAAAATGTGTATGTACCACAGTACACTATGTATATACCACAGTATAACATATATCTATCACAGTACAATACAGATATACCACAATATAACATATACATACCACAGAACAATACGTATATATTGTAGCGTTACCAAATACGCTATAACCTCTGACCTCTGACCCCTTGAACATCACACAAACAATAATCATCTTTTTCCCAATAACTTGGATTACAATGACTCTTTTATTATGTTTTAACCTGAATCAACATTCCCAGGTATCCAGATCGTTTTTCCGGAAGACTCCACAGGACTCTTTAGTAATAATAAACTCAAAGACTTCCTGATGTCTCCGTCTAAATGACACTACTTTGAATCCACTGTCCAGAAATGTCTTAATATGATTAATGCATTTTCTCCTACAGTATTATGAATGTTTGATCCAGCTTCAGTATTATTTCATATTTTTACTTTGCTAAAAGGTTAAATCAACATTATTACTCATATTTACTTATTCAGGTAATATGGTTTCAAGGGCTTGAGTCATGTGACTTAGTAAACCCCTTCTCATTGGCCCACGTCGACATGACTCGATCGTCGTCGTGACTCGTCGACGTGACAGTTGAGACATTCAGGTAGAAAACAGTTGGTTCACAATCATCTAAGGTTACAACATACAAATAAAATAAATCAAAGTAGAATTCTCTGATTTCATGAGGTTTTATTTGAATAAAAGTTGGAACAGCGTTTAAACCTGGTTGTTCTGAACTGGATTCAGTCAGTGAGTCTGTGTTTTATACAAATGAAATGTAACTGGAATAATGCAGAATGATTTGGATTTTAATTGTACTGAATTGATCTACAATCAGAATAAACTGGACTGAACTGGTTTGAACTGAAATCAGCTGATTCATGTCAGACTCTTTGGTGTCAGGGAGCTCGTCTCTGATGCTCAGGGTGTCGTAGAAATGACCTCTAATCCACTCTGAAATATAACTTCTGTTCAAACAGACTTTAATCAGTTTGAATTTGAACAAATGTTTGCAACTGAACTGAAATAACTTTCAAATTTGGCCCAGTTAGTTTGAACCTGGTGCTGTATTTTGAGCCCTGACATTAATGTAGAGATAAAACTAAGAAAATAAACTAAACTGACTGAAAACGTTCACTTATAATTAATCAATAACACAGCTAATACGAGAGGTCAACTCCTAGATCACTGCATCAAACCTTCTGGCCTTAAATCAACCAGATGGAGTATCAGGGTTAGTACTTTCATCAAAAACCTGCCATATCCAGTCAGTCTGCTGCCCCCTGCTGGAGGATCTACAGGTGGAAAGTGCCAACTTTAAATAAAACCATTTATGATATAGTTATGTTATAGCTTTAAATAGTTAAACATGCTTAACTTAGTTTCTACGGTATATCTTATCTAACTCAGTAGGGTCTGTGCAAAGGTCATATATTGGTACATTTCTGTAGTTTGTAAATTCACTATAGCATTCTGTTTTTATATTGGTATTCTAATGACTTCTGTACAGCCCTGTAAATTCACATCTGTATTTTATCTCATCCTCTTATATTGTCTCTGTGTCATCATGTGAAATTCTTGCTTTTTATTCTCATGCTGCTGTGACAAGTGAATTTCTCCACTGCGGGATCAATAAAGTAATTCTATTCGGTTCTATATCACTATATCGGTGAGTGTACTGATATATCACATATATATTTTTATGATACCCAGTCATACTAGGCCGTCATAAAAATATATTATTTACTTTTCTCCAGATCTTTAAGTTGATTATTTTCTCTGTTTAATCTAATTTATGGGATAAGATTTGTGCCAAAAGAATCAACCAAAAAAATACAGTCACACACAAAATATATGAAAATAAAGCAATCAGAAAGAACATTCCAGAAGCAAAAGTGTGAAATTCAAAAGCAAAAAAAAAAAAAAAGCTCTAAAAACAAAATAAACCTAATTCATAACAAATATGTATATTTTGGAACCAAAAACTTATTTTTACTTCTTAACAATTCATATTTTATTTCTTTGACACCTTTTTGTTTCTCCCTTGATTCTGCGTTATTCAGACCATTTAGGCTTTTATTCTGAAGGGCATGTTTTGATGGTGCTGCCTAGGTTTTGCTTTAGGTCTAAGTTTTTGCTCTTGCTAACCCTAAGTCAGTCTCAGTGGGAGGAGCTTTCCAGTGCTTCAATCTCATTGGTTGGAGTAGGTGGCTCCATTTCTTTGGCGGACAGATAGAGCCACCTATTCCAAGCCCTCATAACCAATGAGATTGATGCACTGGAAAGCCCCTCCCACTGAGACAATGGGTGCGTTCGGGATGAGCCAGTTCTGCGCAGATTCGATCATCGGTGATCGGCGCCCAGTGCATGCCGGTTAGATTTCTGTCCGACTTGACGTCGACTTGCTCTGATGTCATGCCTACGTAGGCAACGATAAACTCGTGAGATCAAGGCGGACGCAGACTTTGGAGCAAGGCGCTGCAGTTGCTCTCCACCAGCTGCAAAACCGAGGGCATGACGGGAAACGCCTGGCTCTCATCTGATCTCAGATCTGATTGGTTCAAAGTTTGATCCAAACATCCTGTGGCAGAATGCGAAATGTTGGTTGTTTATATTCTGTAAAAACATGCCACGTTGATGATGTCAACTATAAAGGCCACAATGAGAAATGTGACTTGTTTCAAAGAGTTTTCAGTAGGAACTGTTTCCATTTTCTATAAAGTTCTAATAAAACCTATTGTCTGATTTTTATAATCATATAATTTAGTACAGAGCATCATCTTGTTTCTTTTCTTTGACTGATCTGATCTCTCTGATATATGTCTATTATTTTGTTTACTTTAGTGTTGTTGATACTTGTTCACTCTTGAATTTGTTTTGAAATACTTTGAATTTCAAATAAAGATTTTGAAAAAATGGAAAGTCATCTGCTAGTACGAACACTAACGCTATGTCTTCAGCCATTTCATCACCCACGAGCTACATTTAGGAAAATTTGTCCGACTTAAAAGCAGACTTTTAGCCACGCCCCCTGCTGCGTCCGCCTGCTCTCGTCTGTTTTCCAGGCGAGGCGCAGTTCATCTCGAACAAGCCTTTTATTTCAAAAACAAAAACCCAGAGCAAGAAGCAAAATCAAGGTGCAGCAAAAGCAAAGAGCTGTTGACAGAACCAAAACATGCCCTTCAGAATAAAAGCCGACAATGGTCTGACTGAAGCAGAATTAAAGCCATACTCAGTATCCAGGTAAACAAACGAGGTCTCGCTAGCTATTTTACAGAAACACGTCTCAGTGAACTCCCCCCTCCCGTCGGGTAAAATCCGTACGCCAGCCTCCCGCCGACGTAGGACCACGGTTTGCAAAGGTGCAGAGTCTAACTCCAGCTGCAGAAATGTTCCCCCAGCTTTTCCTCTTTTCACCTCCAAACGTTTTTAGTTTTCTGCTAGCTGAAAAGGTGTTTTTTGGGGGGACTCTGGTATTTTTATCTTAAAATGGAAGCGCTAACAGCCACTTCTACTGTCACTTTCACTTCCGGGATGTTCTGCCCCAAAATGTGTCCGGGCCAATCCTAACCTATCCGAACGATAGGATTGGCTGAAGTTTTTAGAGAACTGCGGGACAACCACTTTATTGATTTCTTTCGTTTTTTTTTTTAAATCTCCACAATATATTTATGGCTATATTATATTAGAACGTTGTTAAGAAGCTTTTAAAAAAAAAAACGTTAAAAGCTACATTGTTTACCTGGCTACTGAGTATGGCTTTAAGTGAGAGCCAAAAAGGTGTCAGAGAAATCAAATATGAATTGTTAAGTAGTAAAAATAAGTTTTTTGTTTTGAAAAATAAATATTTACTTATGAAATAGTTTGTTGTTGTTTTTTTTTTTTTTTTTTTGCTTTTGAATTTCACACTTTTGCTTCTGAATTGTTCTTTTTGGTTGCTTTGTTTTGTGTGTGACTATATTTTTTGGTCGATCCTTTTGGCACTAATCTTATCCCATATTATTTTCCCTCCCATCAGGTGAGACTCAGATTGAACCCTCCTGATGAGGCCCTGCATCTGGTGTTTACCTTGGGTCTCCTCCACTTCACCCCGCCCTGCATCTCCAGCTCTCCCACCGGGAAGTTGTAGTCTACGAACAGCCCGTCCCGGCCCACCGTCAGGGCGTCCCCGCTCCTGGAGAGCAGCTGCCCGGGCAGCAGCTCCGCCAGCCAGCGGCGGGACTGGGAGCCCATCAGCTCGTCGGAGCAGCCCGAGTCCACATCGTCCGCGTCCGGAGGAGGCAGGGAGCTGACAGACGACAACCTCCGAGAGTTGCTCATGTCTGACCTGAGAGGATTCTGAGTGACAACCGAACCAGGCAGGTAGTTTATAAAAGACAGAGGCCACGCCCCCTGGGAACAGACTCACCTTTGGCTGAAGGAGTGGCTCCTGCTGACTTTACTAAACTAATACCTGGTTAGATAGTACTAATCCTGTAGGGTTTATACACTACACTTTATAATATTCTCATAGACAGATACAAATAGACTTCAGTCCATCTCTTAAAAAACACCTATTAAACCAAACATATCTCTTTTTAATTCAGCAGTCTGTATTGATAGTCTGACTTATTTTCTTTAGATTCAAGGTCTTTTAATTCTACCTGCATGTTTCTAATGTGTAAACTTTTTAAATTAAGACTTTTGCACAAGACTGCAAAAGAAAGAACTTTAAAAGACTGAAAACCAATGTTTAAAATAATAAGTCATGCACAAAATATATTATCATGTCAAAAAAGACAATCTGCATTTATCATCATCAAAATTAGAAAAGTAAAAACTGAGTTTTCTCAAGTCAAAAATATTTTCCTTTAAATTGTGTGAATTATGCAAACAAGAATATGTACATATATAATCCCATGTTTCAACCTTAAAGAGATTGACCTGTTTCTACATTTCACCACCTTATGAAATAAACTGTGAAGTATCTCTGAACCCCTCCATCATCAGGGAGGAGCTGCTGCTGCTGCTGGAGAGCAGGAAGAACAATACTCATAGAAAACATCCAGAGCCTCGTAGCTGCACCGACGGTAAACGGGTTCAAGAGCTCAACTCTTCTTTCAAGATACTAAATTTGCAAAGTTTCTGTCCTGCACTGAGAAAAATTATTAAAGATTTTTTAACTGGTAATAAACCCAAACCATCATTTATGAGTTTAAACATCTGAGCTAAAGCAGATTCTGTTGTTTATATGATGATCCAGTCGATCTGAGAACACGTTTCCACCACTTAAAAAAAAAACTGAGTTATTATAAAACACTTCAAGACGCTTCCAGACCTGAAAGGGTACTATTACGCTTCTCAAATGAAATACATGGTCTGCTGGTGCTCCTCAGAAGTCGAGGCCCGATGGAGAGACCTCACACACGCCTGGGGGGCAAAATGATCCCAGATAAAGATGGATGTCGGATAGTTGAAGACGCTTTATCAACATGGAAGATTATTGGTAGATACAAGTTGACAAATATTGCAAAGCTTTTGATCTGGCCTTCCATGAATTCTAGCTCACGACCAGGAAAAATTGATTCATCCTTTTTAAGTTGGAGGGACAGAGGGCTAATGGCATTGTGTCAGTGTGTGGAAGGAAACAACTGAGGAGAGAATATGACCTTGAGCACAGGGATTTATTTAAATATCTTCAAGTCAGTCATTTCTATAACACGGAAATAAAGAAAGAGATCCCTGCCGGAGATAATGCCATTATAAAGATTTTCAGGGAGGCTTATAAGTGCCTTCCCAGTAAAACAGTTTCTAAACTGTATAGAGGACTACAAGAACAAAGGAGGAACACCACTCTGTATATCAGAACAAAATGGGAAAAGGAGTTGGGTGTGGAGATCAGAGAGGGGGAATGGTTTGGGAGGAACCCAGCAATTATGTTGGAGAAATTGCGGACATCGAAATGCAGATCACTCTCATCTGTTTTGGTCGTGCCCAAAGACAAAGCAGACCAGGGGCAGTTATCTTGCAGAGCTGTGGAAAGAAACTGGGCAGAGACATTCCCAAGATCATCTTGTTGGGACTGTTGCCAAAAGAAATGACTCAGGACCAAGACTTATACCTTTTTAAAATCCTGTTACTGGCATATAAGAAGGTAGTTACAAGGTCCTGGCTCAAATGTGACCCACCTAGAGTAGATCACTGGGTGGACATTGTGGAGGAGATCCATTTGATGGAAAGGTTAACCTTTCTACAACTCAGAGGTCACTTATACTATACTCACTTATACTTTGGAATGACCTTCCTTTAGTTTTACGCTGTATAGACAGTCTGGACTCCTTTAAAAAGCAGCTGAAGACCCAATTTTTTAAAACCGCTTTTAAATAACTCTTTTATGTTCTCTTGTTGTTGTTTAATGATTTTGATTTGTAATGATATTTTGTTTGTTTTATTGATTTTATTTGTTTTTTATCGTGTTTGATTCTGTTTTTTGTGAAGCACTTTGTGATTTTTTCTGTGAAAGGTGCTATAGAAATAAACTTTACTTACTATAAATACTGGGCAAAATGGAATACTTACAGGAAAACGGCGGCATAGCCACCCACATGTGACTTGTGTTCTTCATTTTGTTAAGTTTTGTATTGAGAAAAATGAAAATGTTAAATAAAGATTTTAAAAAAAAAATACTAAAACACTTCATGACGACTGAGAAGATTTAGAAATTATTTCTGAGAACGTTTCATTTTTTGCAAGAACCAAACAGACAGGCTGTGATGATAATTTACATTTATTCAAAGGAGAGTGATCATGACGATAAGTGTGTGTGTGTGTGTGTGTGTGTCACTGAGACGTGGCCATGATGCTGGAAACACCTGTAAAAAAAAAAAGACAATAAAAACTTCTGATTTCAAAATAAAAGCATAATTTGAGTTCCTCCTGCTCCTTCATCGACTTCAGCTACAACTTATTCCATTGACACCTATAGTAGCTGTGTATTAATAATTGTGGTTTCAAAATACTGTGAGTAGAACTTCAGCTCCGACATCTATAAACAGTTCATGGAGGAGAAGAGTGAGACACTAAAACACGACCTGAATCACCGTTTGTGTTCTGATTATTTGACAGCAGCTTATCTGTTACCGGTCGGGTTCAGGATCAACACTCACTCTCAAAGTCGATCTTCTCCACGATGTTCTTGGGTTTGATGCTCTCCTCCTGGTTGTAGATGAAGATCTGCCCCTCCTCGTTCTCCGTCCAGCCGTATTTATTCATCCACACCTTCAGCTGGGTGTCTGCAGGAAACAGACCTGGTTAGTTCTGACACGGTTTTAGACAAAGAAGCTTTAACTCGGCAGCAGCTGACGGACTCAAAGGCATCCGTCCGTCCTGAAACAGACGGACATTTTGGTTTTTGATCAGGACTTCAGAAGGAAAACCATCAGAGCTGGAACTTCAGGCTGACTTCCAGCTGACAGCAGAGCAAACAGACCCTCCTGATACCAATATTTACTTTCAGAAGTTATTAAGTGGTTTTTCTGGGCCATTTATGAAAAACAAATCACTGTTAGGTTGTCAGATCATCCACATTAACAGCATATAAAACATGGAGTGGATCATTCCAGGTTACAGCTGTATGTTTGTTAATTTTGTTCTCAGGATTCGTTTCAGCTCATTATCAAAGTTTAATGATGACAATCAGGATAAACGGATAAAAAACCAGAGCAGGGTTTTGGTTTTTAGGGCCCAGTGGGTCAAAGCGGATCCCACATCCTGGTTTCTGACCTGAAACGCAGCTCAATCCGTTTTTAAAACTTTTATCATTTTCTTATCTAAATTCTGTGTGTGGACGAGGAGCCGATCTAACGGAAATGTTTTTAAAATATCTGGATGGAGCCTCGGTCTGAAACAGCTGATTCTAAATGTCATTACAGGTTTCATCCTCCTCCTCATCACTTCAAACCACATCACAAACTACTGGAACATCAGCAGCTGCTGTCTGAGGTTATTAGTTTGGAAAGTATGTAAAACTATAATAAATATTATTATTAAATAATCATAAACATACATAATCAAATGAATTAAAAGATCAGAAACAGCATCGTATTAATCCCCACCCCTGACTCTTCCTGTAGACATTATTTTTAACACATTTTTTCTTATTAAATAAACTTTGTTGAACAGATGTTTTATTGTCTCAGAAATCCCAGAGCTGATGAGCCGTTCTTACCCAGCGGGTCTCCGAGCATCTCGCCCAGTAGCCGGTGCTCGATGGTCTGGTAGGTGATCCCCACCACGTGGCAGATGACTGAGGAGGAAGATCAGAACACGATTCGTCTGGATCACTGTCACAATCGCTCTTTACAGTTTCCTGTCAGAGTGATACTCACACTTGCGAACTGAATCCTCAAAACCTGTAATGCCGTCAATCAGCTCTCGGTTCTCCTCCAGACTCGTCTGTCAGGAAGACGAAGAAAAAAAAGACGAAGAGGCAGATCAGTGGAGGAATTTGACCTGAAGCTGCTGGACAAACAACCATAATGTGGAATTTAAAGCCACAGAAATCGAAGCTCCGCCCCCCGCTGTTTCCAGTTTAAGTCACCTCGCTGCTGTCCAGATAAACATCCATTTTTATGTCTTCAGTCGGGTCTGTGACGGGACTACGTCTGAATCAGGTCAGGTTCTGTTAACATTTCCAGAACTCGTTCACTCAGAGCTCTCCCAGCTGGAGGAGTCTCCTCTGAAAGTGGATCATGAACTTCCTGATCATCAGCGCAGGAGATGAACCTCCTTCAGTCTGAATTCTAATGACTGACCCTCCTAAAACTCAAGTTTATAAACAACAAAACCAGAACCTGCTGGATCTGGATGGGAAAGAGTCTTCATTCAAACAGGAAGTAAAGGGCTTATATAGATACAGTATATCTAACTGTGGGGTCACAGGAGGTCTTTTACCTTTGTGAACATCTTAAATAATTCATAATTTCTAATATTCCTTCAAGAAATGAATATCACCTTTCGTGCCAGAGTTTTAATCTAAGATCCTTCTGTGTTGAGTTATAGGTAGAACTACAGATCACGGTTCGTATTTCTTAGCCAAAATCATATTCAAGTCTAAAAATTAAAAAACGGGGGAAAAGTATCATAAAGTCTGAAGGATTTTACATGATGACTTTTCATATAAATCTTCATTAGAACAAACAGAAACACACTGATGGAAAAAGACCTGGCAGAAAACAACCAGGGTGCTGTTTGTTTTTTACAGTGTGAATACACTCAAAACATTTAGGTCTCGTGTTACTGATACGACCCAAAACCCTGGAAAAACCCCAGGTTAAAACTCAAACATGTTAGGAAACAAAAAGGAATCCTGTAGGTGTTTTGGTCCAATCTTTAAAATGATGAGACATTTTCATTAGTTTGTTATGTGGTGGTTCATTCAGCTGATCAATATTAAAACAGAGACGGGACCATTTACTGTTCTCTGAGGTCAGGTGGGTGTGACGCCATCTTGGAACACTAAGTAACTTCCTGCGTTGCCCCTACTGGTTAAAAATGGAATTTCAACCATCGTAAATCCTCCTCCTGCAGGTAGAAGTCTCTTCTCCGCAGCTTGCCATTGCTCTCGCCGCTTTTCAGCTAATGATGTCACCAGACAAGGTGTTGTATTTTACATTTTTTTGAATGTATGAATATTTTCAGTTCAGAAATAGTCTCTCTCTCTCTCTCTCTCTGCTGTCCGAGCATGACTCAGTACATCTCGGTTCATTTAGCTCCTCAGCTGCAGCCTCGCTGACATGCGGCGTTCACCAGGGATCTATCCTCGGCCCAGCACTGTTGTCTCTATATATGTTCCCCTTGGGGAATGTTTTCAGAAAGTACAACATTCCATTCCACCTTTTTGCAGATGACATTCAGATCTACATGCCTTTGCAGCTGACAGGCAGTAACTCTCTGACTCCTCTCATGGACTGTCTGGCTGAGGTTAAAGCATGGCCACATTCTAACTTCTTCTACCTCAATGACAGTCAAACTGAAGTTGTTCTTTTTGGACATAAAGATTTTGTTTCCACACCTGATGTTCTTGGACCGCTGACCCCCTTCACCAGATCCTCTGTTAGGAATCTGGGGGTGATTTTTTAAACTAGATCAGCAGGTGGTTAAATCTCAGTGGTTAAATCTACTTTTTATCATCTCCGCCTTTTAGCTAGAGTTAAGTCCTGCTTCAGTTTTAAAGATTTTGAGAAGGTAGTTCATGCTTTTATCACTACACGTATCGATTACTGTAACTCATCCATCAGTCTTCCATGCTCCGCCTACAGTTGGTTCAGAACGCTGCGGTTCGGCTTTTAACAGGAACACGGAAAAGTGAGCATATAACCCGATCTGAGCTTCCCTTCACTGGCTCCCTGTTTGCTACAGGATTGATTTTAAAATTTTAATGCCAGTTTTTAAGGCACTTAATGGCTTGGCCCCCTCCTATTTATCAGATCTCCTAGAACAGTGCTCCAACTCCAGAACACTCAGGTCAAACAGTCAGATGAACCTCGCTGTGCCCAGATCCAAACACAAGAGTAAGGCTGATGGTTCCTTTGCAGTGTCGGCTCCAGGATTGTGGAACAAGCTCCCTCTGCAGGTTAGATCAGCTCAGAGTTTGGGACGCTTTAAAAAGCTCTTAAAAACTCCTCTTTTCTCCAAGGCTTTTAGCAAGTAGAGCCTGTGTTTGCTCCTTGTGCTGGCGTTGTTCTGATTGTTTTAATCTTTGGATTTTTATTATCTCTTTATTTTTATCCTTGCTTTTATGATCATCTTTTATTGCTATTTTATAGTTCTGATGTTGATTGTTTTAATTGTTGCTGTACAGCACTTTGGTGCAGCTCTGTTGTTTTTAAAGTGCTTTATAAATAAATTGACAGTACGTCCAAATAATTAATCGACCCACATCCGACTGGACCCGCCGGGTTTCGGTTCGGATCCTACTAGCGGGGCGGAGCCCCATGGAGGTCTACTCTTGTGTAGGAGATGTTTTCATGCGGGTCGCGCATCACCGGTTCCGACGGATTTATTTATTTATTTACCTGTGAGGTGATGTTGGGGAAGTCTTATTTATCAGGACATACTTTTCTTCAATATTTCACCACGAGGTTAATAGTCAGACTGGTTAAACCATGAAACCATCACTCCTCCCCGACCGTTGCTACACCTGGTAACCATGGCCGTAAAGCAGGTAGTGACATCATCTTGGAGACCTACCCGCTCCTCAAAACTGTTTAGTGCTGTATCTGGCCAGTAGAGGGCAGCAGAGTGGTGGCAAATATGAAAATGATCAAATTTCTAACTCAAAAATCTATTAGATCTATATTAATGCTCTAGCTTAAAATGTAAAAAGAAAAAAAAAAAAACCTACTTGTTATTGTTTTAAGTTGATCAGTTGTAGATTTAGTCATAACTTACTGAAAGTTTCATTAAAATCCATCAGGAAGTTTATGAGATATTTTGCTAAAACTACAGACACCAGCTCAGGGTCCAGAGTGATTCAGGTAAAGAATGATTATTATATCACACCTGTTTCAATAACTACACAGGCTTTTCTCCGTCTGACCGGCTGTAACAGGAGTGTTTCTCTGACAGCTGAGCATCATTAACCTCTCAGTTCTCCTCATGGTGATGCTCCGATCTTCACTGATAATCATGAGAGAAATTCAAGGCTTTATTCTATAAAATGTGTTTTGTTTACATGAAACTTTTTAAGCTAAACTTTGGATCTTTAAGGGATTTTTGAGTCGTGAGTGGCGTTCTCATTTTTAATCTCCAGTAAGGTCCACACCCACTGGTGACATCACTCAAAGTGAGTCTCTAGAAACAGGAAGTAGACTTTTGACCAGAGCAATACTCGTGGCTATTCGAGTCAGGAGAGACACTGCTGCAGATCAGTGACAATTTCTAATGAGTAAATGCAGTTGAAGTGTTTGTTTGTGTTTTATTGAGTGTCGTACCCAGAAGCTCTGGAAGTGGCAGGTCTCCAGCAGGTTCCCCAGGTAGAGGATCTGTCTGATGGGACGCTCCTCCTGCTGCGACACTGCAGTCAAGGAAAGTCCCCCCCAACCCCAGGACAAAGCTCACCACTAATCTATAGAAAATATTTTAAAAACCGCTGCTGTTTTCTGCCTGAGAGATGACAGAAGCAGACGGAATTCTACAAACGAACAAGCACCAAAGGGATACGTGTGTCTGGTCGATCATGCACTTGCAGAGAGTGAAGTCCGTGTGAGGCAGGTTGGTCAGAGCCTTCAGCAGAATCTGTGAAGTCACATGAGTCTGGAAGTAGGCTGGATTGAACTGGTATCTGTGGGTTGAATGAGCCGTCGTGTTACTGAACATCAGAAAAACAAACATGATTCTACATGAACAGCTAATACAAGTGTTCATTTTAGGAGCTGAGGTCGTTCTTTTAGTATCAAAAACTGTTCCCTTTTAAATTTTCTGGCCTCGACAGATGAATAATCTGGACCTCTAAATCATCTGAATATAAATAGCTTCAGCTTTTTAAACATAAATATTGGATTCCTCTAAAACCGGAAGAAAACCTTTTTAATGATGGAAGGATGAATCAGCAGCTGCTTCCTGTTAATGTCTGGGTTTAAAAACTTGTCATCGTGTTTCATAACAGTACTCATTTTTGAGACTCCTGACTATTTGAATATTTCATACCAGACTATGGACTCTACTTGACCAGACACGTTATTAAGGTTTAATCCTTCCTGGTATTTGACTCTGTTGATGGGACTTACAGCTTCAGCACGGCCAGGTTTGCCTCCAGGTCGTAGGCGTTTTCTCTGGCTTGTGTCTCCACGTAGCGCTCCAGCGTTGTGAGGTTTTCAGGGTTGTACCTGTGAAGGAAAAATTAATTGGTGGTGCTTTTAGATAGCTAAGATTTTGTGCCCAACAGGACAAAAAGCATGGTTATATTAGTAGCTACATTTGCCCGTGTGAAATTTAAATAGATACCGTTATCGTTGCACTAACGAGCAAATACCGATAACTTTTATCAGTTATTTGCTGGTTAGTGTTAGATTCTGTTTATCTTCTGCTAAGTGAGTTCTTTAGCCTTCAGCAATCAAATTGTCTTAATTAGTGTCCAAAACAAGTTGAAATACTTCAAAAGACAACCAGGTAAACCTCTGAACACCTAGCTTCCTAATCTCAAATGTTCGCAGATAAATTTAGTGAAAACATTGTTGTATAAAACACCGTAACAGTTTATTTAGCCCGAACTAACTGCAGCTGATAATAACTACAGCACATTTTAAGGTTCGTCTTATTAACTTAACGCCCAGTACCTGAAAAAAAAAAAGTTTCCCAACCTAAACTTGATAAATTCTGCAGCCTGGTGATTGTTATTACTTCAGCGGATTAGAACCGATAAAATTAGCAAACAGGGCTAGGCTAACCTTTAGCTCGACCAGGCTATCAGCTATTTACTCTGGTCAGTCTCACCTATCGATCCCACGAAGGAGTTTTCCGACGTTCGCCCTCATCTGCTCGAAAGATGACGCCATTTGGTCCCAACTTTTAGTGAAATCTACTTTATAAAAATCTATTTTTCTTCACACGTGGGCCACAAAGCAGAGAAGACACCAGAGCGGAGAGGGAAAAGGGTCGGACCGGAAACAACACGGACCGGAAGTTCTAACGAACCGATAATGTCGGAAAAACATTTGCAATAACTTTTATGTATGTATCGTTTCTTTCTTCCTTAAAGTCTTTATGCTAATAAGTTATTTATTTGTGTTGTAAATCTAATTTGTTGTGGAGAAGTAGACGGTGGCACACACCTAGGTAAAGCGGGTTCGTTTTAATTAGGACGGAAATACAAAGCAGGTAAGCATCTTGTGTCTTTACGATCTTTGGTTTTTGTTCATACCGGGTAACTGCTGCCCTCCAGCGGCATTGTAGTGACATTACAACAACCGTGCAAACTTAAAATCAGAATAAGACAAAATTGTGTTCAAACAAGACACTTGACCACAGTTTCACGCGCTTACAGACATCTATCTATACAGTAGATATCAAATAAAAGACTGAGGGACAATGTACCGGTAATATAAATAATATAAAGTGTAGTAGCTGATTTCTCTGGTTGTAAGGTGTTCACCAGAGGGTGGCTGGTTTATTTTGCACCAACCTGAAGATAAAGGTTGGAAAACCTTGTGTGGAGGATCTATGGGGGTCGGGTCTGCAGGGAGGTCAGTTGACCTTTTCATGTCCAAGTCTCGGATGGAGGGAAGGTCAGCCTGATGTTCTCTCTGCAGACCTGATTGGTGAATCTATATTTGAATATGTTTTATAACAGAATATGTGATACATAAATAAAGGTTGACATGATTAATTGGAACTTCATTTTTGTGTTTTTAAGAACAAATAAGTGTTTCTGATGTTTTTCTTTTCTTTTATAGCTCTTTCAGTATATTTATAGATTATAAACGCCTGGATCTGCAGTTAATAAAGATTATGGCCCATCAGTGTGAGCGACCCTCATTCAGTCACTTGCACTTATTAAACTGAAAAAAATTAGAAAAAGTTCAACATTATCTTAATGTTATTGTTATTTTTACATTATTATTAGTGTTGATTGTCTTAATTGTAATTTTAAAATATAATTGCTTTTCTTTCGGTTTAGAAGTTAAGGGGTTAAAATATTTAGATTAAAAATTAACTCAACAAATATCAACGTTTCAGAAAAATATATGAAGACATTTAGTAAACCCTATCTGACAAAAGAAAACACATTTATTTAGTGTCATTAATTAATACCATAATTTAATGACCCAAAAGGCCCTTTCTGACTAAAATATAGTATAACACTTTTCTATTTTTCATCTTATTTTAGCAAAAGGTAATGTAGTTTTGTACAAATGCATTTATTGTCTCTGTTTAAATTGTTAAATGTATATTTTTATTTATTATTTTATATTTGTTATTAAATCACTGGAATAGGAGACAAACGTTCAAGCAGATTAAAACCCTAATCTTGTTTATGTAAAGAGAAAAAAACTATACATTTCTAACAAATATTTAGTTTTGTATTATTACAAAACTAAATGTATTTGAAGCAATCCAAGAGCAAAAATCATTAATTTACGGGGAGCAGTTTTCTTACCTTTGTTTAAATTCTTAACTTCATATAATGTTATAATACCTCTTAGTTACAGCTGAACTTTTAATTATAGGTCTTTAATATTTGACACGTTTAGGGGGGTGCACCGTTCCTGGAGGTACTGCAATACCAGGTCGATGCGTGGAGTGGACGGAGCAAGCCCCTAATTCCATCTCCCTGCTCCAAAAATCAATTTAATATATGGTCCCCGGGTAGGGGACGTATCAGATATTAAACTGATAAGAACAGATTTTTTTCTTTTGAAGTCGTTTATTTACACATTTCCATATTTACACAATTTCTACATCTTTACACCTGTCCAAAACTTTAGTTAAAACATAGGATTTGTCAAAGAAATTCTAAATAAATTTAACATAAGACATCTGAATGCTCCTAAGACACATTGTGCAGGAGTGACATGACTCTTTACCAAGTTCTGTAGGTGGACTTTCCATCCTCTCACACAGCTCTTTCTGCTCAGAGGGTCTCCCCCCCATTGCTCCTTCCCACCTGCCTCACCCGGAGAGCCAGGCTGTTGCTGCTTCGACCTTTTCTTTGTGTAGCACCAGCTCCTCCATCCGAATGGGCACAGAGGCGATGCTTCTTTGCAGCTATGTTCTTGGCTTGCCGCCTGCAGCCATGCTTTCATGCACTGTTGCTGCTGCCATTCGAATCACAGCCACGGGGGGAATCTGCATGTGCTTCCTCACCATTAAGTTCCTGGAGGTCCATATGGCGTCTTTGATGGCGGCAAGGGTAAGCCATTGTCTTGCAAACTCTTTTCCAGTTGCTTTGCTGTTCTGGCTTACCCCATACAGCACTAGTTGTGCTGTAAGGACCTCCCTTGCTGGCAAGTACGGGAATTTTAAGGAGCTGGCTTTTGCCCACTGGTCTCTGGCAGCACTGCACTCCCAAAACAGGTGTCCCTCTGACTCTAGCGCGCCACAACCAGGTCTGGGGCACGTCGCTGTCGCTGTCTTATCTGTACTGATAAGAACAGATACTACACTTGATCTTAGCCAAAAGGCCGAGAAGCGATACCAGCTAGCTGTCGGAGGACACAGAGTCATTCTGACCACCGTCAGTTTAACTCTCGGTTCTAATTTATACTCTACTTTTAGAAACTCAACATAAAGACAGAAGGAGCTAAATATGATGATATATAGTCTAATAAACGTGTTGTGATTGGAAATAAATCAACTAATATTTAAAACAAATACGAGTTCGGACTTCTTCCTGGACACGTGGTACGCTTTAGTCCAATAGAAAACAGAATATTACGAACAACTAAATGTGAACGTATTTCTAGTAAAGGGTTCAATGTTCAGTTAATGCTGATACCAACGTGTTTATTGTTGTTCGGTTCCGCTACTGAAGGCTATTCCACGTGTTTATAAATGCCTTTTTGTTTGTTATTTAATGTTTTTCTTCTAGCGCTCTCTAGTGGAGGGGAAGCTAACTGCACTCTCCAGGCTCCAACAAGCCGAGGTGAACAGACAGAAAATATTATAACCATTTCAAAAGATGCGTGATGTTAATATTCATCTCGGATTTATGTGTTTATAAATGAATAGTTTACTGAGATGAAAGTCTGATCTGAACGATGCTTATCTCTGGTCCTGTCAGCTCTCTGAGGCTTTCCTCCTTGTTTCTTAAATATTCTAAACACATGAAATGTTGTGATTTTGAATTTTAGGTATGAAAATGTTCACATATTCAACTAAAGAAATCTAAAAACAGCCAAACAAACAGGATGCTGGTAACAAAAACCTAAAGATTCTCTTTAAAATGAACTCTTTGCTATGGGACGACACAACGCTGACTCATCTCTTGAGTTTAGGAGCCTTTATGTTGCTGCAGCTCTCCTTTATTTTTATTGTTAACAGGTCCACGCTGACCTGCTTTAGAGGTCATACATGAAAAGCAAACAACATTTTTCTGTAAATGATCAGAAAATAAGTAAAAAAAAAAAAAAAACAGCAGCCAAAGATCAACAAAAAACTTGAAAAGAGCTTCAGGGAGTCTGAGGAAGTTCTGATTGAGAGCAGACTCAGTTCCACGAAACAAGAATATTTTAACTTTCTGAAATAAAATAAAGGTTATTTAATGCTGCTTTATAAAATAAATCCAATCCAGTGTAATCCAGCCATAGAGCAGACGCTTCACCTTTAACACCAGCTCAGTGTAACTCTGTTTTGCATATGTATGAACTTCCTGTTTGTCATGTTTTACCAGGTGTGTGTGTGTGTGTGTGTGTGTCAGAGAGTGACCTGTCCCAGCCCACCTGGTTTCATTTCTGACAGTGTTTGGTTACAGATCAAGAACAAGGAGCTGTTGTTGTTCCGCAGCTTCCCTCCTTGAGGAGTGTTTGCGATCACACCGAGGCTCAGTGCGTGTTTGCTCACTGATCACCAGCTGAACCTGTCTGATAGGTGTGGGCTGGCCGGCTCTGACATGCGCAGGTATGAAATGAAATCCTGCACAGCCCTGAGGAAGGAGGGAAACTGCAACGCTCCTGCGACGCACGCTCTCTGGTTTCCAACAAAAATCAGGCTCACAGCCGCCTCACACAAAGACCAGGCACAGGAGTGAAGAGACCAGCCCGAGAATGAGGACAGGAGGACGGAGACCATGAGGACAATGCTTCAGAATGTGAAATAACCTGGAGGAGATTCTTCAGCTGTGGTTCAACAGATGGGTCTGCCATTCTAATGTGTCATTTCAGGCTCTGGAATGTAAAGGATGTTGCTGTGTTCCTCAGCATCTCTCTCTATGCGTGTCACCTGGGTAAGCTGTCCAACACAACTCAACGTTTGTCCTTTACTGTTGTGTTTGATTATCACTGAAAACAAAGGAGAAGGGTCCAGACTGTCAGGAGTGACACGGACTAAAACCTGACCTGTCCCAAAGCCCAAAGAGTTTTAACTGGTTTTTATCAACTTTTAGAGTGTCTGAAGTGAGAGAAAAGAAACGGCTCCTATAGAGTAAACTGGTCTTAGGTCTTAAAAATGGTTAAAATTACTTTTAAAATCCTCACAGAATCATGTAGAGAATCAGGTATTCTCATCAGTAATTCTTTCCTCGCGCTTCACTGAACAAACAGCTGACCTGCAGAACCAGATCTTCCACTGACTTTGATGGAAACACGTGTATAGAATGACAGCCGTGAGACGAATATGACATCCACACTGACGCTTCTCAGCTTGTTCGACTGGTTTCTCCTCCTTCCAGTCTGATCAGCAGCTCTCCAGGAAACACAGCAGCTCACGGGACCTCTTTATGGGTCTGCGTTGTGCCACTGCTGTCATAAAGAGGAGCTTAAGGATCAACAATTCTCCTGTTTTTACCTGAACCTGTTCTTATGTCTTCAGTTACAGACATGTCTCTCGTTTTGACCAACAGCTGATACTGTTCTGTGAGTTTAGAATCATTTGGAGAAAATACACCTTTAAGACATTCATTTGAATGTTCAGTACTTTAAAGACACACTATGTAACTTTTTCATATTTTTAAAGGGATATTCCACCAGAAAGTGATTTTTTGTCTGTTGCCACATTCCTCATAATTAGATCAGTGGGTAAAAACAACCAGTCCAGCTGTTATCCCGATCCAGCAGTACTCCTTTAGCATTAGCTTAGCGTAAAACACTGTAAGTGAATGGTAACAACTAGCATTGTGAGGAAAAAAGTCCTTAAAACTCACTCAGTAGTGATACTAATTCTGCCTAGTGACCTCAGTAAACATATTGACTGTAAGTGAAAATAAAAACTAACATGAAAGAATGACAGGTACTATTTTAGACTCGGGACTACTTTATGACAAAGAACAGCTGTAAGCCTCCGCTGAACGGCACAAGGACATGACGTAACGGCCTCAAAGACGCCTACGTCCGTAAATACAAATTCTGTCTACTAGGCTAAACCTGGTAACGTTTTTTTGAAGATCATCTCTGTGCAGCTCCTGACTTTGTGTTATTTTATTTATAAACAATGTGTGGATACATGTAGTAGAAGCGTCTTTGGGGCCACATTTCACAAAATGAATTCTAAAACCACTTTTAAAAAATCAACCATAAAAACTAATTAAATAAGTGAATGAATTTAGCTAAAATATAAAAATGAACATTTACATATTAACGTTTAACGTCATATTTTTAAATCTTGTCTTTGATCCAGTCTGAGCTAATCTGACCTTTACAGGTTAATGAAAAGTCCCTCAGCCCCATCTGCTGCTTGGATCCAGAATACCACGTTTGTAACTTCTGAGTCTCTGGTCCGGTGCCCTGAAGTCTCACAAAGTCACGTATCTCAGAGGGTTAGGCTAACCCAATGTGGCTAGCTGTTATGCTAGCTCCGGAGTGTTTTTAGCTCATGATTCCTGATTTTTCCCATCTCTCCCTGCTTGAACACAGCTGATTTCTTTGACTGAGTGATGAACCGCTGCAGTAGAAAGCAGTGAAGGCTGAGGAGACATTTAACAGGTAGATTTAGGTTTTTTTTTAGCAGAAACAATGCTAACGTTTTTACTGCAGTGATTTAAAACGGACACTAGGAGGTGCTGAAAACAAGCCAAAACTGCATAGTGTGCCTTTAAAGCACAACTGAAGATTTTTTTCCCACTTTATCAGGTTTAGACGAGTCTCTTCCAGCTATAATCCTGAAATGAGACACAACCAGAACAAATATGAGCTGATTGGTCTAGACGTCAGCTCTGAATCACCTTTAATTCTACCCTGTTTGATTCTGTCTTGATTTGGATCTAATTTTACATCCCAGAGCTTTAGAGAGAGAAAAGATTCAATGTGATTTCAATGGTTTTAGTCTCAGACATGTTGATAGAAATGTAGAAAAAAGATAAAAGTCCTGGTCTGAAGCTCAGGTAGACGTCACTTTGATATCTTTCATGGTTTTAATGGTTGTTGTTGTTGCTGTTTTTTTTTTTAAGATTTCTCTCTTGAACTTTATTAAAATGTAAAATCTTCTAAAGTTTACTTACTCTCACAACACACATATGGGGCGCCATTTGTAAAGTCAAACAGTCACAACTTAAGAGTAACATTTTGGGTTATTTACTGTAAAGGGAAAAAATGGGAGCTCGTTTTTCAAAGTCATATTTTCATAATTTTATTTATGTATACTTTAATAAATGTCAAAGTTGCCAACTAAATATTTAGTTAGCTAGCAAAATATTTAATTTAGAGTGAAATATTTGTTTAACAAATTAAATATTTAGCTCTGACCTAAATATTTAGTTTGTAAAATAAATATTTAATTTACTAACTAAATATTTATTTTATACACTAAATATTTAGCTCCAAATTAAATATTTAGCTGTAATCTAAATTTTTAGCTAAATATTTCTTTGGCTAACTAAATATTCAATTTGGAGCTAAATATTTAGTTTGTCAACTAAATATTTAGCTCCAAATTGAATATTTAGTTTGCTAAATAAATATTTATTTTTAGAACTAAATATTTATTTTGCAAACTAAATGTTTAGCTCCAAAATAAATATTTAGCTGTAATCTAAATATTTATTTTGGAAAATAAATATTTAATTTGGAGCTAAATATTTAGTGTGTAAAATAAATATTTAGTTAGTAAATTAAATATTTATTTTACAAACTAAATATTTAGGTCAGAGCTAAATATTTAATTTGTTAAACAAATATTTCACTCTAAATTAAACATTTAGCTACGTAGCTAACTAAATATTTAGTTGGCAACTTTGACATTTATAAATGTATGAATAAAATGATGAAAAAATGACTTTGAAAAACGAGCTCCCATTTTTTCCCTTTACAGTAAATAACCCAAAATGCTACTCTTAAGTTGTGACTGTTTGACTTTACAAATGGCGCCCCATACACACACACACACACACACACACACACACACACACACACACGCACACGCACACGCACACGCACCCAGCGTGTCTCTGACAGATCATAATGAACGGAGAGAGTTCACCCAATAAAAACTGATCTCTGACACTTTTAAAACTTTTTAAAGTTGTTTTGATTCTGACTGATTTTATGTTTAATCCTTTGAATGCAGGCGGTTTTGTCTCCGGCTGATTTGACTATTTTCTTTTTATTCTGTTTCTATGATCTGTTCTTTCTGTGTCCTTTCCTCCTGTAAAGGAGCTTTACATGAAGCTGTGTGGTTTTACTCCTCTAATAAGAATACAGAACAAATGACATCATGATGACCACCAGTCACCATGATGCAACATTTTATTTCATTTAACCAGTGAGCCGATTTGCCACTCAGCGTCTGTCTCATAGGTCACATATGACTTCATAAAAAAAATTGGATCCCATGGTCATCTCTAGTGTCTCACTGAGCCATAGCTGCATCGACACCTTAAACATTTTCAGAAACTTTCTTTACTTTTTAAATCAATAATGATAATTAGTGTGTTAAACTCTCCCTCTCTTTGGCAGCTGGAGCCCTCTCCATCGATTCCCCCCAGAGGAGCCTCATCAGGTCGGTGCAGGAGGACGTGTTCTTCTCAGTAAGCATCTCGTGCAGCGGGACTCCGACAATACAGTGGAACTTTATGTCTGGAGCTGTGAGTCGTGCTGTAGGGACCTGGCAGCCGGGGGTGTACACCAACATCAGCGTGGACTACAGCAGCAGAGTGCAGGCCTGTGGTAACGGCTCCATGGGCCTGCTGGACCTGCGGCTGCAGGACGCTGGCTTTTATGTGGTCACTGTAGAGGATTCAACAGGAAGCAGCAAGGAACTCGGCTTTGTCCTGAAAGTGAACGGTGAGTTTGTCTGGACCGAGTGCTCCCTTTTACAGGTCACACTTGGACGTTTCTTCTTTCTAAGACACTTTGATTAAAAGTTCCTCTGATTTTCTGGAGGAGGTTCAGAGTTTTGGGGTTTTTTTGGGGACTTGGTCTGCGTTTTAACAGATTTCCTGCAGCTGCAGAATGCATTTTTATTCAGGAAAGTGAGCAACTGAAGGACAAAATGAAGACCACCAGGTCTAAAAAAGTTAAAGGAACCCTCTTTAATCAGAGTCTGGTAGCAAGTCAGTTAAACCTCGAGGATATTGATCGGATCAGTTCAGTATCAGAAGGGTTTTAATCAGCTGATTTGTTGTTTATTAAATTAACAGCAGGTTCAACCAGAAGACCCCAAACAGACAGACGATGCTTTCCTCCTCGCCTTTCCTCCTCGCCTTTCCTCCTCGCCTTTCCAGTAGTTTTGCATTCGACTAGAGTCAGGGTCACCACTGGTAGCCTGAGGAGACACCTGGACCTGGACCCTACAGAGGTCACACAGGCTGTCCAACTCCACCAGGATGGTAAATCAATACGTTCCATTACCAGAAGGTCTGCTGTGTCTCCAGCTCAGTCTCAAGATGGAGGAGATTCCAGGAGACAGGAAGTGACTCTAGGAGAACTGGACAGGACTGTAGGAGGTCCTTAACCCGCCAGCAGGACCTCTATCTGATCCTTTATGCAGCAGGAACAGGATGAGTCCTACCAGTCCTAAGAGACCTCCAGAGGGACACTAGTGTGAATGTCTCAGACCAAACCATTGGGACATATGAGGGGGGCCTGAAGGTCCTCTAGTGGACCCTTTGCTCACGGCCCAGCATCGTGGAGCTCCTCTGGCACCAGAGACCAGAACCAGCAGGTCCAGCTCTCACAGAGGAGAGCAGGTTGACTCTGAGTTGAAGTGACAGACCTTACAGGGTCTGGAGGAGCTGTGGAGAACGTTCTGCTGCTGCATCGTTCATCATGATGGGTTTGGTGGTGGGTCCATGTTGGTCTGAGGACCACAGACCTGTACAGGATAAATGATGGAACCCTGACTAGGATAAACCCCTCAGACCCACTGTTAGGCCTTCACTGGTTCAGAGGGTCCTGGTTCCTCCTGTCCATGATGATGCAGGCAGTTCCTGGAGGATATCGTTGACTGACCTCCATGCTGGTCTGACCTGAATCCAGTAGAACCCGTCTGGGACTTCATGTTTAGTCCATCAGGTGGACCTCAGATTGTCCAGGAGCTCATGTCCTGGTCAGGATCTGGGAGGAGATACTTTAGGACATCATGTCAGAAGGTGGAGCCATACAAACTCCTGAGACCCATTCAGAGCTGCTGCTGTGCTTCAGCTGGACTGACCTGATGCTTCAGTTTATCAGGATACAGTTCTTAGTGACTTCAGATGAAGCCTCTGCAGGTTGATCACTTTCATCTTTATCAAATAATGTGGCATCCTTCAGTCCCATATCAGGATGGAGATCCAGCACAATGTTTAAGATCTGAAGTTTTCAATGTGTTCTTTTCATTTTTTGTGATGTGAGTGAATATATCTACAGAAAATCTGTAGTATCTGAAAGCCACATCTTTTAAAGAAGGGGGTCAAACCTGAGAGCTGCATCCTCCATCAGCTGATGGAGTGTCCAGTTGAATCACCGTGTTGTTGCTATAATTCCATTTTCTGCTAAACCTGGTCTGAGTTTTCAGGTTCAGCTGAAGAAATGGAAACAAACGTGTGTTTGTGACAAACTGCAACAAGATCCCCTTTAAAACTGGTTGACTCAACACGACCTGTCTGGAGTTGATGATGCTGAAAATGTTCAGATTCACCAGTGTTCAAGGAAGAACTTCAGGAGGTCTGAGGAACTCTGGAGGAACTAGAAGTCAATTCTGTTAGATACGAAGATTTTAGCATATTTCCTGCGTTCCTTTGAGTCAGTTTTCAGATTTTTCTTTCAAAAGATCTGAGCTCCTTGATGTTCTTTAATGAATGAATGGATTTGTTTTTGATTTTTACATCCTAACAGTGCTGTCATACAATTATAGGTTATGAAAAAGATTAATCAAAGTTGGGATGGATTGAAGCCGATGCTTATTTTGTCCCTAAAGTATCCTCAAGATGCATAGAAACAATTATGTAAGATCAAAATACAATATAAAATTGAATACAATGAATCAAAAATATCAATGGAATGACAATAAAATGCTAGAAATCAAAACTAGGTCAATAAATGATAATTAGAGGAGGATAAGGTGAAGTTTAGACTGATGATAGAGATCAGCTGAGTCATTGTTTACATCATATACGGCCCTTATGTTGGTCTGCAGAGATCATAAGGAGCAGGAGTAAAGTGACTTGAGAAGAAGTTGTTTAAAACATAAGGTAATGCATAATAATACAAAAATCACATACATCATATTTACACCAACAGTATGGAGATCAGACTTTTCTACTGTAAAGCAGGGTGTGATCAGCTGGAGTTTATGTTTGGGTCATTTTGTCTGGTTTATTAAGCGACTGATCGTCAGACAGTTTCTTTGTTCCTCGTGTTTCAGTTTCCCTCCTTTCGCCGATCGGCTCATTTGTTTCAGAGTTGTTCAGAATATTAGTTTAGAAGGTTTAGTGTTGGATGGATAAACTGTTCACTGATGGTGTTAGCAGTCGGTGATGTAGCATTCTCAATGTTATTTAAGTTAAAACGTGTTTAGTTTGATCTTGTTTTTTCATTAATCTGATGTGTTTTCTAATTATACCAGCAGCTGTTTGTGGTGCAGAAATCTGCATCATATAGAGGATTGATCCTGATGGTTAGTTTAGTTATTTACTGTTGCTGAGCAGAACATCTCAGTGACCGGCGTTCGTTCACCAGACTCCTGAAGAACATCGACATTCAGGTCAAAGTAATCCCTGCAGGAACCTCAGACCCCCGTCTCAGAAAGAGGATGAGAGTTTTGTTCTGTTTAACTTAGACCTGTTTTTATTTATTTATTTTAAATCAACATTTTAAAGGCACACTATGCAACTTTTTCATATTTTAAATCTCCTCCTTGATCCAGTCTGCGCTAATCTAACCCTTTACAGGTTAATGAAAAGTCTTGGATCCAGAATACCACGTTTGTAACTTCTGAGTCTCTGGTCCGGTGCCCTGAAGTCTCACAAAGTCACGTATCTCAGAGGGTTAGGCTAACCCAACGTGGCTAGCTGTTATGCTAGCTCTGGAGTGTTTTTAGCTCATGATTCCTGATTTTTTTTCCCATCTCTCCCTGCTTGAACACAGCTGATTTCTTTGACTGAGTGATGAACCGCTCCAGTAGAAAGCAGTGAAGGCCGAGGAGACATTTAACAGGTAGATTTAGGTGTTTGAGCAGAAACAATGTTAACATTTATACGGCAGTGATTTAAAACGAACACTAGGGGGCGCTAAAAACAAGGAAAACGGCATAGTGTGCCTTTAAATAATGAGGATTTTATATAACTTTACTTCCAGAGGCTTTGGGGCCTTTTATCCAGTTAATTATGTAAACGTGCTTTTTTTTATATATTAAATCTTCTGTTTTGAATTACACCCCGCCTCCTTTTCCCTCCTCTAAGTGTTTCTGAGCAGAAACAATGGTACTAATGTTTTTACGGTGGTGATTTAAAACAGACACTAGGTGGAGCTAAAACTGCAGTGTGCCTTTAATTTTTAACACTAAATATTTTAAAACAACACTTGTTTTTATGTCTGTGAGGTCCAACTAACGAGGAAACAACAGATAAAATCCCCTCAGGAACTTAAAGTTTAAGTACAAATATTAAACTCAAACATATTCAATAAATCTTCAAGAAGGAAAATATTCCATGTAACTGCAAAACCCCACATAGATCGGTGATATATTTCAGGGTTCTGCAGTGCTGACGCCACTTTAAGAGACCTTTGTGGTTTTTTTAAATGAACTTGAATCTTAAACCTCCTGTTTGTGTGTTCAGAGGTGCTGTACGAGGACCTCCAGTACCTCTCGGTTACGGCTTTAGTTCTGTTCTGCTTGGCCGGCCTGCTCATGCTCGCCATGTGGCTGCTGCACAAAGCCTGCAGGAAGATCAGAAAACGGAGACGCAGGAAACGAATGCCAGGTAAGGCAGAGGGTTTTAATCAGAGCAGAGATCAAATCCTCTAAAGACAAATTCACCAGACTGGAGTTTATGTCTAAACACTTTCAGAAAGGGAGATTTTAACTGACACTGGGTGGAAATGCATCATTTAAACCGAAGCAGTTAAAACAGAATCCATGCAAGGAGGGTGTGTCGAGTACAAAGGTCTCACAGCTGTTGTATAAATGTTTCTGACTGGATACTCCTAACCTTCTGTTTTCTGCAGTACAAGACGAAACAGAGCTGCAGCCCTTTGATGGACCCGTGACCCGTACGGACCACGACGCCCCTCCTGAGGCGGTTCAGACGTGCTGCAACACGAGGACCTGTTTTTAAACCTGCATTGTTTACATTCTGAACTTAATGCACATGGCACTGAGACTCACTCATTACACTGGAAATTAACACGTGTATTTATTGTAAAATTAAAAGATTGTATAACAACGTGTTCCCGTTTCAGACGTTTAACAAAATAAATCCTCAGACATGTTTTTATCTAAAGCAGAAGATACGAGACGTTTCACCAAACTTCTCGATTCAGCATGCAGACACATAAATACACTCTGTTCTGTGTTGACCTGTTTAAACGCTCAGCAGACAGAGCAGCTGAGGGTAAGGAGGAGTTTAAATAACAAACTGAACCTGCACGTTTTTATTTAAAGAGCTGCCATTTAACTGTACGGTAAAAAACCCGGAGCCTCTAAGGACAGGGGGTGAGAGCAGCCATAAGGAGCTCCATCTTGTAGACGAAGTTGCGTCCCTCCATCCGGCTCCACTGCACCTCTTTGTGCAGACCTCTGAGGTGGCTCCACTTGGTGTCCTGGATGACGTCGCTCTTCGGCAGGTCTTTGACCTGGCTCCGGGGGAACTGGACCAGAACTTTGCAGCCGCTCTCCGGACCGTTACGCACTGAAAAACAGAAAAACTAGCAAACGTCAGCGTCTGCTCCTGCTGCATCCTGAAGGAACGTCATCCCAGCAGCTGCTGGACTCTCTAACCATCACTGATCAATACGGTTTGACATCCCTGCTCTCTGCCGTTTTTCTTTTCATTCACAAATATACTGACACGTATCCATATTATAGTCCTATAATATTAACAATAATCCTACTCAGCTGCACATTTCTTTGAATCTGAATAATGAATTTTATTATTATTTATGCTGTAAATTTGCCCGTAATGTAAAGTTTCTTATTTTTGACTTTTGTGTGAATCTGAACGCTTTGACTTGCTGTCACTTTGAGACAATTGAGGTTATTTCTGTTCTATTTTATGCTAAAGGTCCCATATTCTTCTAGCAGTCATATCAGTCCCAGAGACTGTGTCTGAGACCCAAAAGTGTTCAAATATTTTCACCATTTTCATTTCCTGATTCTCATTTTTGGGAAATGTGCTTTGAGCTGATGCTAAAACGGGCGGTTTCTAAAGCCTGGGTCCCACACAAGATGTGAGCGCCGCTCCGTGTAGTGCGCGAGCCGTGAATTTGAAAAGAAACTCTTGTAATCAGATAACGTAATCCCCCTAGGTCAGAGGTTCCCAACCCTGCTCCTCAAGCCCCCTGTCCTACATGTTTTAGAGGTTTCCCTGCTCCAGTTCTGCAGAGGCCTGTTAATGACTTGTTTATTTAAATCAGGTGTGTTGGAGCAGAGAAACTTCAAAAACATGGAGGACAGGGGGGGGGTTACGTCGCGTCCCAGGTGCGCTGGTCTCCGGCGTGGAGCTTAAGATTGGCGATGGTTCTTTTTTTTAACCGCGGCGCCTGTGTCACAACATTTTGGAGGTCTTTATGATGCAGAAATTACGACAATACGCTGAACCGCTACCAGGACGGCAAATATAAACAACCGCCAGTGCATGGACGAGGGGCGTTTCATTGTGGAATATTTATATAATAGAGATTTTAGAAACAGACTATTCCAATAAATCGCTGACTGACCCATTGTTGAAGAATTAAAAGATAATCCCACAAAACACGACAGTAGTTTTGATCTAACTGATGGACTTCATACTTCCTGTTCTCAGTTCCCGTGAGACATTGTGACTATCGTGTGATTTTACAAGCTGCGTTCAACGACGCTCCGCTCTCAGGGGGACTAGTAAAGTCGCCTCAGGCGCGGCGCTACCACGGAGCGGCGCTCACTGATTGTGTGGGACCCAGGCTTTAATCTTTCCCCTGCTGACATCAAGAAGAGAAAAGACCACTCCTCTCTAGAGGACAGAGCCAATCAGAGCAGCTTTGTCTACCTCAGCCCACCCCGCCCTTTAAAAAACCACGGGAGCGCTCATCCTCACAAACGTTAGCTAACAGTCATGGCGAAGCTACGAGCAAAGCACGGCAGTTACTTCATAGATGGTTGATCAACGAGCACAAAAGTCTTTTTTACTCCTTCATCTGAGACCCTGAAGACCCACTGACGTCTCATGAACGTGCAGAGAAGAGAGATGGGCGGAGCTTAGAGAAGCTCCCCAACTGCCCCGCCCATTTGAAAGGAAAGTTTAGGGTCAGCTTGACCAATGCAGAGCTTTGACATGTTATTGAGATGTAACAGAAAAGATTCAGAGAGGATAGAAAGTGCAGAATTTTGACCTTTGATGCACAAACATGACTAACTTTAGCTCATGTGAAAATGTTCAGATTTAGCTTGTCAAGAAGCTTCTTATAGACGTGATTTTATAACGCTGTGGTGAGGTCTGTGGTGAGGTTCCTTACTGGTTGTGCATCAGGCTTCAACCTGCCCTGATTTCACTCTGTAAACTTAGAACTGTAGGAACAAATCAGAACATCTGGTAGTTTAAAAAGTGAAACGAGACCTGCTCTCTGCCGAGTTTATAAAAGAACAGAAACAAAACTCTGACCTCTGGTCAACGGTTTGCAGGATTTTCCTCCAAAGTTTACGGAAAGCCCCTTTGATGTGATCTAGTGGTTAAACTGGGAATAAAGACCACTTCAACAGCCGTCTACAAATACTCTAAAACAAATGCAGTAAAACGAGAAACTTTATAAACACGAAGACCTTTCCTCACATGTGACCTAATTATTATTTTCACACTTTATAAATATGCAATCAGTTGCAGATTTTAACCCACTGATTATGTTCTGAAGGTTTACTTAAAATCCTTCCAGTGGTTTATTTGACTAATAAAAACTGAAACCTAACTTTCATCTCATTAAAACCCGTCTCTCTCTCTCTCTCTCTCGTGTCTCACCTGAGATGGCGTACTCTCCGTTGTGGGACGCGACGGTGATGGCGGAGGCGTTCCCGATGCTCTCCACTGGGCCCAGACCCACATGGTTACTGAAGCTCAGCACGTGCCAGCCCATCACTTTGGCCAGCTGCTGCACTGCGTGCACCTGATGCTGCGACATCTGAAACGAGGCGTCGTCACACAAACGGCTCGGAGAACGTCCAGCTTTCACCACAAAGCGTCTGAGAATGTAACTGATACCTGAGAGAGCAGGAAGTCCTGCAGCTCCTGTTCCTGGTGGGACAGTGTGATGACACGCCCGTCTCTGTGCACAACGCGGATCTGTTCCACGCCGATGTTGAGCTGCAGCTGAATGGATCTAAAGTCAACAGACACGTAATATAAAGTGATCAGGAGAGGAGTCAGACACACGATTCCTTCTCGACTCGTCTACTTACTTGCAGATCTGTTCGTAACCATGTGAGGTGATGAGCACCTTGACGCTGGACTCATAAACGTCGTTTATGTTGGACCAGTGAGCCTGGATCTGAGGGTCTTCGATCCGGCTGGCCAGGCTGTCGATGGTTCGAGCGGTTCTGTCCATCCAGAAAGAAAGAGCTGACTAAGGCAGAGCTGTAAAGCATCATACGTTCAACACTGTTTTAACACTATTCTTTAGAATTGTAGATGAAACCTGTGCTTAAATGAATAGTCTAAAAGAAAAACAAGTTCCCTGAGCTTCTCTTTCAACCCCCACCTAAAAATGATTGAATTATAATCAAAAGCCATGTGGGTTTTGTGCATACTTCCTTTAAAAGACACCAGTTTAAACGTTAGGGATATCCGACTTATGGATGAAATGTCACGATGCACCTAAAGGGATTTAAACTTCAGAATGTGAACTTTTTGGGGAGTTGGGCTCCACAGATGAGAGGCTCAGTGGGATCAGCGGAGTCACTGTGTAAAAAGTCGTAACCCCAGAAACTCAATGACCTGAGAGCAGCCGTGAAGAAGAGAGGAACACCAGGCATCAGCAGACGACTCGTCAATTACAGTGAAATCTGAGGAGCAGCAGCCAGTTTCACGGCGCCCAGGAGGCAGTTGGGGGTTGAGTGTTTTACCCGAAGGATACTTCGACACATGGTTGGGCTGGGATTGACCCCTGACCTTCTGATCAATGGACAACCTGTCTTCCTCTGAACCACGATCACCACTAAATGCTCTGCTTCCATTACATCTCACTGTATCAGAACATTTTACACTTTCCCTAAATTCCACCTGTAAGCTGAATGTCCTAAACGTTTTGAGAGTAAAACCCTTCTGATCATCTGTGGCTTTAACATACAGCTGTAAGAACCAGTCGCAGCCATTAGACTAAAGAACGGCAGCTACCTGCTCCGTAGGAAGATGTGTTTGGCCTGTTTGATGATCTTCTCCAGTAGTCCTTCACTCTGTTGCAAGCTGGAGATTTCAGCCTTGTCATAGGCCATCGGGCCGGCGAGGCGAAGGCGTTTGTGTCCAAACGGAGCGCTGGCAGGATGTGGCATCACCACGGAGCTCAGCTGCTGCTTGTGGAACTGCATCAGAAACAAGGCTGTTTTAATAAAGCAGGACATCCTAGAACAAAATCATGATGAAGAAAAAAGACCTGTACTAATGTCTGAGGCAGAACCTAATCCTGGCATGTTGATGGAAATCAGCTGATGAGTAAAACTAATCACATTAATTAGATACATTAGAGAACAAACCAAATCAGTTTAGTTCAATCACCAAAGCTATTCTGATATAAAAAATCTATTTTTTAACTTCATTAAAACATTTACCGGTAGATTAGTTACTTCTAACAAAAACAGTATAAAAATATGTATACATACACACAAAGCATATTATATATATATATATATATATATATATATATATATATATATATATATATATATATATATATATATATATATATATGTGTATATACACACACACACTAGGGGTTGCATGAACTAGTCGACCCGTTGACTTTTGTGGGCTGTAGTGACTTTTTAAACCAAAGGTCAACTAGTCGCTGATCACGTGAACTTTTATTTTGAAGGGGTCTCCTTAGTTCCATTTCCTTTGATGTGTTCCGGTCTGGCGCTGCGCTATTAAAATGGATATTTACTCAAAGAATACTTCTTGGCAGCTTTTGATGCCCTTGCCAATCGATTGTCCTGATTTAATCAACTTAATGGTGAGTCTTTGCTTTCTTTATCTCTTGTTTTACTAAAAATGCGGTGCCATTCAAACCTCCAATGTGCTAACGGCTAAGCTAACGAGCTAATGGCTCGGCTATCAAGCTTTGAGTGATTTTATTCATTACATAGCGAATGTCTTTGTTATGATTATGGACGAACAATAGACCACAATTAAAACTGTTTTGCATATAAACTAAAATGTGACTAAGACTAATCAGTATTTTAGTCTAAAGACTTGATATTAAAACCAAAGTGCTCCTAAAACACCAGGGTGCTCATTTATAAAACTTGCTTACGCACAAAATGGGCCTGAAAGTTGCGTAAGTCACTTTTTACTCAAACTTTGGTTTTTATTAAAAAAAAACGTAGCAAAAACATGTGGCAACTCTAAGCAAATGTTGAACCTTGTGTAAGGACCTGTTGAAGACGTGAAACCTGTCAGAGCAGCTGGTGAGATGAAACATGGTGAATTTATGACACAATTAAAGACTTGTAGACCCTCGCGCACACAGAACCAACAATCCGTCTCTAAAAATAATAAAAATTAAAATCTGAATGAAAATATGTAGCATTTTAGAAAAATATCACATTCTGTTCATCCAGTCGTCTTCAGATTATAGAACAACTGAACTTATTGGTGCATTAATTGTGATTTCTGAGACTTAGGAATCCTGCAGGGACACTTCAGGGCAGCTGTGGCTACAGACGTCTGTTGTAGTTTACCACCACCGGTGAGAATGACTGTGTGAATGAATGATGCAACTCTGTAAAGCGTCTTTGAGTGACCTAGAAAAGCGCTATATAAAACTGATGCATTATTATTATTATTACTTGTGCAGCTCAGCCAGTAGTCAGACTCCGGATGAATGGGAGAGAGTTTTTAGAGATTTCTAGATAATGACTGGACGATCGATCAGCTGATAGATTCATTAGAGCATCCTATGGATCAACTGGGTCCAGTATTAGATCAACAGAACCATCAGAACCAGTAAAACCCGGTGTCCGTTCTCAGGTTCCCTTCAACCAGCGATTGATCCAACAGGTTGACTGTTTGATAGGATGAACAACATGACGTGTCTTCCCCTTTGGATTCAATTAAATGTTGTCATTAAATATTTCTCTTAGATCTACACCATCTCTCTGTCAGACTGACTCTCTGAACACTTCCGTGTCTCTAATCCGTCAACATTTCACCTCCTAATAAAACAGTTTCCCGTCCATCCACCACAAGCACCTCGAGTTTCAGCCTCTGTAAAATCACGTTTTCTAAACCTCTCCGTTGTCACGATTTACTGTTAAAAGCCAGAAACCCACCGGCTTATGCATATGCAATTATTCATGAGGTCTTTGCATTGACCGTATACGGCAGAATGTGGTGGGTAGGAGGAGGGTTCTGACCCAACAACAGCTGAGCACAGTTCTAGGTCTGAGAGCCATTTATAAAGCAGAATAGTGGATCTGTGCGTCCGCAGGGTTTTAGAAATCGGAAATGGAATTTGCGTACCTGAAATTTCTTTGCTGAGCTTAAGCAAGTTTTAGTAAGGATTCTACGCAACGTTTTATAAATGAGCACCCTGGACATCACTGAGCTGTTTGTTGTCAGCATAAAAATACGTTTTTGCAATAAAGCCTGTCAAGTTTTATAAAGCCGTCCTGTATACGCCGCATGTATGACGTCATCAGCGATTAGTCGAAGTCGACGCGACTTTTATTACTTGGTAGTCCACACACACACACACACACACACACACACACTTATAGACTTCTTGTCTGCTAACTGTTAAAAACATCAGGTTAAATATCTGATGCATCTGTGTGCTGGAGCTGGTAGTTCTAATAATAAGACTAGTGCAGACCCAGAATAAAAAACCAAACATTGGGATGAGTGTCTCTGAGCTGCAGCATGGAGGCTCACCTCTCTGATCATCTGATGCAGGTTGTGCTCCAGAACGTAAAGATGGTCGTCAGGTTTGGGTTTCTCTGGAGACGTACGACTGTTCTTCTTCTCTCCCGTAGAGTGGCAGAGTGAGATCGACAGCTGAAGACCTGAAACATGAGAGAAATAAAAACGTATTTTAAAAACCTGACAGACACGAACAAGGCTTGTGTTAACTCCTTTAGACAGACAGAAAAAAAACACACAAAAAAGGAATTTAAGAAAAGTAACTGCAAACACGAGGGACTAAACGCAAGCTTAAAAACAAGTTGTTTATTCCCTTTCCTGAATATTTTTGATTGTTTTACGATGATGTGAAAAGTGCAGCTACTCTTAGGTGGGTGTTTTCAGGATTAAACCCAAAATAACTGACCTGGGAACGGCTGTGAGATGATCTGATTCTTTACAACGATGTGAGGGATCTGGGATTTTATCTGAACAGCTTCTCTGGACAGTTGAGCAAAGATTTCTTTACAGAGCAGGACGTTCTGAGCCGCCTCCAGTTTGCCGTGCCAAGGCTGCGTCCCTGAGCATCGACGGGAAAAATAACAGGAAAGTCAGAGTCGAGAAACAACATAGTTTAAAAAGAGCGAGTTAAAACACTGTAAAGAATTTAGAAATGACAAAAAAAACGCAAGGTGGGGGAAATAAAAGTATTGAAAGGTGAATAATTATTGCGGTTATGCCGTTCAACCATACCAGGTTTGGTTTTTTGTGGCCTCCTGAACAGGTTTACTGTTCCTAGATCGCCGATGTCTGGAGCTTGTTTCTGGATGGAAACCTGAAAAAAATGAATGAAGTAAGAAATGGTTTTTATCCCTAAAATTCAGGATTTCACAAAAAGTTCAGGGTTCTGACATCTTAGCCAAAATCAAATTCAAAAACCTTTAAAATACCACGTAAAATATGAAGCCTTTTCAAGGATTTCAAGCATCTCAAAGAACCTGTTGACTCCCAATCACACAAGTAAAAATAAAACACACACAGTACATATATTTTAAAAGGAAAACGTATTTTTCTACATGAATGAATGGTTTGAAACCTTGATATAAGCCGATCCTTCCAGGTCACTGGGGATCTGAACATCCAGGGGGCAGTAGTCCTCTGGGAGCTTTTTATCCAGATCAATGTCGGTGTTTTTGATCACCTCAAACGTGCCGTGGTGAGGAAAAAGGGAACCTGTGTGGGTAAATATTTTAATTTAAGGTTAAAATCAAGTTTAAGTGACTTTATAAAGCCATGAGAGCTCCATCCTCACCAGCACTCCGGTAGCTGAGGTCTCCCAGAATCTTGTCTCCCACTTTGCGAAGTTTCCACTGAGAACGGAGTCGCAGCAACTCAGTGTTGAAGTCCCGCTGCCGCCGGTTCTCCTGGTTCTCTGCAACTGACTTACTGAGCTTCTCTGCTCCTTTCAGGAGAAGCTGTGCTGCTGTGGCCAGGGATTTCTTTTTACTGATCAGCTGGAACACCTGGGGCGTCTGCAGAAAGGTGGCAAAAAGTAAAACAAAGAAATAAAGTATGTTCTCTCCACTCTGCAGCGTGAGACTCTGGTTGATTACCTTGCCAGCGGTCGGATCCTGAGACACTGGGTCTAGAGCCATGTACTTCTTCTCCTTCACCACATTGAGGACATCATAGAGCACGCACATCTCTGTCAGGGCGCCACGCAGATTGTTACGCACCGAGTCCCAAGGCCAAAGAGATGGCTGGAACTTCACTGTGCCTGTGAAAATAGACGCCAAAATAACCCTATATTCCAGATAACACAGTAGATACACGAGTTGAAGGAATTATTTACAGTCAGAAGTGAGTTTTCTGCTCATCTTGTTGAAATTATTGCTTTCTTTCAAGCTCAGATTTACTATTAAAGTAAAGGGAGTCCTATGCAATTATTACAAATTTCATTCCTATTTAACAAGTTTATTGTTTTGTTTCTTCTTTTGGTTTTTACTCTGAATAAGTTTCAAACGAACACCTTGATTTGTTCCATTTGTTTGTGAAAATATTGTGTATTTTGGTTAAAGGTGGGTATGTTGTTTATTTTATTGTTTATTGTGAACTTTCATTTATAAAAATAGAACCATTACTTTTAGGTTTGCAGTAATTTAGGGAATTGAGCAACATAATGTTCTACTTTGATGTAATTTAAATTACTTTTTGCAGTTTCTAAATATTCATATTTATGATTTCCTTTATGTGAAACATATTGTATAAATCTCTTGAGACTTCAGCTGCAAAAGAATGCACTGGAGATGAACATCGCCCCTCATATAATAATTATAGTTGGTGAAAAAGATCTTTTCTGACATATTGGATGGACGCGTTACCTTCTTCCTCCTCCTGCTCCTGCTTGCCCCACTCTCGGTCCCTGGGCTCACTCTCAACCCCATCCTCCTCTGAGTCTGATCCTTGGCTGAAGTCAATTCTTTGAGCCAACTTAGCCAGGTTCTGGGACATGGACAATGGAGGGACATATGTCTCTGTGCCATCCAGAGCCACTTCCTGCACTTGTTTCTCACAGGAAGACTCGATGCTGATCCTCACCGCTGGACCACCAGACATGATGGCATAAAGGCTGAAATGAAGAAAGAAGTAAAAAGATGTTTTTCAGAGTGACAGTCTTCAGTTTTATCTACATTTTTATCAAATGTTTGGTGAGCATAATCCATTCCCACAATAAATCTGTTTCATTTACTATATCTTTAGTTTGCTTCTAATTAACCAGTTTTGATTTGAGCAGTTCAATTTCCTAGAAACACCAGATGTTTATCTGCTCTTTAATTTAAATGTTTATTGTATTGGCATTAGCCATTAGAGCTTTTTACAGTCTTTAAACAGTTTCCCACACAGACAGCTATGAAAACGAGACTGACTGACCTCAGAAAGCCTGAACAAACATGAATTCTGGCTTAGGACTGATTTGTTTTTGACAAGTCAACACGTTGGCTAAATTACGGATTTATTGTTTTTATTCTTGATAACTGAAATAGCTGTATTTATCCTGCGTCGTTAGCCACTAGCTTGCCTTTTGCTTCTCCAACAGAATAAAAACACTGAGTTTAGAACTTCTCTGCACTTCAAGTCAAGTGTGACTAGATGAAGTCTTACCTCCGGTATAAAAAAGAATGCTAATGAAAATGTCTGTCCACGAAAATTAGTTGGATTTAGGAGCGATTTGAGCGGAACTCTGTTGTTCACGTCGGAACTAGTAGGTTCGCACCATTCACAGCAGACGGAGCACTGCTCAGATCAAGCGGCGTTAACTAAATAAGATCACCTCGATTATAAAAACGTAGCAAATAAACTTTTAATTATATGTTGCGTATTAAATGTTAGCATTTCTGTGCAAATAGCGAACAGCAAATGTCTTTGCTGGCGCTTATTACCGCCTCTAGCTGTAAACGTAACGACACCGGTAAATGAAAAAGGAGTGAACCCTAGTGTCTCTACTTAACAAGCCCCCAAGTGTTTCTATTTCTGTGCGTAATTTTATCAGGGGCGATTAAAAAGTACCATAGACGCTGTGTGAAATTATAATTGAATGTTTTTTTATTTATAGTACCATTAGAAATTGTTCAACTTTGTTGAATGTAATTTAGATTACGAGATGAACTATAGGAACCAAATCGCTTTACGGGAGAGATGCGGCGGGCAATTTAAACAACCGGATGTGACGTTTTAAACGAAAAACAGTCGTTTTTTTTTTAACTTCAAACTGGCATTTCTGACTTGCCAATAAACAAAAGCTTTTGTTTTAAGTGTAATGCGTGTATTTATATTTTAAGCTACGTTTTTGGTTAACGCTTTAAATGCAGCACTGGGTTGTAAAACGGTCGGTGCATTAGCTGAGAGAAGCTAACGTGAAATTAGCCTCAGTCGCTTTTGAGAAATGCTTGTCTGCATATTTGACGAAAATGAAGAGAAAAGTGTCGCGATTAAGACTGAGCCCCAACGAAGAGGCTCGGGTAATACGAGAGGAGCATGAACGGAGGAGAAAACTACGAATTCAGCAGGTAATGACCAATATTAACGTAAATCTGTCGCTTCACTTCAACAATTGAGAAAGTGTTTTCTTCCTATGAAACAGACAGAGGTGGGTAGAGTACCCAAAAATGTACTTAAGTAAGAGTAACACTACTTCAACATATTTTTACTCAAGTAAAAGTAAAAAGTTGCTGTCCAAAAAATACTTGAGTATGAATAAAACAGTATTTGGAAAAAAAAAATCTACTTGAGTACTGAGTAACATCCATCTGATTTTTTTAAATTGTCATCAGACAGACAAATATAACGTTTTGGGGAAATTCTTGTATCTTAAAGGCTAAAATGAAAAACACTGATAGCTACATACATAACATGATGTCAAAACAGCAAATTTTAAGCAGAAGAAACACTTTTCAAAATATATTTTTTAAATATAATACAAAATTTACAGTAGAGCTAGCTATGTGGCTAAAAATCTAGCTAGGCTGCTATCTATGTAGCTAACTAGATATGTCTAGCTTTTGCGCAAGCTAGCTAGCTAACTAGATAAAGATGGCTAGCTAGCTAGAAAATGAGAGTAGGAAAACAAATCTGGTTCAGAAACAGGTGTATTTTTGTTAAAACATGTTTGTTTTTCTGTAAATTAACTTGCAGTAGGAAGAGGATTCAGAGATTTTACTCAAGTAGAAGTAGCAATACTTAACAAAAATAATACTCAAGTAAGAGTAAAAATTACAGTGAAGTAAAACTACTCATAAAAGTAATTTTTTTCAAAAAGTTACTCAAGTAAATGTAACTGAGTAAATGTAACTAGTTACTACCCACCTCTAGAAACAGAGGAAGGTTTTTTTAAATGGTTTATCGATATTATGGCGTTACTAAAGTCACATTGATTACTTTCTAAACTACTTCGAAGCTTGACAAATCCTCATCCTCGGAGCTTTATCAATTTAAATTCACTTTAGTTTATTTCTAAAGCTCCAGTTCACAGTACAAGTCCACCTTGAAAGCTTCAGATCCACATTATTCCAGGTCCAGATTTAGGACAACTGATTGCAGTAAATTTAGTTCAGTTGCAATAAAATAAGATTAATTTTTAAAATAGGAAACCTGAATACTGAAAGTTCTGCCTCCCATTCTACTTTTAGAAGCTCTGAATCACAAGTAAACCTGCAGTCTGAGAACCAAGTGCTCTGATGGAGACATCTGGAGCAAGAGGATCTCCACTAGAAATGGAGAATTATCGAGGTAGACTTTAAACTCAGTTCTGTTTCTAACAGGGAGCCAGTGAAGTGATGCTGAAACTGTAGAAATCTGATCTCTCCCCCTGACTCTCATCAGACCTCTTGATCAGCTGGAGGCTCTAATGTTTAGAACATCTTGATAATAGAGAACAAAGTCTGGGAGCAGTGAATTAATTGACTAGTTTCTCTGCATTACTTTGGGCCAGGATGTTTCTAATTTTAGGAGTATTGCACAGGTGGAAGAAAGTACTTCTAACTGGTTTTATCTGAGAGTTAAAGGACAGATCCTGGTCCAGAATAACACCAAGGTTCCTATCCAGAGGGACTGAATCACTACATGATTTTTACCTGAGAGGTTCAGATCCAAAAACCACAACCTCTGTCTGGTCTGATTTTAAAAATAGAAAATTAAGAGTAATCTGTGTTCTTTATGTCTTTAAGACATGCTGGCAGTCTGATTGATTGAAATGTAACTGTCATCAGCAAAATTATTCCACATTGTCTAATAATTTAAACCAGTGGAATCATATATAAAGTAATGAGTTTTGGACCGAGCACTGAACTCTGGGGAACGTCATGATTAACTCTGGAGAATGATGACGATTCATTATTGATAACCTGGAATCTGTCAGATAAATAAGACTTAAACTAGCTTGGACTGAAGCTCATCAACAGAACACGTTTCAGAGAAGCTCTTTGTTTGCGTACAGGTGCGGGAGCAGCAGAGGTACATCGCACTGCAGATTCGCCGAGAGGTTGAGCAGAGACGGCAGGAGGGTCTACGACAGCTGGAGCAGGAGCTGAGGGAGGACTGGGAGCGACAACAGAGGGAGAAACTCCAGACGTTACAGAGGTTGTACCAAGAGAGTCTCCAGCTCCTTGGTCAGAGCCACCGGAGTGCAAAAGAAAATGTAAGAGATGGCAGCCATGTAATGCCTTCAATAGTTAGAGCAGGGCTCACCAACCTTTGTGAAGCTCGGAGCTTCTTCATGGGTGTTGAACCATACAAAGGGCCACCAGGTTGATATAATATTTATCTTTAAACTAGAATAGATAAGGTTTAAATTAACTTCATGTATAATAAACACGTTTTGTTTTGTTTTTTAAAGAAAATTGTAGTTTTAAAATCTATATTAATGCATTTATGATTAAAAAAAGATGGCAGCAGTTTTTTATTTTACTTTATAGACTTGTGCTATTTGGAGAAAAGGCCTGTGTGCACCTTGTCTGGTTCCTGGGGTCACCATGTTGGTTCCTCCTGAGTTACAGCTTCTCTTTAAGATTCCATTAGACCAGGGGTGTCCAAACTTTTCAACATGAGGCCAAAATCACCAAGTGTCAAGTCCTCCAGGGCCACAAAATATTTCTTAAAAGAAACAAGCAAAAAATATTTTGTTCTGCTCAAAAATTCATTATAAATGCAACATTTTAATAAACAGTCTTTAATACGACACAGGGATCTCGTATGTTTGACTCAATAATAAAAAGCATCAGATTGACTGGATCTGATTGGTCGACTGTTTTTAGGTTTCTACATTTAGTTCCATCCTCAGCAACCAGACCAGGATCTGGGTCTGTCTCCAGTCCTGTAGCTGGATTTAGTCAGGCTTTATGAACAGAGCTCACAAGTCTGCGTTTTGGTAAAAGTCAGTGAGGATCTGTGGTTCTTTTGACCAGGAAATAAAGTCGGAAATCTCAATATCTCTTGAATTGTCTAAAAAAGAGAAGAACATTTGGATTGAATGGTAAATTTTGCATTTAAAAAGATTTTAATTTACTTGGATTTTTTTGTTTGTTGGGTCTCATGTTAGTAAAAATCTAAAAAATGTCATAAAGCGTCTCTCTGCATAAAATCCTGCAGGAAAACTAAATTATATAATTTTTAAATGCAGCTGAGGGCCATACAAACTCACTCTGAGGGCCGCATTTGGACACGCCTGCATTAGATGAAGCATCCCAGCCTGTAGGCTCAGTTTGTGGAACTGATGTGGTCACAATTCAAGTTCATAAATAGTTTAATAATCCCAGAGGGAAAGTACACATTGTAGTATAAATAAGTCTTTAAAGATTCATTGTAGGCTGCTCTCTCTGGTCAGGAAGGATCTGGTCTGTGGATCTGAAGAATCCTCTGACTGAAGACACTCTGTTGTTTGATGACGTCAGGGTTCCCGCGGGGTCTTAAAAAGTCTTAAAACCATTGAATTTATGAATTTGGAAATAATACCTTAAAAAGACTTGAAAAAGTCTTGAATTTTGATATCTGGGTCTTAAAATGTGTGCTGTATGTAACTTCTCCGTATCGCCTTTCACCTCAAAGGTTTCATTTGTCAACCATGATTATTCTGATTAAATAACTTGTCATACTTTGCACATTCCACATTTCTTTTAAAAATAAATGAACACATGTTCAACAGGGTTCCTACAAGGTCTTAAAAAGTCTTAAAAACATTGAATTCATGAATTTGGAAATAATACCTTAAAAAGACTTGAAAAAGTCTTGAATTTTGGTATCTGGGTCTTAAAATGTGCTGTATGTAACTTCTCCATATCACATTTCACCTTAAAGATTTCGTCAACCATGATTCTTGATTAAATAGCGTAGCTTAAACAAAGAGTGGTGGAACCAGTAGAGCTTTTCCCACTAAAAGTAGATATCTGACGCCACAACCACAGACAGTAAACACAACACAGAGATGGACCACAAGCAACAAGCCAAGGAGAAGCACGAAAAGTCAAAGAAAATGTCAACAAGAAAGGTTGACCAACACCTCTTAGGTTTTTTTTAACATTTTATTTACATGACCTAGCTACCAATTTCATGCTACGGTTAGCTTATGGGGAAATGTAAATTTAGCCAAGTGTGGCGGGATAAAAAGTCTTTTCATCATTGGTTAAAACCAGTGGAGAACAATGTTTTTGAGGCTTTTTGTACCGTATGCAACAAAAAATTCAGCTAGGTACAATTAAGGCATTAAAGCTGCTCTATGTCATTTTCAAACAAGCTAGGTTTAGCTAGGTATTTTACACAAACACGTCTCAGAGCTCTCACCCCTCCTTTCGGGTGTAATCCTTATGCTTCGCCTCCCCCGGACATTGCTACAGTAAACAAGAGGGTGGAAAACACCAGCTGTTGAAATGCTATGCTAATGTTCACCCTGGTTTTTCCTCTTTCTACGTCAACACCTGTGAAATGGGCAGTAAAATAGTTCTTAAATTTGTATATAAATGGTCTTAAAAAGGTCTTAAAAAGACTTGAATTTGACTAGAAGAAACCTGTAGGAACCCTGAATTATTCTAAATGCAGATCTATGATAATGAGATAATGAATCTAGCTAAGCAAATTTTGCTTACACCATTGGAAGATTCTTTGCTCAAATCTAGAAAATGTTACCATATTTAGGAAGATTTCAAGTAGAGCTGTACAAATATTTATTTTCACAAAAATAAGTTAAAATGTCTAAAAACGAGGTTTTTTCTACACGTTTTTTGAAATCAGTTTTTGCAGTGTGTCCCTTCTTGTAAACAGCTTCACTGAGTCTCCAGTCCAGTCTCTGACCAGGTCAACACCCAGGGTTTTAGATCCCTCCTCCTCCTCCACTTCTTCTCCCATCATGCAAAAGGGTTGGACGTATTCCTGGTTCTTCTAAAATCATCTCCTTGTCTTTGCTCACATCACAGATGAGATGATTGTTGCCACCATTCCACAAACTGGTCTTATGGTTCTAAAACAGCGGCATGTTGCTGTAGCTCAGTTTAAGCTCTCTTGTTCATCACCTTAGCGTAAACAAGACGTTGGTGTTCTCAACCCTTTGAAATATGTTAAACAAAACTTAGAATTAAGTCATCTCACAAATACATGTAAGTGGTGATTAAACTGTGTTAAATAGTTAATGCTAGTTTAATTATTCTTGCTTAAGGAACCCGACCTTGCAGCCATTGCTCAGAAAGAGGAGGAAAATCACGCTAAAGCAGAGGAGCGTTATCAAGAAGCACTGAAAGAGCTGAAAACCCAGAAGATCAAAGATGAGGAGAGGCAGAAACAGTAAGACACGATGAAGTGAGCCAATGGATTTTTGAATTTGATTAGAAATGACTAAACTGCTCTTTTATTTTATAGATTAATCAATGCCAGGAAGAAGGCTCTACAGGTCGAAAGGGAAAGATCAGCGAAAGTGTCGAGCCTCCCTCCTCCGCCCCCTAACCCCGTTCAGGTGATCCTGTCAGTTTCACTCGTTTCAGTTGGGCGGATGAAACAACCACGTCTGCAGTTTAGTGAACAGAAAAGAAGAAACTTTATTCTCAATACATGAAGAAACCAGGAATTTATCATTAAAATCAATCATTTAAGAGCATAACTGTAAGTTACTGACTTTTGTTTAATATTTTACCCACATTCTGTTTAAACTTATTAATGAGTTACGAACAAACTCAAAGATTTTGGTCACGTTGAACATTTCTATTTTGTAACTTTGTGACCTGATGCAGCTTTTATGGGTAAAATCTTGAAATCTAACCAGCTGACAGATCAAAACAAAGGCTTAAGTTTCTCACTGTCTATTTTTGTTCAAGCAGAACATTGATCCCAAGAACCCGCGTAAAGTAAAGAGATGTGATCTGAGCGCCTTCGCTACCACACACTACCACATGACAGAGAGCGCCATCGAGAGGGAGGCACCAACAATACAGGTACGTTTTTTCATTTTATGTTGAAATGTGGTTTGTTAGCATCACTGCTGCCAGATGAGTCTAATCTGTGCTTGGGTCTGCAGGTTGATGCCCATGAGGAAGCTCAGCTGGAGGCACGGAGGCTGCAGGAGCTGCAGAAGGAGGAGAGGAGGAGGAGAGAGGAGCAGCTGGAGAAGGCTCGTCTCAGAGGGAGGCAGGCCCTGAGGAGGGAGCAGCTTGTTCAGGTTACAGCATGAAAACAGAACTAACATTAACATCTAGCCATAAGATTATGACCACTCTCCTATTATTGACAAGTCGGAAGATATACAAGATTGTCCTAGTCTACACCCTGACTGGGAAAATGGAAGAATTTAGTAACATTATGCTAGATAAAGGATCGGGTTGGTGTTTACTGGTGGAAACTATGAGGATATTATTGTATTCTCTTTCTCAATACTTATTAATGTGTTGTTATCCGTGTTTAGAAAGCAGAGCAGGTCTCACCATAAGCTGACAGGTCTAAAGACCTGAGATGGTTCTGTTTCATTTTAATTTCATTGTGGTTTTTATGAAGCATGTCACAGATCTTCTGGAGAAAAGGTTCTATTAGACAAACCTTTAACCCTGAAGTCTAATGAGACTGACAGCAGTATGAAGTATTTCATTATACTGTATTTATTTGTGTAGAAACATTATTTAACCAGGAAATGCTCGCTGAGATTGAAAATCTCTTTTGTTAGAGGGTTCTGACCAAAAGAGCAGCACAAAAACAGTTTAGACAAAACTACAAACATAAAAGTAGTACATACAAGTACACATTTTAAAAGTATTCACAACCAGATTTTCTTTTCTCCGTGTCCTCCTAAAGATTTAAGTCATTCTGTGATTCAGGCAGACGGAGCAGCATGTTGAGAAACATCTTTTTATGAAGTCTGATTCCATAAACTCCGTGGTTCCCAAACATCTAACTTCTGACCCACAAAATAACAGAGGCAGAGACTCGTGACCCCAATCATCACTGGCAAAATGATACAAACACTGCTAATAAACGAATTAAACCAGGACATAATGACAACACAGACGTCTACAGCTAGTTTATCGTGTTCACTCACTAACACATCCATAAAGAGTAAAACAGAACCCAGGATTTTAACCTAAACATGCTGATTTTCTGACTTAACGAACGTCTAAGGGAAACAGGCGAGCTGCTGCCCTCTGTTCCTGACTCGTTTTTATCCTCTTCTTTAGGATCGTGAACGTTTGCTGGTTGAGTTGGAGCACATGCAACAGACTGATCTACTGAGGAGGAGACAGCAGGTGTCACAGATGCCACCGCAGATCTTTCAGCCTCTCTATAAGAGACAAGAGACGAGAGAGGACTTCCAGAGGGACATGGAGTTCGCCTTCGAGGACATGTACACAGGAGAGAGACGTAAGGACCGTCTGTTCTGTAATGATGAACACTCAGGAAATCTACTGTAATTTCGGTGTATAGAAACAGACATGCTAAACTTCTCGTGTCTCATCTCAGGGGTTAAAGGTGACCTGGTGGTCCAGCTGGTTCCTGAACCTCTTCCAGCGTCTTCTGCTGGCAGTCATGACCAGGAGCTGGATGTTACGCTGGATGAAACGGCAGAAAATGAGCAGATTGACTCAGAACAAGAGATTGGAAGCAATGATCAGGAAACATCTGCTGAAGGTGAAGAAAATGACCTCATTAGAAATCTGATTGGTTGGTCTTAGATCTGTTTGCCTTTATGCCACATGTAGATATTTGTACATTAAAATGAAAACTGCATTCTTAAACTTTACTCAGTATATATATTTTTTATTTTAAAATTGGCAGTGGAGCCTTCAAAACCTGCTCCCAGACGAGCTCTGAGGAAACTCCTGGATCGGATCAGGAACCAGCAGAACGAGTGGATTAATAACGGCAGCCAGGAGTCTGCAGCAGATTCACCGAGCGTCTCCACGGAGCAAATCCCAGAGAGAGACTCGACCATCGAATCTGGATCTTTACCCAGTGAGGAGAAAGACCAACAGACTCCCATCGAGGTCCATAAGTCCACCGTCCCCCCACCAGGTGGTTCTCCCATCTAAAGACGATTCATTTAATGTGATCCGTATTTTATGTTGATGGTTTTCTTTGTGTTTGACTCAACCAGTTATGGAGCCGCTCCCTGATGTTTTTGTCAGCAGAATCCAAGAATTTGAAGAAGAACGAAAGAAAAGGGTAAATGTGTTTTCAGATATGAAGAGTCCAGGCTGTGAGACGGCTGAAGCAGCGTCTCGCCTTCTGAAGGAGACTGTCTTACTCTTTTCTCCTCAGCTTTTAAAGTCTTGTTTGGAAGGTTTTAAATTGGAGTTTGTCTCGGTTGTTTTTGTTGGGTGAAGTCGAATGCAGTGAATAAAGGTGTAGAAGTGTCTCATGTATTAGATTAAATAGAATCCTTGTTTTGGGCTGATTTGTAAATCATTCAAGGAAAAGAGACCAAAGCTGCTTTTGGCCCTGGTGTGGGGCACAGAGAGGAAAACCGGTTTCTTTTTCAGGAATTATTCTCATGTTATCTCTAAGACGGCTGAAACCTCAGAACTTTTCTATCACACGTACAAGATGGGTCATATAGCTAAACATTTGTATGAGACCAGACCTCTTGTTCTAGTTTGTAGTTGTTAGTAACGTTTGTTGTTCCCAGGAGGATGAGCTGGAGAGGGAAAAGCAGCAGCACCTGATCCTGCTGCAGGAGCTGGAAGAGCAGAAAACCAAACTGGAACAGATGCTGCTGGAGGCTCAGCAGGAGAGGGAGCGTCTGAAGGCTGCTGTGACCCAGGAGGCAGCTCTTCATCAAACCGGAGCAGCTGTCCAGAACCAGGAAGTCACTGCCGGTTTAACCACCGAGGTAAAAAGTCTACAACTGAAAGTCTAAGACTTTATTTTTTTGTCAACATTTGAGCCCATATAATGCTATTTTTAATGAACATGTTGTGTAAATGCTTACTGTTGTTGTGTTCAGTTGGCGCCCCCTGCAGGTGAGGATGACCACACCAGGAGAATCAGAGAACATCAGCAGCGACTGTTGGAGCAAAACAGGTGTTTCATGGTGTTCCACCTCCCGTACACGCTGATAATCCTGAAACGCTGAGGCCTGGACGATATAGAAAAAAAGCCTATCGATAAAAAAATGTCATATTGATCGATAATCGATATTATTGAAAATATTAAAACATGTAGAAAATATATTATAAGTGCAGCCCTGGTCATTTTATGTTATTCCTTAATTAATTAATTTTAATAAACACATAAAATAAAGAAGATAAAAATTGAAATAATTTTAATCTTTTATTCAAACATTTAAATCAAACTGAGGTCTGGTCGTCCTGAATAATTAGGTTCATTGATCAGGATGAAGGCCTATTCATCCTCCACGAGAAGAAAGAAATTTGTTCTCGCTGGGGGGCTGCGAGAACAAAATGACGTCATTTTGTTCTCGCAGACCCAGTTCGGCAGCGCTAACAGCTTGTTCTTGTGCACATCAGCCGGGCCGAACTTTTTTCGGCAGGATGTCCGAGAACAACTGCTGTGATTGGTCAGAAAGGGAGGATGAGCGTGGTCACTGCGGGTAGCGGTTGACGTTTTTCTCTGGCGCTTGCTGTGCTGCTTTGTGCGGACGGGCCGAGGAGTCCGAGTCACGGTCTGGATCGACCCGAGCTAGGAGGACCAGCGTGAACCGCGAGGGTTTGCGCCGGAGACCCGTATGCCTCCGCTCCTCACGTAGCGAGGACGGATCATTTTAAACTGCACACACACACCTGATACGCACACCCATTTGATACGTCACTGAAGCAGTTCGACAGCTGAGTTCTCGGGGAGTATGAATGCTCCCTGCCGAAATGAACTTTTTTCTTGTTCTCGGCGCTCCCCAGCGAGAACAAATTTCTTTCTTCTCGTGGAGGATGAATAGGCCTTGAGTCGACAGCAGAGAGAGAGGAAAACTTGTGTCGTAATTATTTAAAAAATCATTTTGAATTTTTTCTGACTAAAAAAAAGGTTTGATAAGTTTAGACAGGAAAAGGAAAAGTGTTGACGGCTCATGAAATGCAGCGGTCAGCGTGAGGTTCTACATCCCCTCCCTCCTTCCCTCCCGTCTGACGCTGCAGTCTGGAGTTGGTTTATTATTTTGGGACAGGATTGATCGACTTTGAGTGATTATTGATCCTGCATTTGAATCAGGGGAAGCAGTTGGGCCACTCAGAGGATCAACTTTTTATAGTCCTCCCAAAAAACAAACAAATTAACAACTGGGGTCTGGTTCATGTGTTGGTGCGTCCTGGTCCAGGCTTCAAGTCCTTCGAGTCATTTCGGGGTCGTCGCGTTTATCAGAAGCAAGTAATCCCAGGTTGATTTGCTTTGTGCTGCAGACGGAGGACTTCTCCTCCTCCAACGTGGAGACGCAGCTCGTCCTGCCGCTTTGAGCAGCTCAGATGATAAACCCAGCTGGTTATGTTTCCAGACTTGGTTTTTATCTTTTCTCTGCTAAACGACCGTTGTTTGGTTTTTGTCGGACATTTGCGGTTGAACTACTGAAACTACTTTCAGAACAGTTTCCTCCACCGTGAGCTCCTCTGAAAGTTACCTGCTCTGTTTTGGTCTGAGAGGGGAGGGGCTTAGTGACGGAGAAGCCTGGGTCTGTGCTTCTGATTGGTTAGGAGTAAGTAATGACTCTAGTGTCACGTTACCCGATTGGATGAAATGAAAAAAGACGGGAAACTTTTTTATTGAACTTTTTATCGACCCGTTTTGGGTTTTTTTTTCTATCAGTATATATATTGATACTGAATTATCATCCAGGCCTATGAAGCAGATCTGTGATGAGGTTTTTATTTTATTTTTTAAGAGTTCACCAGAGATCAGTGGAAGTGGCTCGTCGGCGTTTGGAAGAATACCAGCGAGCTCTACACGTCCGCCACAACATGACCAGCAGGTCTGTTCCTCCTGCTGTCAGACTCCCAGGCATCACTTGGCCACCTCAGTACAGGTTACAGTCAGATCACCCTCCAGCTCCTCTTCACCTCCACACTACACCTCCAGACGCTCATCATGAACCACGGGTCTTTGTGGACTTGGCCAGAAGAGACTCTGAGGTGTTGACTTCACCGCCCCGTCCTGCTTCCAGTGGGAGTGTTGGCTCCAAGTTGCCGTCGACTGATTCTGTTTCAAACACCCTGAGGATGCAGAGACCAGATGTTACTGCTCAGCTGACTGAAGACATAATGACGAGAGTAACAGAGCATCTACCAGAGAGACTGAGACCATCTCCTGTCACTAAAGAGCAGCTGCCTTACAGACTGTTCACACGTAACTCAACCAGCTCCCAGTCCACGTCTGATCAGAGCCGATCCATTAGCCCCAGCATCTCGAATGGTGCACCTCCTGACCCGGGTCTGCAGCCTCTGATCTCCAGAGGGGACATCATAGAGAGGCAGAGACGAGAGCTGCAGGAGGCCCAGAGACGGGTGATGGAACAGAGGCAGGCGGTGATGCAGCAGCAGAGACTGCAGGAGGAAGAGAGGCGGAGAAAGCAAACGGAGATGGAGCAGATGAGGAGACAGAAGGAGACGCTGCAGGCTCTGGTTAATGAACAAGTATGGAGGATTACAGCTCATCACTATTAACAGTTTATAACGTCTCATCTAAAGGATTAGTGTAAAACCTCCTGGTGTGTTTTTCACCTCCAGCCTGTTTCAGACACTCCCAGTGAAACGTTATCGGAGGACGTTGGTCAAAACCGACTGAGGCTGCTGGCGTCGCTGCTGAGGGTCATCGAGGAGTCGAACGGAGAGACGTTCTCACACCTAGAGGATCCTGAAGAGCTGGACGACCCCTTCAGACCAACGCAGCCTGGTCAGATGTGTGGTGGGTGTGATGGTTGCATGATCTTCTGAAAACCACTTCATAAAAAGTCACTCCCTGATAAAACGATTCAGTTGATTTTAAATGGCACTTCATAAATACCACTTTTTCATTTTAAGCTCCTGAAGTTCAGAGCTACGTTCCTCCTGGACCGCCCCAGATTTCAGGACTTGTTCATCCTCCTCGAGCCCCCAAACCTCCCATGACGCGAGTCAAGTTGGGCTTTAAAGAGATGATGACTGAACAGCACGAGCTCAGCGCCATTCAGGAGGTGGAGACTTCCACCAACATCAGTCGAGTCACAGGTCTGGTGAGGCTCTAAGGAGCTTCTTATACTGAAACCACGCAGAAGAAATGTCAGATTGTTGATTGTCTCTAACCTCTAGGACCAGAGGACCACGTGACAGGTTCTCCACACGCTGCAGATCAGGATCCGCAGGAGGAGTCGGAATCGTTCGTGTCGTCTGACGGGACTCTGCAGACACCGTCTGTGTGCAGCAGCGGACAAGGGACAGCCGAAAGACGGGTCAGCTCAGAGACGTCCAGCCGTCTTCTGTGGAGGGAGAGGCTGCTGTCAGGAGCAGGAACATCTCCGGAGTGTTCCGACTCCGGCATGAACTGTGAGTTAAAGACAAAGTGAAAATGGTCGATAAATAAAAGGAATGCGATGGTTGGATTTCACCAACTGGTTCCTGTTTTCATAGATTCCATCCAGAAAGTGATGTCACCACTTTCCTCTGATTCTGGAAGAGGAGCTGACTTTTCTGGTCCTGCAAATGTCAGCTACAGATCCCCCACCGAGGTAACCCATCAGTGGCCGTTGGGAAACTTTAAAATGACTCTGAAGCTACGAGAGTAAAAAGTTTCAGCGAACATTTTCATCTACTGCAGATGATTATTTCCTGTCCAGTTGCTGTTACATTAACGGTGTCCTACACAAACACCAGTGATGTTGATGGTAACAAGCAGATAAGTTGTATCTGCCTTTAATCACCTCTGAGGTTCACAAGCTGTGGATCGATGATGAAAACCAGCCAAATCTGAGCTCGAGCAGCTCGAGGCTCGGCCTGTGATTAAGCTCGAGAAGCTTCTGTGTGTGCGTGTTGTTGACTGTGTGTGTGTGTGTGTGTGTGTGTTGTTGACTGTGTGTGTGTGTGTGTGTGTGTTTTCATCTTTTTTTTTGTATCCTGAGCGATGATGTGAAACTACTAAACCTGAAGTGTGTTTAATAATAAACACACGTCATGAGGGTTTCTACACTTGAACTGAGCTCAGTCAGTCTGTTTGCATTCTGACGAGGACGATGAGTTCCTTATAGAATCAAATTCAAACACACTCGTGACTCTACGGTCATCCATAAAAGGGAGAAGAGGGAAGATTTGAAAAACGAACCTCATGAGCGCTGCGCCTGGCGCTGCGAATAACTACAGTCTTGAACGGGAGCACGCACAAACTTCTCCCTATCTCATAAGGGTTCAACCAAAGGCAGCCGGAGACATGATTCCATAAATAAAAATACATTTTATTAATACAAAAGGAAATATAGTAAAACAATGCTCCGCGACACACACACACACACACACACACAGACCGCTGGAGCCGATCTAACAGAGCTAATCTCGCTAGCTGCTATGTTCCAGTCCTTTCCAGCTGCCTGTATAGCTAAAAGCTTTAACCAGTCGGTGTTCTCTGACTCCTGGAGGTGAATCTGAGAAATCTAGGGTGATAGAATCATGTCCCGCCGCCTCTATCACCCTAGATTTCTCAAGTTCGCATCACGGAGTGGAGCTCCGGAGCACCCGGAGGAGCGTGCGCTGCACACCCGCCTTTGATGCACTGTAAGCGGACTGAGGTCCAGGAAACAGTCGGGGATTTGAGGCCTATCGTCCCGAGACCCATAAACATGGACAGATCGCTGTGCGGTCGCCTATAACAGCACCTTTAGCTCTGTGGAACCCTATAATCCATCAGAGAGGTTTTCAGCTCCATAAACAAGATAACACCAGTTTGATGAGAAAAACCAGATTCAGACGAAGGAAGTCCGCCATTGACCAGCAACACAACACAACGGTGCAATGCTGCCACCTACTGGATATACATTTATTACTTTTTTAGCTTCCAGAACGCGCAGCAGCGTCAGTTGACGTCACATCCGTAGGACAGCGCGGGAAATTCGTTCCTGAATTGCAGAACATTTTACAGCTCACAGCCTGTTCAGGATTATGGAATGATACATGGTGGACTCGTTCTTTTTTATTTAAAATGCTTCATCACTCATTAACCTAAATAAACTGAACATGCATGATTACTTTTATTTAAAATCTTCCCTCTTGTCCCTTTAAAGAAAGCTGTGATTTTAGTCTCCTGTCAGATCAGGTACATTTTTATTTTGTTTGTTGTTGTAAACCTTCTTTATTTTGTGTCAGCCTCTTCCTAGTCCCCCTCAGTCGGACTGCCTTTCCACCACGGTTTCTAGCGGCAGCTACATCTCCACCGACCCCGAGCCAAACACCAGTAGGTGGCAGCAAGAGCCTGACTTCAACTTGAGCCTGGATCTAAAGCTTTACTAATAAACATGATGTAGTCCTACATACTGTATTCCTCCCCTTTTTGTTTAAACAGATAAATATTTGGCGTCTCCCGTTGACGCCTCCTCTCTGTGTGGTGGACGGCTGAGCTCAGAGGGAAACTCTCCAGCGGGCCGTCCTGCTCTGTCTGTCGACGCTGTGTTTAACGACGGCAGCGTCCAGCGTATCATCGATAAATACACCCAGGAGCTCAGCGTCTCCCTCAGCGCTGCTACAGGTTCAGATCACATTTCATTCTCATGAAAACTGTCATTACTTCAGTTCTTTACACAAACTCCTGCTCATGAAACAGCTGGATGTTTTAATCCAGGATGTTTCTAGCTTGGATGTCGTTTATTAGATAAAATATTCACAAAGCTTTAAGAGGCAATAATGTTTAGACTGAAAATGTCCTGTAGACTTTATTTTCTGCTCTGTTATGTCAAACATAACTCCTGTTTTCTTTTCAGGGAGAAGAACGGAGGAGGAGACCTCAACAGGAGGAACTCAGAGGAGTGTCCTGGTCAGTTCCTCTAATGTTTTATAAGCTGCTACTGAAATATATTAACACCTTAATGAACGATAAGCCTAGAACTTATTAAAGCAGGACTTGGACGCCCACCATGTGGGAGCTCAGGGTTTAAACCATGGCCATGTGTTGAAGTATCGCTGGGCGAGATACTGAACCTCTAACTGCCTCAAACAGCTGCTCTCTGCTCCTCAGGTTTGAGCCACAGGCAGAGGACAAATTCCACTATGTTGTACTGGGGTATATACGTATGTGGCCACAAATATCTCTTTCTTTACCTCTCCTCGCCTTCCTCTGCTTATGCCGGGTCCAGGTATAAGCAGGTCCCAAGTAGGGCGTCCCAGGCCAAGTCCTCAGCTGGGACGCCCAGGTGTTCCCAGACCTACCTGGAGATATATTTCCTCCAGCTGGTCCTGGGTCGACCCGGGGGCCTCCTGTCGACGGGACATGCCCTGACGTCCAGGAGGCATCCTAACCAGATGCCCGAACCACCTCAACTGGCTTGTTTCGATGTGGAGGAGCAGCGGCTCTACTTTCTTTGCATTTCTTAATTACATAAGTCTTGGTTGTAGAATGTTATCTGCTTATTTTTTCGTTTAATGTGGTTTTATTTAATGAAATGCAGTTACTTTCATATATTTTGGGGTGTAAATTTGTAGGACGAAACTGAGAGCTAAAGCTAACCAGCTGATTCAGAGGCCCCAGGTTAATAAATGAATCAGGTCTTTTTTATAACGAATGTTCTAATTAAAGGTGATTTCGATACGAAATCTTCAACATTTCTGTTATTAAATCTATTTAAAAAGAAGTCCAACTGTAGATGTGATCCCATAACTGAGGCATTCACATTAACAGGTTATAAATGATCATAATAATGAATTATACAGAAGTTCTTATGCGGTTTATAGGTTATGAGTCCTCATCCTGAAGGATGTTTGGTGTTTTTTCAGCACTTGAACATCGTTACTTGCCTCCTGGAGCCTTTCTCAGGTGAGGATCCGTCTCTGTACGAGGATCAAGAGCAGGACTCTTTCCGGCCTTTGATTGGCCATCCGGCCGACCAGTCATCTTGTCTCGCTGCTGACGAGAGGGAATCGGTCCTGGAGCAGCTCGTCGGCCAGCCGTCAGCTCACTCTTCAATGATCGGTCACCTGCCGGGACCAGCGGCCTCTCCCAGCTTTGATGGAGGTGGATGGGACTCCGCTCTGAGTCGGAGGATCGGCCGTGTTTCCCATCCCTCCAGCTCTGATTGGCCGAGTCCTCCTGGGCAGGCTGCTGGTCGGCCGATGGGTCGGGTGGTGTCTGAGTCGTCGTGGTTGGAGGAGAGTCGGATGAGGCCGCTGGTTGGGGAACTGGATGAGTCAGCTGACCAGCACAGTGGAAGCTCAGGTAGTTTTAAAGTATTTAACATAAAACTCAGATTTTTCTATAGTTTAAAAAGCCCATTGAAGTGTTTTGTAGATGAATTCAGTTCATCTTTAATCAAATGGTTTCTAAAATACTTCAATGTTGTTATGCTGTTTGCAGGTGAACGCCGCCACCTGCCTGTTGGTCCGTCACATCAAATGTTTCCCCCCGAAGCCTCGGCTCACAGCGCCCCTGTCCCGGATGTGAGTCCACCCCCACAGGACCAAACCAGTCCGGTGAACCTGGACCCTCACGGGGCTGAAGAAGGTGAGGCAAAAAGAAAAACGTTCTAGGTCAAAATGTGAGTCAAAGCTGAGGTGGAATTCAGTTTATAAACGGTAACAAGGTTTAAATCGAAGTGAAGGTCGATGTGCTTTTTGTGTCGTCTCTCGCTCTGATTCTCAGATTCGTTTCACCTGCTGCCGGCTGAAGTCACTCACAACGAAACGGCCGACCCCTCGATGACCTTTCACCTGCTGGAGCACAATTTGTCAGACATTCCTGAAGGACTTCCAGGAAGCAGCGAACACACTGTTTCCACACCTCCTGTGGTTTATGAATCGTCTCCTGAGCAGCTGAGAACAGAGGAGCCAAACCGCTTCATCACCACCTCCTCACACGGATCCTTCTCCCAGCTCGTTATCTCCGAGTGCCACTCACAGGAATCTGCTCTTATTCTGTCCCCAAATTTAAAGACTAATGTGGAACAAAGTCCTTGTATCCTGTCAAGTTTAACTGTGTGTGGTGATAAACCAGCTCTGGGGGCAGAGATTCCTAAAACGCAGGAAGTTTTAGAGCCAGTGGATGAATGTTACACAGGAGAGATGGACCAGAGGGGTTCTTCTCCTGCTCCAGATGTGACGTTGGTATGTTTTATTATTTATAGTAAACTGACCAGAGAAGTATGCTTCAGAAAGCGAGGATGTGACTTTATTATCCTGTTCTGTTGTACATCAGGAAGCAGCCAATGAGAGGGGGATCCTCGAGCAGTCGGAGATAACGTTAGTAAGTCTGACAGACACCACGCTACAGGATGACGAAACAACCGTCAACGAGGAGGAGGGAGTTGGTTCAGAGGATAATGAGGATGAGCAGGAAGTCCACGAGGTGAAGGTAAATCCTCTCAAGTGCTCACATGTTCGCTTTCTGATCTGATTCGTTCTTTAGATTCATTTCAGATTTTTTAACATAAAAATGTGTCCACTAGGGGTTTGAATGTGCACCGTTACCTGAGGACCGTCAGACACGTCCAGGTAAATTTACACAAGCTGGAAACTAAAACAGGACTTTACTTTGTTCTGCGTGGTTCAGGTTGATTCTTTTTGCATCTAAGTTTTTGTCCTAGTTAAATATTTTCCTTTCAGCCAGAACGTGTAAAGAGTGATAGTTTTCCTTCTCACGTTCAGTGACGTTCCTGGAGTTTGAGTGGGATCCTAGAGGAGACCAGCAGGACGTCTTCCAGCAGAGGCGTACTGCTCTTCTTCAGAGATCCAGCCACAGGGTGGAAAGAATCAAAGCCAGAGGGGCTCGTACCAAGAGTCAGCCCGAGAAGCAAGACCCAATTAAAGAGCGTGAGCCGGCGAAACCTAATCACGTTGTTCCCGTCACCTGCAAGGCGAAAACGTCATCAGAGCCACAGTATAAGACCAAAGGCAGGACGAAGGCTGAACCGGCCAAAACACAGCTTCAACCTCAAGGTGCTTTACCTTAGTACGACTTCACACTTACTGTTGATTTCATTCTGAATCTAAACATTTGTCATGGTGACAAAAAAAGAACGAGCTATCCTGAACCTGGTTGGTCCTTTCATGGCCCCGAAAGGAGTTTTCCTTTTTTGAATTTTCCTGCACATTATCGTGGTCACTGGTCATCAGGGTACCCGCTAGGGGTGCAACGGATCAGAAAACTCACGGATCGGATCGGTTCACGGTTTTGAGTCACGGTTCGGATCAATTTTCGGATCAGCATAATGAAAAAGAAAAGACAAAAAACTTTGTTCTCTCATTATTTTCTAAAACACTGAGCAACTTTTTTATGCTCAATCCTCGTAAATACAAACTGCATTTAACTCAAGATGTCAACCTGATGCTTCAATAAAGTTTTGAATCATATTAAAACAAATTAATGGGGGAGATAGACTCATATGCGCACCTCAGGGGTCACAGACCTGCTTCTGTCAAAACTAGCGGTCACCATCTGGGTTACGAAGATCTGAAACTCAGCAGCACACCAGACCGCAAGGGTCTAGAAGGGTCTAGGTCAGTGGTTCCCAAACGTTTTGGCTTCTGACCCACAAAATAACAGTGGCAGAGACTCGTGACTCCAACCATCACTGGCAAAATAGCCAAATACTGCTAATAAACTACCGGTAATTAACAAGGATATAATGACAATACAAACATCTACAGCTATTATACCAGGTTTATTCAACTGTAACAGTTTGTAGGGGCAAATATATGGCATTTGCAAGGAATTTAAATTCACTTTTAGTTCTGGAGAACATCCCAGGACCCTCATTTGTTGCTTCAGGACCCACAATGGGGTCACGACCCCAACTTTGGGAATCACTGGTCTAGGTCACTAAAGGCTGTCATCACATTAATTCAGAAAAAAAGAGCTTTTGTATTTTCAGGTAAATGCAATACACTTCTGTAAGATATAATGCAGATCAGTCTTTAGCTTGATGGGGTTTTTTTTTTTTTTTTTTTTTGCACTTTCAGTTCCAATAAAGGTTTAGTCAGAACAATTTGTAAGGTGGTCACATCCCCTTCCCATTCCGTGAATGTAAGGTCTTAAATTTGGTCAAATCGGCTTTAAAACAGGTCTTAAAAAGTCTTAAATTTGGCTTCCTTAACCTGCTGACTCGTGCTTTAAGTTTAATAAATACACAAGGCTCAGACACTTTGTAATTGGACTTTATTTTTTTAATCCAGCACAAATGTTTAAGTTGAGCAGTTTGAACATTCCAGGTGAGTGTGTGTGCAAAACGCCATTATATGTTTGATGCTGAGTTGATCTCTTCACTCACTGGTTGATTTTAAGTTTTATAGAATTTTTTCCCCAAAATGTTTCTGTACAAGCAGGTGAAACACCTGAGGCTTTTCTTATTCAGCGTATCCGCGGAGTCTTGAAAAGTATTAAAAGGTGATAAATTATGTGAAATTCAAGACCCTTATAAAGTATTAAAAAGTCTTATCACGGCTTTATAAAGTCTTACATTTTGGAACGAAAAAATCTGAATTTGGTGTCCAACAGTTTGAGTCCCAAAAACATCGTAAACGTGTGAATTTAGTCATTTTTATTTTAAAAAAGAACGGGAGACAAAGGGTGCGTTAGTAATCCTTCTCTCAGAGCACCAGGGCGGGCGGTGCAGAAGTTTAAAAGCACAATGTACGCTCTGGTGTTCCTGGTGAGTATTACGAACGCACCGAAATGTTAAGATGGAAGAGAATCTCTGTGAACGCTGCCGCGTAACCAGAATGGTGGTGAGGTTTTAAAAATATTGAGACAGTCTTGAAAAGGTTTTAAATTTAACTTCAAGATTCCTGCATATACCCTGTTGTTTGATGCACGTGTGAGTCAAGTGTCTGATTTCTCTCTATGAGCTCAAGTAAGAAGTTTAGTTTCCTCGATCCCTGATTGTTTTATATCCGGTGGTTAAAGCCTGAAACACTGAACTGTAGTTTATTTAGTGATGAAAAGTCACTTAAAGCTTAATTTAAAACCATGTTGGTGCAGAAAAACAGTAAATGAGTTGAATTTAGTTTATTTCTGTCCCGCTCTGAAGACACGCCTTTTAGTAAACTTGCAGCTTTTTGTAACTTGTCGACGTTTTCCCCTCAGTGAGTGACTCCAGCCTCGATAAGGAGTACGAGATGAAGACCTGCACAACGGAGCAAAGGAAACAGAATCTTTCTGAGATGCACAAGAGAACTCGGAGGTACCGCCGACCGGGATCACGACGCTCCACTGAAGAGTGTTGATGTTGTGAATCAGCTGATTGTGTGACCTGGTCTCTGCAGACTGTATGAACAGCTGGAGGAGGTGAAGCAGCAGAAAACCATCAGGAACAGACGGGATGATTACGCAGAAAACAGACTGAAGGCCAAAGAGTTCCACAAGGTAGTCTATATTTAAAACACTGTTGGACCAAACCGCTGCAGCAGCTCGACTCATGATTGTTTTTGTCTCTTCACAGAAAACGTTACAGAAACTTCGTGCCAAGCAGACTCCACATTAATGATTCTTTATTTGTTTTATTAACTTGGTGTGTTTTAATTTAATTTATTTTAGTTTTTAAATCAATAAACCTCATTTTAATCAAATTTCTCTGGTAAATTATTAGTTGATTTTCAAAATGTCAACGTTTTAGCAAACAGCTCGATGCAAGATGATAAAAATCTACTCTATTAATCATAACATTCATTAGGACACAAATATTAACAGAATTATTGGCGTTTTCCTGCTCGGTTCCATAAACAGTTCAGGGATAAGTTAAGTTTCTAATGAGCTTAATTTCTGTGTTCAAACTCCGACTGATCAGTTATCAGTTTCCATGGAAACAGCAGCCAGTGGATATTACTCTAAACTTAATGAAACCTTTGAATTCAGAGAGTTTTAAAATCAAGAATGATGAGCTGCCCTTAATGTTTCCATCACAAGATCTCAGGTTATGTTTGGTGTTACCAGTAACGACTGAATACTCCTCGTTTCACACAGCGGAGGAGTAAATGCTGCTGCTGTCGTCACAGTTTGGAGAAAGCAGCCGTTTTGGGACTCTTCTTCTCCATGGCAGCCTGAGCGGATTTCATCACATCCTGAGTCTGAAGCATGCCCATGTTCCATGCAGCCTGGAAACGTGTAAACGGAGTTATTAGCATAACAGTGCTAACTGTGTTTTAGAGGTTTCTCTGCTTCACACCTGGTTAAAGTCGGCGGCTGATTAAATCCTTTCTGCAGAGCTTGGATTCGATCAGGTGTGTTGGAAACGACTAAAACCTGCTGCATACCGGCCATCGAGGGCCAGGACTGGACACCACTGGTTTACTACATTTAAATCCAGTTTCAGTGTGTGTGAGCAGCAACGTTACCTGGTTACATTCAGTAAGTTTATAAAGAGAAAGATTCATCTCAGGTTTTTAAAGACTTGTTAAACCGTCTCATCTCTGGAACTGATAAAAGGTCGACTATTTACATTTTGTGCCTGGAGAAACTGACTTTTTGACTTCAGCAGTGATTAATTAAACTAAATATTCATAAGTGTTGTAAAGGTTCTGCAAATCAGCAACTTATAAAACTACTCAAACGTATATAATCGTGTGTTGTGGAGTAACAGGTTTTTACCTCTGGTTGCAAATTAAAACGGTAAAAATGTTCCCAGCTCAGTTTCACTCAGCAGCAGCGTCCATATGATTATTGTAGCACCATCAATTATGCTATAACCTCTGAACTTTGACCCCTGTTGACCATCACAACAATAACCCATCTTTTCCCAATAACTTGGAATAAATTGACTTTTTATTATGTTTTAACCTGAATCAAGATTCCTACAGGTGTCCAACTGTCCACTTCCCAGAGGACCTCAACTGGACTCTCTTGGTTATACAGAACCTAAGACTCTCTTAATAATAAATTCAGAGTCTAAAGTGTTCCCTTTCTTATGATACTGCTGGTCTAATCTTGTTTACATTTGAAGTGTTTCACAATGTTCCAGTACAAGGTCGTTGCACTAACACAAACAATGTGTTCCTCCTGTTTCAGGATTATTTTAGATAAACCTTAAATCATCTGGTTTTCTACATTTCTACCTTGCTAAGGTTAAAAATCAATATTATTTCATATTTACTGTACTTATTCAGGAAATATGGTTTAAAGATCTGAGTCACGTGACTTGTTAGAACCTCTCTGATAGTTCCATCTTAACCTTTCCACTTCCTGATACGTCAGTCCTCGTTCAGCCAGTGACGAGAGGAGACGCGCACCGTTTTTCTCCGCTACACGGTGTTGCCTCAAGGTTGCCGGCCTACCCTTGTTCAGGTCTCAACCCCGTTTAAGGCCGATGTTCATTTCTCTTCCCTGAAGTCAGACACCACCTGTCTGCTTCTCCTCACCCAAAATAGGGAAGAAAACTCCAGCTGGTGCTGCCGATCAGAAACGGAGTTACTAATCCGCATCCAAGGACGATCTCCGTGGCCCACGGAGGTCCCCGACCTCCACAGGCGTCCGACCCGGACCGAGGGGGAATCTTCCACCTCCACGCCGACCCATCTGACTCTCCGATGGGTTCAATCCCGGAGCGGCTACAGTAAGAACTCCACATTCTGGTAACATGAGACCTACTTTGATAAGTACAACTCCACACGTAACTTATCACACCAAAGTAGCTCTCCCTTTCTCCCTCAGTAACTAAAACTCCCTTTTAAGGTAAACGCCCTAGTCTTAAAACCATCATGAGACTCAGATCGTTAAACGTTATTTTAAAGATTCAATTTAGAACACAATACCACCGTGCTGACAAATGCTAAAACCTTGCTACCTCTGCTTATCTGTTTGTCCGTGTCTTTTTATAAATAAAACCTGTAAAGTCTAATTCCGACTCAGACTTCTATTCGTCAATATTAAATGCATAATCTACTCCCTGTGACATCAGAATGAACCTAGAGTACCCGTGAAACCATTATTTTAGTCAAGGTAGCTGAGCCAAACCAGGTCAGTGTAAAACCGACAAAAACTAACCTAATAATCTCACAGAAGTGTGTGCCAATTATAAACCATAAAAACAGAGTTTATAAAACGCTACATTATTGTACCTTCTGTTTGTGTTTCATTCAGTTTAATTCATTAGCAATATTTAAATTTTCAGAAATGTTTCTATAACTTCATGGTGGAGTAATAAGTTTTTACCAGGTAAAAGTCAGTTTACTAACTCAGAGTTAACCGAGCCACCGTGGAAATGAAGGTTATCCAGGATGAGCAGCAACACTGAGTCACCCAGAAAGCTAAACTCATCCAGTTACTGAGACGTGTAAAGCTGCTGGTATTAATTACGAAGATGAGAATCCTCACCATGAAGTGCAGCCCCTCGGCCACGCCGTGGTCTCTGGAATAGACGAGGTTTATTTTGGTTCCCTGCACGGCCACGGGGCTTCGACCTGCGATCTCTCCCGCCATCTCCAGGGCTCCGGCCATCATGGTCTCCTTATCTGCAAACACTCGGCTGCAGGGAGAAAAGAATTCATACAATGTGTTCATTCTGTAAGGTCATCTCAACAGACTAGCCTCAGAGAAAACAAACTGACAGAAGCCCTTCATTTCTTTATCACTGTTTTAGGAGTCAGACTTTCCTGTAAGATCCTCTAAAAGTCTTTGGCTGCTTTGCCACCAATTTTCAGTTCAAGAAATTAGACCCAGTTCTGTATCTGTTACTGAACTTAATGAATGATCAGTTTAAATAATGTTATTTCAACCAAAAGCAAATAATTTCTGAAAAAAACTGTTTACACTTAAATCTACTCAGAAAAAGAGCATCCATCAGTTATGATTGTATTTCATCATTTAAACCCACAAATAGAAACAGAATGTTTCCGTTGTTGTTGGAGCTCTAAATATTTTAGAGATCATTTTCTCTCTTAAAGCCATACTCAGTAGCCAGGTAAACAATGTAGCTTTTAACGTTTTTTTAAAGCCTCTTAACAACGTTCCAACATAGTATAGCCATAAATATATTGTGGAGATTTAAAAAAAAAAACGAAAGAAATCAATAAAGTGGTTGTCCCGCAGTTCTCTAAAAACTTCAGCCAATCCTATCGTTTGGACCGAACGATAGGATTGGACAATCCAGCTGTCTGTCTGCCGCATTTCCTCACTGCTTGGATTGGCATTAATCCGCCTGGACACATTTTCCGTCTGAACATCCCGGAAGTGAAAGGAGGACAGAATTAGCCGGTGGTCAGTGCTTTCATTTTAAGATAAAAATACCAGAATCCCCCCAAAAAACACCTTTTCAGCTAGCAGAAAACTAAAATCATTTGGAGGTGAAAAGAGGAAAAGCTGGGGGAACGTTTCTACGGCTGGAGTTAGACTCTGCATCGTTATCGTTGCAAAACGGGGTCCCATGTCCGCGGGAGGCTGGCGTACCGATTATACCCGACGGGAGGGGTGAGTGCTCTGAGTCGTGTTTCTGTAAACTAGCTAGCGAGACCTAGCTTGTTTACCTGGCTACCGAGTATGGCTTTAAACTTCCATAATGAACCTCGTCCCTCAGAAACCAGTTTCTGGAGGTTTCCTGGCAGCAGGTGGAGCCTTGAACATTATGAGCTGGGTCAATATATAATTTCAGGAGTTTTTAAGTCCAGGAGATTTATCTTGCAAACTTGTTCATTGAAATAAAAATGTTAGTCTTCTGTGTTCTTCATGATCTTATCTTTACAAATACTATAGTTATTTCTTATGGAAATAATGATTTATTTATAAAAAATGACTAGATATCCCTAAAATGTCAACTAAGTTACCGTCTGAAATGATTCACAAGCACCTTCTCATTTGGTAAATAATCATTTTTAAAACTTATTCAAAAACTGTTTTAATTGCATTGTTGACATTAAGTTGAGGTAATTCTGACATATATGTCTTTTTGGGCAATATGTCACATTTTAAATAAAAAATAACACTTTGAATGTGTGTCCGAGAATTCACTGTCGACTAAGTTACCCATAACAAATACACCCCTCAGGGAAGAGTCACATGACCTGCTCCACATGATGTCATCAACTCCTGAAGAGAAAACTAGTAAGGCTCCAAGGTTTGTTCCCTCTACACTTTTTCAGTTATTTCACCTAAAGTAGGGCTTGGGGCACGATGTCAACACTTCTTAAATAACTTTAAATAAATGTTCCTCAGTTGTACATATAATATTTAGAAGAGTCTTTCTGTAAAATGGCATGTGGTGTCTGGTCATAGGCAGCCATTTTTATTTTAAACCCTGAAAACGTTAAAAAATGTCAACTAGGTTACCAAATCTCCCAAAATTACAGTATATATTGACCCAGGTCTGATATTTAACATGAGCCATGAATTCTAATTATTCTGAACTGAGAAATAAAATATTAGTGTTCCAGAAACCTGATTTATGATATTACAGCTTCGTTCTGTAAGCATTGCCCCATACCTAACCTAAATATGGCAGGATGAGGGATTTCTGATTTTAAAACTTTATTGCACCAAAGCATTTTAAGTTTACAAACTATAAACAGTCTTATGTGAAGACCTTAGACACGTCCTTGTTTTGGACCCTGAATAGACTGAATCAACTTTCAAGACTCAGGTTTTTTTTTAAATCTGACATAAAAAAGAAGAACTGCAGTCCGATGTAGGCAGTAATGAAGGGATGTGTTCTTACCTCACCAGTCCGCTGCTCTTAGCTTCATCTGCATGCATCTTCCTGGCTGTCAGAGCCAGTTCGTTCACCAGACTGTAAAAGTTAGAGATACTTACAATATAAAAAGGCTCTACATGTATCCTCTACAGGATCACAGCTTCTATTCCCAGACTGTTCAGTTCAGACCTGCGGCTGCCGATGACTTTGGGAAGTCTCTGCAGAGTTCCAACATCTGCTGCAAGTCCAATATCGACTTCCTGTAGAGCCAAAAAACAAATCAAGACAATGGAAATGTCATCATTCACCATACATTACCTCATAATTACATTTATCTGTTTAGTTTCACAATTATCCTCCAGCGTCTGGAGGCAGTAAACTGTTAATATTCACAAATCTCACTCATAAAAACGGCTTATCTTTTTATTCTTAAACTGTCAAAACAACGACCGTGTTCCTTGAGAATTTTATATTTATATCAAAATGTACAGAGTAGAGATGGTTCAATCAAAAAAGAAAAAGTTTAAATTTAACAATAAAAATGTCACCAGAAAAGCAGAAAGACTATAAAACAAATCTGTTCCTAACGTAGAAATTTGGTCAGGTTTTTTTAAGCGCTGATATTTTTTTCTGTTTTATTTTTCTAGATTTTCCAGGTAACTAAAATGTTACAGTGATAAGATCAGACCCACACACCTTGACCTGAAACCAGGCGTCCTGGGTGCAGAGGCGAATGTCACAGGCTGTAATCAGGTCGACGCCTGTCAAAGAGCACAGCGTTAGACTGAACTCGTCTCACTGAGAAACACCAACTTCCTTCTGCGCCGCAACAAATTCAATCCAAACGTCTCTAAAAAGACGGACGGAATTAAAGACGAGGGCCAAAGTCACCAAGCTGAAGCTCCTTGTGGGACACAAACATAAAAAAAAATTGATTTCATTGGGATTGTCCTCAAAAATACAACTTTTACTGAACAGAACAAAGTGTTTGTGTATAAGGATCTGTGTGGATATGATGGATCTCTATGTTAATAAAATAACAGCGTCACATTCCTTGGATCTGATTGGTTGATGGGTTTTTTAGTTTTAGAAACAACATTTTCCTCCATCATCTGCAACAAGAAGAAGATCTGGGTCTTTCTTCAGTAAGGCCAATTCATCCTCAAGAGGCAAGAACTCTGGGGGTCTCCGAGAACAAAAATGACTTTTTTTTCTCGCAGACCCAGTTCGGCAGCGCTAACGGCTTGTTCTTGTACACATCAGCTGAGCAGAACTTTTTATGCAGGGTGTTCGAAAACAACTGCTGTGATTGGTCAGAAAGGGAGAATGGGCGTGGTTAGTGTGGTTGGCGTTGATTTTGGTTGTAACAGCTTTCCCATGTTGACCTGATTTTTAAATACTTTTTCCGGTCGGGGTCGGCTCACCTTTGCCCCGTTATTAGTGACGCCTCCCTCTGTTGCTCCAAGACGTGATCTTTATTCACAAGTCTGGCGTTGAGGTAATATTACTACAAGCGTGGCGGCACGATGGCCACAAAATTCCCGCATCGCCATGCCGCTTTCAGAAGACACCGTGGCGTGTTTCTTATGAAAGCAGCTTTTTTCACCAGCGCTGAAGTTAAATGATCCCTTTGAGGATCAGCTGGCCGAGGCGGTGAGAAAATACGCCCACCTACAGAACTCTGGGAGTATGAATGGTCAATGCTAAAAAAAACTTTTTTCTTGTTCTCGGAGAACCCCCAGCGAGAACAACGTTCTTGCTTCTCGTGGAGGATGAACTGGCCTCAACGCTGCTGGGTTGAGTCACGTTTTAGGAACGGAGCTCACAGGTTTAATAAACGTTAGCCAGGGTTTGTGGTTCTATTAACCAGGAAGTTACAGGAAAACCTGACCAATAACAGACTTGGATTGGACTGAAACATATTAAAGAGTTTAATTCATCAGGCTTTGTGACGTTTGACCTCCTGTTAGTAGACATCTGAACATTATAATGAAGTCTCAGCATCGACATCCTGCTGGGAGACTAAATTCTGTCCTTCCTGAGATGAACTTGGGGGCCACACTTTGGACACCTGATGTAATGCTTCATCGACATACGGTATTCAGAGTAACAATGTTCTTCAGCTTGGTTTGTAATAACCGCCCACACAAGCTAAAGGTCTGTGACAGTAATTTAACCAGAGGATGTTTATCAAGCTACAGAACAACGGCTCAGTGGTTAAATCTGTGTCAATGTGAGATCAAACAACTTGATCTCCATCTTCTAATAAGAAGTAAAGTTTAGGCTACAGCTGAGATATTTTGTCTAAAAACATGAAGTTGAGTCCTACCTCCTCCTATACAGGCGCCATGAACAGCCACCACAACAGGCTTTGGACACTACGAGAAGAACAGAATCATTTCACCAACGTTCCTCCTGCCATCCTCCCTCACTGCGATTAGGAGCTCTCTGACCTTCTCTATGACGGAGAACGTTTCTTGATATTTGGTAATGGTTTTTCTCAGGTTCCAGGAGACTCTCGCCGTGTCGTCGCCTTGTGGCTGGAGCACATCGCTCGCCATGTCCATCAGGTCGATACCTGAACAGCAACCGAGAAGAGATCATGAAAACAGCTCAACCGACTAAACGGTGACATTAAGAGCGACCGACACCCACCGGATGTAAACATCTTCCCTGCTCCTGAAACAACCACCACTCTGCAGTCTTGGTCTTCAGCGATTTCATTAAAGCACTCAACCATCTCACTGGAAAAAACACAAAAACCTTCAGTCAGGACTTCGTTTGCATGGAAATGTCAGTTAAAAGGTTTGTTTTTTAACAAGTTTATTTGAATTCATGGACAAAATGGATTCATTAACAATATTCACTCATCATAATCTGGGATTACCAAAAAGAAATGGTTAAATTCAGCCTTCAATTAGCATTTCAACATGTCTGCAGCGCCATCTGCTGGAATTTTGCAAACCATCTGTAACAAATACAGCTCTGACCTTAACATTTTTGTCAAATTATAAAAAATGTTTCCCAAACCTTTTCTCTGATTCTCTTTTGTGTGCTCAATGTGTGGATCTAATTTCAGTTAAAAACTCTAGAAAATGTCTGAAAAAACATGTTTGTAATAACAAACTATAACATACTAGTGCATGTAGACCCATCATCGTTGGAGATCAAAACATTAACAGCAGTGTCATCTGCAAACAAACAACTCAGAATTCTCTGCTTAGCCTTCCTGAACTTCCTTTGTTTTTCATTTCATTGATTGGTTTATATCGCCCTTTACAACAGTCAACTAGACAGTCTAAGTGATTTAGTCTAATTAAAAACAAAAATAAATATAAAAAAATGTGTTGTACACAAAAGGAATTCAGAATAAAAGTCACCACTACAGGTTTTAAAAGCCTTCCTGAATGAACAAGTGTTAAGACTGGATTTATAAAGGCCAAGGTCGGTGGTTCAGGGGAAGCTGGTTTCAGAGTCGGGGTGCTGCTACAGAGAACGCTCGGTCGCCTCAGTGTTTCTATCTGGTTCTCAGAACATTTAACAGAAACTGGGACGAAGACCTCCAAGACTCACCACTGGGCCAAAACTGAGTCAATCAGAAATGTAGGAGGGGCCAAACCATTAAGAGTTTTAATAACAAACAATAAGAGTTTAATATATACACATATAAGAGCGACACACAACCACTGGTTATTTTAAAGAAAAGAACTATTAATAATAGTTACTATAGAGATCTGTCTAACCCATTATTTATTAAATATAAAATAATGACATTTCATGATTTGGTGAATTGGAAAATATTACAAACAATGTACAAAGCTAGTACAGATACTCTGCCAACAAATGAGGTTTGAAAAAAGAGTAAGTAGTGATTTGTTAGGAAATCAAGTCTTTCATAAAACTAGATTTAGAACCAAGACAAAGAAACTGAGTATTTCAGGAAATGGTGTGAAAATATGGAACGACCTTAATATGAAAATGGTTTAGGGTTATTCATATATATATATATAT